>CAWUFW010005526.1:737500-1318052 GCA_963921515.1 Calotriton arnoldi
GGAGGGACGGCACGAGTCTTCAAACCCCTCGGCCCGGGTACCTGGCAACGAGGGAGGGTCGCCCCACCTGCACCTCAGCCGTCCATCGCCGGGCGGCCCCGAGCCGTGCACCAAGCTGGCTTGTACAGCCCAACCCACCCTTGCCCGTGCCAGAGGCGCCGGAAGGGAAGAGCCAGGAGGCTCCCCATCCCACACACCTCCCACCGAGAGAAGCCGGGGGTCCCCTCGCAGGCCCTCGGCCCCTTCTCTTCCAGGCTGCCCTGCCACATGAGAAGGGCCCATCCTCAGTCGCCCGGATCTCGGTCAGGCCGGGACGTTGGGTGCAGGAGGGCCCAGCCAGCAGCAGGTCCTTCTAGGGGGGGTGGTCCGGAGGAGGGAGCCCCGGATGCCTCGGGAGGTGTTGTCCGGGCATAGCCCATCTGGTCCCCGGCAGAGAACCGCCAGCCCGGGAGGGGTGTCCCGGCATACCCTGCCCCTAGTAATCCGGAGGAAGGCTACCCCGCTTTCTGGGAATCCGTGCGCACCGCAAGGCTCAGGGGACCCTGGGCGCGAACGTGCCCGACCTCCTGGAGCCCTGGCTGGGATCCGGGAGGCAAATGAGCCCTCATCGGGACTTCCAGGGTGGCCCGGCCATCTGGTCGCCCCATTGGAAAGCATTGCGTGCGACCAGATGGCCGAGGGGAAAGGTGCGACCAGATGGCCGGGGTCGAAAGGACTCCCATCTGCCCGCCCCAAGCCGAGCGTTCCCGGTAGGGCTCCCGCCTGCCCACGCAGGCTCGGGGGCTCCGCGTCCCGGGTGGCTCGGGGACCCCGGCTGGGCCTCAGGCACGGGGGGACCACCGGAGCTCTCGGGCCCGGGCGCCCGGGGGAGGACTACCCGGGACCCATGGAGCCCGTCCCAGGCACCTTGCCACGCCGTGGTCCGGAGGAGGGAGCCCCGGATGCCTCGGGAGGTGTTGTTCGGGCATAGCCCATCTGGTCCCCGGCAGAGAACCGCCAGCCTGGGAGGGGTGTCCCGGCATACCCTGCCCCTAGTAATCCGGAGGGAGGCTACCCCGCTTTCTGGGAATCCGTGCACACCGCGAGGCTTAGGGGACCCTGGGCGCGAACGTGCCCGGCCTCCTGGAGCCCTGGCTGGGATCCGGGAGGCAAACGAGCCCTCATCGGGACTTCCAGGGCGGCCCGGCCATCTGGTCGCCCCATTGGAAAGCATTGCGTGCGACCAGATGGCTGAGGGGAAAGGTGCGACCAGATGGCCGGGGTCAAAAGGACTCCCATCTGCCTGCCCCAAGCCGAGCCTTCCCGGTAGGGATCCCGCCTGCCCACGCAGGTCTCCGGGCCTCTGCACCAGGGACCCTTATCACGGGCAGATGGACACTTGGCAGGCGGCAGGACGGGGGCTCACAAACCCCAGGCCCTGACCGAAACGCAGTCCCCGTGGCCGGTCCCTGCTTCTCAACCCAGCCAGGCCAGGGAGATCGGGGAGCCTGCCCAGGCATGAGGGACCCCTGTCCCGGGCACACGGACCCTCAGGACGTGCGCTCGTTTTCCACACATTTTTTTCCCAAAATTCTGCGTAGTGGCACTACGCCAACTACGCCCAGCCCTAGTAATAAGCCATCATCTATCATATTGAAGGCTGCATATGCTTATATCAATCTGTTATTGTTTCTGTACGATGAAATACAACCTAAATGGAAAGCAAGGGAAGACAGCGAAACTACGCTCATGCAAACTTTATAGCGGTAGGCACTGTGCAAGGAATTGTTAAAAAACACTGTCCATAGTGACACACTGTTTTCAAAGATACTAAAGGAATGCCTAGTGACATCATTTCTTAGCACAGTATATTTGTTCAGTATTGCAGGGTTATGCCTTAGTAAGTTATTGTTAGGCCTACCAGCCTTAGGGTGGCCTCTGCCCAAACCCTTTGCCTGTTTTACGGCATTTTTGCAGTAACTTGTTTTTTGTTGACCTTGACTCTGCCAGTGCTAAAGTGCTTGTGCTCACTGCCCTAAGCATGATTATATTGGTATAAATTTGGCATATTTAATTTACTTATAAGCCCCATCTAGAGTGGTATACCATATATCCAGGCCTTGTAAATTAAATACTACTATGGGCCTGTAGCAGTTATTGTGCCACCCACTCATGTAGCCCCTTATGCAACCTGAATGAAGTTTTAAACTGTCAATTCGCCTTGCCAATATAACCTTCTTGCCAAGCCTTAAACTCCCCTTTTATTTCATAAAAGTCAACCTTAAGTTAGGCCCTAGGAAGCCCATAGGACAAGATAGATTATAATTAAAAGATTGGACATGCACTTTTAAGTTTTGTATATTCTGGAAATGAAAAACTCCTAAATTCGTTTTTCACTACTGTGTGGCGTTTCTGTCCCATAAGATGACATTACGTTGCTTAGCTATGTGCTAACTTTTCACTGGGATCTTTTAGACTTGTCAGCCTTAGGGTTGTCTTCCTCCCAAACATTTTGCCTTCACCCGCACTAGTTCTGCTGATCTTGTTCATTAGAAATTGGGTTTCTGCTTGGGAGAGGTATGCACCCTGTCCAAGCAGGAACCACAATCCTAGTCAAGGTAAGTAAGATACACACCATAAATTAACCTGTGCTCACCCTCTGGTAGCCTAGCACAGAGCAGACAGGCTGAAGAGGCAAGGTGTAAAGTATTTGCGCAACACTTCAAACAGTAACACAGTGAGAACAACATAAAAAGACTCCACACCATTTCAGGAAAATAGCTTATATTTTTATGAACAAAACAAGACCAGAACAACAAAAATCTAATGAGCATAATTTAAAATATAGTACTTAAAAGCCTAAAGCACCAACTGGGTACATCTGGTCACGCTTGACTGGAGTAAATCCAAAAGTTCTGTCCGACAGAGATGGAGCACTTGTTGAATACAAGGACCAGCCTTGATAGAGGATAGTAGGGGTAATAGGTCCAGTTGTTTGTCTCCTGTTGCAAATGAGGAAAAATCCAGTATCACCAGTACCATGGAAATGGGAAACCCCTTTCCCATTCATTCAACAGTAGAAGAGGAGGTAATTGGACAAGTACTAGTTTTTTATAAGAGAACAATCGTATTTGTAAGCACTAGGTGAAATCAATCCAAGGTAGGTAAATAATAAAGTTGAGAACATTTTATTTCTCCAAGTTTAATTTGGAGTCTTTTTGTGCTTATTATGAAACAAAAATGTTGTGAGGCGCAGCCAACACGTGTTTCGCCCTCTGCGGCCCATAAGCTGGGGCTTTTTCAAGGCGTGTGGTCTATGAACTCTAAAAGTACATCCGTGTCATAACAGGCGTCTGGTATATGCTATAAGTATGGCGTTGATCAGGTGGCCAAAATCGATTTGTGCAGTAATGAAGTCCCGAAAAAGCAATAATCTAAATTTCCTTAGCGTCCTCGTCTCAGTCCATATCCGTCGGCAGTCCTCTTCTACTAAGGACCAGCCTTGGCCTGTTGAAAAGTACCTGGGTTGCATCATTGACGGATTCAGATGAGAGAAGCAAAGAGGCAATACGTCGGCGTCGAACCGCTGGATCAAAGGTGGATCAAAGCCACACAAATCAGAGATGCAGCAATGCATCGGGAACTGAATGCGATATGCCACACAGTCGGCGATGCGAAGTCCACTGTCCGTGCAGCAGCAGCGATGCATCGGCGTCGAGGGAGATGCTCTGGTTCTGATCGGTGCAATGTCATCTACGCTAGGATTTTGAACACTTGCAACACTTTACACCAACCTCCAAGGGCCCAGGACTTGATTGGCACAACTGGGCAGGGCAAGATTGCAGCATGCAAAGTCCAGCTGCTTTTGCAGATGGATGAGAAGTATTTGATGAAGCTGAAACTTAGAACAGGGGGCAAGCCAACATGCCCTTGGAGGCCCTTGGAGGCACTCTGGGGTCAAGTGAGATGGGTGTAGTCTTTCCTCAGCAGGGCAGAGAGCAGCAGGCAGCAGGGCAGCACAGTACAAAATCAGTTCTTCCAGAGCAGCAGTCCAGCAGAGTGGCAGTCTCAGCAGCAGCACAGCTTTCCTTACTTCTCACAGAGTTCTTCAGAGGTCCAGTACTGTCTGATTTAGTGGGGTCAGGACCCAGTACGTATACCCAGTTGTGCCTTTGAAGTGGAGGTTACTTCAAAGAGAGCTTTGATGTGCACAGAGGTCTCTCCTCTGAGCTCGTCCTCCAGACTCACTGCGGGAGGTTATGCAGCCCTTTCTATGGCAACAGGACACAGCCTATTTAGGTGTAAGTGTCAGAGCCTCCCTCCCATTCTGCCCAGGATGACCCATCAGGATGTGGATTGTCCCTCAGTCACACCTTAGCCTCCTTTTTGTGTGGCTGTCTAGAGGGAATGCACAAAGTCCAGCTGTTACCCACGCCAGATGTGTATTGGAGACAGGCTGCAGTTACATAGGTTAAGAGCAGATAATGCCATCCTTCTAAAAGTGGCATTATTAAAAGGGGTGTGATAAATTCAGCTTTACCAGTAAAGAGGATTTATCATTGCCTTTCCAATGGTATGAAACATGGCAGAGCTACTTCTTCTCAATCAGGACTTCCAGCTTATAAGGGCAATAAGGAGTTTCCAATGTTAATCTATTGTATTGTATTGTATTGCAATTGCATTTATATAGCACTTACTGCCCCTGACGAGGCGCTGAAGTGCTTTTCGGTGAATAGCAAACTACTATGGAACACAAACAGGATTATTGGGGAATTAGTATTGGAAAATATGAAATTAATTTGAGTGGTGGACATGTTAGTCTGTTATTTGGAATTTAAAAGGAATAGTGGAGGGATAGAAGAGGGAAGGGTCTATAATTTTCTTTTTTGGAGTTCATACCAGTGGGAGGGGGTTGGGATGAGTAAAAGGGAAGGTGGAGGGGGAAGAGTCAGTGGGAAGGGTTAAGAAAGGCTTGTTTGGGAGATCTGAATAGTAAAAGAGGAATGAGATGATGCAAGGAGGGGTAGAGGAGGGAAGAGTATTGAAAGGGTTATTTTTGGGGTCATAGTAGTGGTATGGGGTTTGGGATGAATGAGAGAGTGGTGGTAGAGGATATATTGATGGAGGTATAGGGTGAGAAATAGGGTAGTGCATTGGAAAGAGTAGTAGAATGAGGTTTGAGATGAGTCAGAGAGTTGAGGTAGAGGATATATTGAGAGCTATATAGGGTGAGAAATAGGGTAGTGCATTGGATATGCTGAAGCAAATTAATAAATATATAGATACAGAAGTACATGGAAGGTATATATACGCATACAGAAGGTAATATATGTAGATTAAAGTTGCATTTAATAAACTCCAGCTTTCAAGTATTGTACTTTAAATAAATTTTTATTTTTTTATTTTTTGTAATTCAATAGTGAAGCAATTGTAGATAATTAGTTATGATAAAAGATTTACTTATTTGTGCAGTCACTTATATGCATGTTAAAACCTAAAATAATGTAACTATAAGTAATATGCAAATTTTTAAGCAGAACTAATGAATATCTATATTTTTAAAAATATAATTATTATACACATTTATAGAAAGCAATACACATATGTAGGTACATATCTATAGTCCAAATAAATGCTCATATACAGAGGGATATGCTGTATATTTATGTTTGTGTGTGGTGGTTATGTGAGGATGATCCAATTCCTGAGACGTCTTCTGAAGATAAGGTGGTTATCAGTGGATCTTATGTTTGGGGGTAAAGAGTTCCATAGTTTGGCTGCTTGAATACAGAAGGATGTGCCACCCATGGTTTTTTTCTTGTATTGTAGGATTTAAGACAAAGTGCCACTCAAGAATGGAGGTTCCTTTGTTGAAGGAATTTGGTGATTTTATTCCTGATGAAAAGCGTTCCTGTTCCATGTATCGCTTTGTGGGTGATACAAAGCAGCTTGAACGTGGATCGTCTGGCAACCGGTAACCCATTCAGGGCTTTCAAGGCACTGGAGATGTGAGCTTGCGGCTTTATATGTAAGAGTAGTTTGGCAGCAGAGTTCTGAATTCATTTTAGTCTTTTCGTAGTTGTTAAAGATGATCCATGGTAGATGCTATTGGGTAATCAAGTTTGGACAGAACAAGAGAGATGGTAGCCTGGACCTTGTGTTGAAATCCCAGATGGGCGAAGACGCGTCGCAGTGTTTTTATAGTAACAAAGCTTGATCTTGCTAGTTTGTCTGCTTGGGCATTTATTGATAGCTTGGAGTCCATGATCATTCAGAGGTTTCTTACTTCCTTTGATACTTTAGGCGGTGTTCCACATCAGGCCAGGCGGCGAGTGGGTCATAGTTTTTCCAATCGCCACACGTGAGTATTTCTGTTTTGGAAGCATTCTATTTGAGATGGCTCCATGTCATCCATTGATCTACGGCACTAGACAACTGAAAATTTGTGAGTTTCCAATGTCTTTGGGGCATTCCAGTTGAAGGAGTATTTGCGTGTCATCTACATAGTTATAGCATGTGAGGTGAAATTGATTGATCAGTACCGGTAATGACTTCATGTAGATGTTGAAAAGCATAGGTGAGATGATAGAGCCTTGAGGGACCCCTGCTTTTGTGAAGTACGGTTTGGTCGAGTAAGGGGGGGTTATAGAGGACATTAGTACTGTTGTGAAGGTAGGATGTGATCCAGTCTAGAGCAGTACCCTCTATACCGGATTCGTAGAGTCTTTGTATCAGAATGTCATGGTCAACCGTATCAAAGGCAGCTGAGAGGTCCAAGAGAAGTAGCGCAGCAACTCTGTTGCGGTCAACTGTGTTCTTCAGGTCATCCCAGATGGTAATGTGGGCAGATTCTGTGCCTCTTCCAGGACGGAATACCGTTTGGAAGTCTGAAAGTATGTGCATTATCTTCAATGAATTGTGACATCTGGGTAAATGCTGGTCTTTATATTAGTGTGCCCTGGAAAGGTCCATTTGTAATCGGTCTGTAGTTGTCAGGGTTCAGTGGGTCCATTTTTTTTTTTTTAAGTAATAGGCATATGTATGACTTTCTGTGTTCTTCTGGAAATATTCCGGTAGTTAAGGAATTGTTTATGATTTTTCTTACTGGAGTGGCAGTACAGGTTGTTAGAAGAATTGTTTGAAGGTTTGTGGTGAACACGGGTCAGAGGGGCTGCCACAGGCCTGCTTGCTTTGACCAATTAAGTACTTAACCAGTTTGGTGCAGAGGACGGCTCTGTGCCATCCTCCTCAGTAGTCGTTGTGTGCTAAGGACAGCTCCCGGCCATCCTTGAAACCAAGCCAGGGAATCCCCAGCACTAGAGGCTGTTTTTTTTTCTTCTCTGAAATGGCACGCTGAGTCATTTCAGAGAAAACAATAGTGAAAGGAGCAGATTGCCTCCTTTCACTTTATCAGTGATATCTCAGCCCCCGAGCACAGATTAAGACAGGAGAGGTATCATTGGAAAGAGGAGAATCTCATCTTTCCAGTGGCACCTATCCTAGTGGTTCCTCACTTTGGAATCGCCACAGGATGGCGATCCCCAAGCAGGGATCCACCCACTAGATCACCAGGGACTATTTATTGAGGGAGGGGAGCAGCCTCCTGCCAATGGGCGAATGTTAATCCCTCCCACAGGCCCAAAAAGTCATTAAAGGAGGGGGCAGAAAGCCAACTAAACACAAGGGATTGTTTTCATTTTGCTAAATCGGTGAGGGTGGCCTTCCCAGATATCGGGACCAGCTCACACCCCTCCCCCAAAAATATAAAAATACCAGCAGTCTTTCTGCCCACTGTCAGGGGCAGACCGGAGGTGTTTTCCTCCAATCTGCCCCCCACGAGGGACAGAAAGTCCATTAGAACACCAGGGGATGGTTTATTTTGGAGGGAGAGCAGTCTGCTTGCAATGGGCTACTGCTCTCCCTCCACTCCCCAGGGCCTGGGGAGGGTACGGGGAGGAAGCAGAAAGCCCACTAGACACCAGTTCTCCTACCCATAATGCCCTGCAAACCTCCAACCTTGCAGAAAACTCCAGAATCAGCAGGAATCCACAAAACCCACACAATCCAGCGCTCCCCCACCCGTCCCGATAAAAATGCCATCCCACCCGCTTGACCTGGCCCAGCGTCCCCGACAACCACAATCAAACCAGGGTCAATGAGAGTCACTCTGCAAGACTCCCATTGTCCCTGGCTCGATGCCCGCCCGTCGCATGAACTAGGCACAGCCACACAAGTGAGGTAGCATCTCCACCAGGTCAAGTGGGAGGACCCTGGGTGGCAGGAATGTTGTGGACTCCCACCGACTCCAGAAGTTTACATCAGTGAAATGCACAAAAAATGTCCAAGTTTAGGCAACATTTGAGACCTGCAGGGCACTGTGGGCAAAAACACTTTGTGGGATACCACCCTGGACGCCCCTGGGTGTCTAGTTTTCAGAGATGTCTTGGTTTGGTAGGTTTGCCCGTGTGCTGTCAATCCCCGGCCAAAAAACGCTGCTACCCCCCATTGCCTAATCAGATCATTTTTGTGACAGGAAACATTGATGTTTCCACATTGTATTTTGGGGCCTTTCCTGATGCGGGCACTAGGCCTACCCACAAAAGTAAGATGCCACTCTTATCAGAAGACTTAGGGGAATGCTGGGTGGAAGGAAGTTTGTGCTCCCCACAGATTCCAGAACTTTCCATCACAGAAAAGTGAAAAAAAAGTGTTTTGTTAATCAAACATTGAGGTTTGCAAGGGATTCTGGATAAAACAACTTGGCAACATGTCTAGTTTTAAAAAATGTGCACGTTTGCTAGGTTTACCTAGGTGCCGGCTGAGCTGGAGCCCAAAATACCCAGCTACTCGCTTTGCAAAAAACAGTTCTGTTTTGAGTGGAAAAATGTGATATATCCATTTTGCACTTTGGACCATTTCCTTTTGCAGGCCCTAAGCCGACCTGCACAAGTGAGGTATCATTTTTATCAGAAGACATGTGGGAGCAAAGAATAGTAGGAGATTTATGATTACCAATTGGATTTTGCTGCATTTGTGTCTTTCAAATGCAAGCCAGTGTGTAAGAAAGTTTGAAAAATACCCAAAATAAGCACTGCTCCTAAATTCCATATCTTGCGCCCATTTCAGAAATATATAGGTTACCTTGATACCCATTTTTCACTCTACATACATACCCATATGAATTGGTCTATACTTAGTACACAATGAAAAACCAATGTACAGTGCAGCTCAATTGTTGGCTCTGCGTACCTTGGCTCTGCGTACCCCGGGTTCTTTGAGAACCTATAAACCCTATATATCCCCACAACCAAAAGGGCCTAGTGAACGAAATGGTACATTGCTTTGGTAAATAGGCCATTGTGACTGAAAGTTACAGATGAAAATATAGTCACCAATGGCTGTTTTCCCCCACTTATTTTCACTATTTTTTATTTCAACAGTTAGGGCATCATTACGGATTCTTGTCCGATCGACACCGTAGCTGAAGAGGGACCACCCGACAAGGTGTTGGGGGTGCCCTTATGAAGTCTGCAGCTCAAGCCACAATAGAAAATATACACTTTAAAAACACCCCTGCACTGTGTGGCAGGCACTATGGGATGTTTAGGGGGGCACCCCCATAGGGGAGGGCCAGGGGGAAGGAGGCCCCAAAGTTACCCCCAAAGTCACTTTCCAACTGCCTTTTCATGGCGGCCGAACCACCATGAAAGGGCAGGCGGAAAGGGACATTGTAATCCCTATGGCGGTGCCTGAAAAGGCACTGCTCCTATTGTAGGGATTACTGACCCTCCAATGGTCGGAAAGCGATGGGCTGTCCCTCAGCCTGCTGCCTCCGATGGCACGCATTATAATGTGTCGGTCGGACCGCAGCAGCAGATGACGTTCGGACCGCATCTGCTGAGCCATCGGGTGCGGTCCGACTGCCATCAGAATGACCCCCTTATTTTCTTTCAGAAAACCTTGTGGGAGCTACACATATGATGCCTTGTTGAATTTGGAATTTTGTCTACTTTTCAGAAGGATATAGCTTTCATGGATCACCCATGGATTTCACACTGGTTTGCACCACAAACTGAAAGTAGGTTTAAAGTACAAAAAAATGGCAAAACTGTGGTAAAAAAATAAAAAAATGTTTTTGGGGGATTCAGCTCTGCATTCTCCTGAAAGCTGAAAGATTGTGACTTTTTCACATCAAACTGTTTGTGGATGCCATTTTTATGAATAAAGAAAAAAACAGACACTTTTATCCAGAGCACTTTTTCCTATTTTTCCCCCAAAACTCAAAATGTAGCTATATTTTGGCTCTCTCATAGTCCCCTACAGGGGAATCCAAAACGAGTATCATTATTCTGACCTCTATTCCTTTAAGCACACCTATTGCTTCAAATACCGACTTCCAATTAATTAGCACCAGTTTATTAACTTTATGATTAATTGTAGTGTGCCATTAGCTGCACACCACTGGCAAAGGTGTGCTCTTTGACAAAGTTCAGAATATACACCATCCCATGAGGCACTGCAAGCCAGGCACCACCGTGACGTGAGGCACACTCCCATATCAAAAGTTTATTAAGTTCTTTATTAACATAGTATTTATACATTGTTCAGTTTGTGAGGTCAGAGAAGGCTGGGATTTGCTATTGGTAGAGATCTGGGGCCGTATTATAGAGCGTGCCCTGGGGGCGCAATGGGAATTTGCTCCCCCTTTGCATGCCCCGGGGCACTCTGGTATTACAGAAGGGGTTGCAGACACTTGTGCGACCCCTTCTGTAATACTGATAGCGCACATAAAGTGCCAGCGCTATTTGCAGGGGACATTCCCTCATGTGCATGGGAGCGTGTCCCATGCAAATGAGGGAATCTCTTTGCCTCTGCGCCCATGCCGTATTACCAACACAGGCACAGAGGCAAAGAAGCCCTCAGGAAGTGCATTGACAGTGCACCACCTCAAAGGTGACGCACTGTCAATGCGCCCCCTGATGGCAGCCCTCTGGCGGGGATAAAAGGGGAGTCCCTCTTTCAGGCAGGTGCAGTCGCTGACTGCTCCCACCTGCACGGGGATCTCTAATCCCCTTCAAAAGTGCAGGCAGGTTGCACAAGTTTGCGGCTGGGGGCAGTGCATTCATGGTAATAGCATACATTTTCACTGTTTGCGCCGGCGCATCTTTTTAAAGGTGTGCCCGGCGCATACAATTTAATGACCATAATATGGCCCCTGATTGTTTCCAGGATTTGAAGATATAGCAGACTCTGCAACCTCGTGTTCTAGCTGAGATGGTTATGACTCCAACTCCTAAGGTCTTTGCCAAGGCTTGAACGATGCAATTGAGGCGTTGGTGGGGCTCTTGCTGAGATTAGTAATTATGTTAGATTTGGAAGTGGAAGTAATTTTGGTGTCCCAACACAGGACGCACTAGAGACAGTTTCTGCCTACTTGAGAGGGAGACTACACTAACTAGCATCTACCGCTGCAGAATCCCGCCAGGAGACGGCCAGGCAGCACTTACTGGCCCTGATAGCCCTTTTGAGGGCAGTGTTCTTCCCGTAGTGCGAGATGCCATTGAGACTGTTTTTCCCTACATGAGAGAGGGGCTACACTAACCAGCACCTCCACTGCAGTATCCTGGGGGGGGCAGCCAGGCAGCACTGACACGCCCAGGGCCAAGGTCAGGCCTGTTGGCTCCCATCAATGGCTGGAGGAGGCTGGGCCTCTCCTCTTGGTGTGGTCATTTGAAATACATCATCATTGCCAGTGAGCCATCCTGAATAATGGGTAAGAAAAAAGCAAACAATCTCATAACGCCAGCAATTGATCAGAGGGGGGAAGGGATAATTACATTACCACCGCAGTGATGGCCATCAATTCAGAAATTGAAAGTGTGGAAGAGAGGCTGGGGGCAACTAGGAGATCTTTGCTATCCTTAACTACCAATGATCAAATCACCATCCACTCAGAAGTATCTGCAAGCAGAGACACTCAACACGATGTGGGGGGTGGGAACCAGCATTGACCCTCCAGGCATATGCAGGTCATATGGGTGGAGGACCTCATCAATCCCGTAGTAATCCATGAGCACCATTCAGGTTCTCATAGCCATTCAACTACTGAATCAATAGGCTCCCCGCCTAATAAAAGCAAGCAAAGCAATGCAGGCCTGGTGCACTCATCCAAGTGTGGAAGTAAAAAAGGCCAGGTCCTGGGGTCGATGGAGACTTTGAGTGGCCCGACTGACTGCAATAAATTAAATCAAGCCTCATCTGAGGTATCTAGGGATGTATATGTTGCAAGGAAACTTGGGCTTCTTGAAGGAGTCCTTGGTAAACTATTGATCCCTGTGGTGTCGACCTTACAGAGCATAAACAAGTCACTAAAAGAGCTGATTGTACATGCCCAAAATGAGTCATTCAGCCTGGTTAAGCCTGCACCCCAAAAACCTTTTTGCTCTGAGTCAGCAGCATGGTCTATTGTCCTGGAAAGGGCTGTGGTGGATAACAGGGGATCCAACCAGATAAATCAGGTCAATCATGTTTTGCCATCGCAGTATGGCTCAGGGGGCTTTATACGGAGCCCAAACAGAATAACTACCTCATCCACAAAGAGTAATTTGGCCCCAGCAGTAACGATCAATAGTAGAAAGAGCCTCCAGATTTTAAATTTTCCCCCTGTGTCACTGGATTCAAGCTAGCCTGGCTGATGAGGTATGATGCCCTGAAATTGGTCCCGGGATGCTTGTTTCCGGTCCAGGGAGGACCTGGCTCGGCAGTTTGGGCTGGACTGTTCCCATGATGCGCAGGGTCAAGGCTGATTTGCATATGGCTGGGTCTAAACTGGGGTGGCATGGTGAGCAAAATAGCGATGCAGTTAACCCAGATCTATTGACTGGGGGCGAATGTTTGATTTGCTCTGCATTCCGTCTATCATCTGTGTGTCTTTTGCTTTCTCACCCTAAGTGCGCCAGGTATGCCCAGACATGTGTCCCGGGCTCAATGTGTCACAGGATTCAAGCTAGCCTGGCTGATGAGGGGTGATGCCCCGAAACCGGTCCCAGGATTCTTGTTTCTGGTCCAGGGAGGACCTAGTTTGGCAGTTCGTGCTGGACTGTTCACATGAGGCACAGTGTCAAAACTGATTTGCATATGGCTGGGTCTAAACTAGGGTGTCATGGTGAGCAAAAGAATGATGGATTTAACCCAGATCTAATGACTGTGGGTGAATGTTTGATTTGCTCTGCATTCTATCCATCATCTGTGAGTCTTTTGCCTTCTCGCCCTACGTGCGCTGGGTATGCCCACGTTCCCGGGCTCACTGTGTCACTGGATTCAAGCTAGCCTGGCTGATGAGGGGTGATGCCCCGAAACCGGTCCCAGGATGCTTGTTTCCGGTCCAGGCGGACCTGGCTTGGCAGTTCGGGTTGGACTGTTCACATAAGGCACAGGGTCAAGACTGATTTGCATTTGGCTGGGTCTAAACTGTAGTGGCATGGTGAGCAAAAGAACAATGGATTTAACCCAGATCTATTGACTGGGGGTGAATGTTTGATTTGCTCTGCATTCTGTCCTTCATCTCTTTGTCTTTTGCTTTCTCGCCCTAAGTGTGCTGGGTACGCCCAGACGTGGGTCTGGGTATGCCCAGACGTGGGTCCCGGGCTCACTGTGTCACTGGATTCAAACTAGCCTGGCTGATGAAGGGTGATGCCCCTAAACCGGTCCCAGAATGCTTGTTTCTTGTCCAGGGAGGACCTGGCTAGGCAGTGCGGGCTGGACTGTTTCCATGAGGAGCAGGGTCAAGACTGATTTGCATATGACTGGGTCTAAACTGGAGTGGCATGGGGAGCAAAAGAACGATGGATTTAACCTAGATCTATTGACTGGGGGTGAATGTTTGCATTGTTCAGCATTCCGTCCATGAATTGAACTCTTTGTCCTGGACTTTGAAGGTAACTCTTCATTGGGACTAACCTGGTCCCTGTAGCCGGCCTGCGTTCCATCACAGTCGGCCTGAACTTATGACTTTCTACCGAACTCACATGACCAGATAGCCATGAATGGCATTTTGTGCTTTTTGGTGCTATTTTCCCTTAACTCTTTAAAAATTCACAACTTTGGTTCAACTAATTAGATTTTTGTCTTTTTGATGTTAAACAATTTATCAGAATGTACTCTAGTTTTCTAAGTGTGTGGGATTTTTTTGTGTTGTGTTTTCACTTTATTACTCTTGGTGTGTTGCATAAATACTTTACACATTGTCTCTCAGATAACCGTGACTGCTTTTTGTGCCAAGCTACCCAGGGTTAAGTTCAGATTCATTCAATGAATTTTTGAGGTTTACCTTACCAGGGATTGTGGCTGTTGCTGGACCAGGGCTCACACCCCAGTCGGCCAACAACCTAATTTCTCACATGCAGCATAAATACTTTTCACATTACACATTGCCTCTAAGTTAATCCTGCCTGCTTTTGTGCCAAGCTACCAGAAGGTCAAGCACAGGTTAATTAGGTGACTTTTTGTGGTTCACCCTGAAAAGGATTGCGGCTGTTGCTTGAGTAGAGTTTCACCAATCAACCAACAACTCAACTTTTCAGATTTACACAACAGAAGCCAGCACATAGAATGGATTTTCTCCCTACCACATTTTACAAGCCCCAACAATGGTAGGCAGAGGTGCTTGTTAGAGGAGAACTATTTAACAGCATGAGAGGCAGGATTGTGAGGTGCTGACAGGGGCTATGACCCAGTTAGCTCATAACAATCTGGATTTCTGCAATAGATTAATCGAAGCCTCCCTAGTACTCCCTAGTACATCTGTTTTGAAAGGTGACTGCCAGTCAGCATACATGGGTCACACCCGACCCACCAGCAGTATTTCCTTGAGTCACCTCTACCTGTAGCAGGAGGAAGAGATTTTGAATGCATATTGTTGCTTGGCCACTGAAAAGCTGCACACTGTACACGTATGCCTTCAGCTGCATGTGCACTTCTCTTATCTGTCTACCTTAGCACCAGCAGATGACAGAGCAGTCAAAGTGATAATGAGTTTATGCATAGGTTTTTCTAAAATAATTATGCACTTGAAGTGGCCCTGTCCCATATATAAGTGAGTGTTTTGGGAAAAGGTGTTGAATATTACAAATGGGTTCAATTGAAATATATGTATATATGTATGTATGTAAGGAAGTAGAGCGTTGCACTGGGTCAAAGGCAAGCATAGAGTCAATGAATGATGCAGGTACACTGAGAGCCACCAGAGATTGTGACCTTGCCTGCACGATGAGTAAGAGTGCTGGTCGTAATAGCTTTGTAAATGATGCAGCTGATTTTGAAGATGATGTGAGCCTGCTAGGAGAACCAGTTGAGTTCCATTAGGGTGGGGGTATTGTGATCATATTTTTTCATGACCTGGATGGGGATAATGTGGAGTCTGGAAAGCCAGGGAGCAGGGCGTCACCACCATCCAGATGTGAGAGTATGAGGGGGTTGAATAGCCGTATTAAAGTAGCTTTCTGCAAGAAACGGTTTCACTCTAGTTAGGAGAGAGAGTTGGTAACAGCACATTTTTTTGTATGCAATGAGTTTCTTTACCTTGAGGGTGGTACCCACGGTAAAGCCATTCAATTAAAATTGGGACTTGAAGCTGTCAAGGGTGATGTCATTGTTACAGGTTTAGTCTATTTCTGATTTGTTGTTTTTGGCAATTAACAGGAGTTCTGTCTTGGTGGGGTCGAGCTTAAGTAAGCACTGGGTATCCAGGCCTGGATACGGTTCAGGCAGTGTTTGAGTTATTGAATGTCTTCAGTGGATGGCACTATTTTCATCATATTGGTGAATTTTGATCTGTTCGGGTTTGCGGGCTGGATGGAGAAGCACTTAAGTGGATGCGGTCCTTTCTACAGGACCGTAGTTTCCAGGTTGCACAGCACCCACACTTATCAAAAATTCTGCCACTCCTACAAGAGGTTCCACAAGGCTCTATTCTGAGCCCCACCCTTTTTAACTTTTATATTGGCCCTTTGGCAGATATTGTGGAAAACACAAGATTACTATAGTGTCATATGCGAATGACACCCAACTTGTAGTGACCCTCGCCCAGGACTCAAATGAGCCAGCTATGCAGTTCTCCTCCTGTCTAAAAGACCTAGCTTCATGGATGTCGAACAACTGCCTGAAGTTGAATGGCAATAAGACGGAGGTGATGGTCATAGGGAAAGCCCCTTCTGTTTGGTGCTCGGCCTGGTGGCCCCAAAGGCTGGGACCCATGCCAACTCTCAGAACAGAAGTAAAAAATCTAGGAGTGTGGCTCGGTCTGAAACTTTCCTTTGAAACCCACACAAGGAAGGTTGCAGGGAGATGCTTTGGTATCCTTAAAATGCTGAGGAAAACCTTGGACATCCTCCCAGCCTCAGCGAGGAAAACCCTAGTTCACACTCTTGTGACCTCGCAACTGGACTACGGTAATGTCCTTTATTTAGGAGCATCAAAAGGAAGCTTGCAGTGGCTGCAATGCATTCAGAATGCGGCAGCACACCTAGTACTTAATCTACCCAAGCGAACTTCAGCGACGAAAGCCCTTGACATCCTCCACTGGCTCCCGGTAGGTAAGAGACTTCTTTTCAAAGCCCTGTGCTTTTGTCACCGGAGTCTACAGGGGAAAGGACCTAGCTACAAGCATGATCACCTGACCCCTTACAATCCTACTCGTCAGTTGAGATCGACAGGAGCCCATCTGCTCAAAGTCCCAAAAATCAAAAGGGCAGGGATGGGTGCGCGCTCATTTGGCTACTTGGCAGCCAAAAATTGGAACACACTTCCGCCTTCGCTGCGTGCAGAAGAATCTGAAAGTGTCTTCTGTAGAGGCCTGAAAACCTGGCTCTACTAGACAGTAGCCTGCCCTGCCTGACTTTGCATGTAGCTGTTTCTGTAGCGCGGGGACACACCAGTTGGTGTAGCCAGGCGCTTTATAAATGTCTTATTTTTAAAAAAAAACTTTATTTATGATTTTTCAGAAAACAAAAAAGCAGGAAAAGTCATTACAGCAGTAATTTCATGATACACATCGTGAAGTTGTTACAGCATGTACAGTAAACTGTGCGACAGTAGCATAGTTTTAGCATATCACTAGTTACACCTAGTCTGTAAACCCACGGCTTAACGACTATAGGAGATACAGTGCTTCCCCGAAACATCATCGTTGTACTAAGTGCAAAGACATTCTGTAGGGGTATAAACAACCAACATTACATGTGATCCCCACATCAGCACATTGTTCAACCCACCCCGGTACGAGGTTGTTCTGCCTGGGCTCCATCCTCTACAGCTTTTTCCAGTAGGTATTTGCAAAATGGCCCCCAAATATCTTTAGGTGTAGATTTAAAAGGCATCACCGCATTGTAGTTTTCTGATTGTGTGGAGCAGTACGCTAAATCAGTATGCCAGTCCGCAATTGTAGGCAAGGGGCCCCTCATCCATCTCATGGCCACCCTGCACTTGGCCATAAGTAAGCCAATGGAGGTCAATTTGCGCACGCCCTTAGGTATTGGTTTATCAAACCCCAGTAGAGCAACCAGAGGTGATTCCGGCAATACGTGATCCAGCATTTTAGACAGGACAGTGAATACCGCAACCCAAAATGCCCGTATTCCGGGGCATTCCCATGCTAAGTGTGTAAAGTGTGCATCTGTTGCAGCGCATCTCATACATCTATCATCCTCCCTCAGCCCGTATCTACATAGCCGCGCTGGCAGTATAATAGGTCCTATGGAGATATTTGAAATGGAGCAGTCTGTGCCGACCATTCTGTGAGATCGATTTGATATTACTGAAGCACCAAGACCACTGTGCCACAATAATTTCTATCCCAAGTTCTTTCTCCCACTCCAGCTGAAACTTTAGTTTAGCTGGCGCACCCTGCACTTTGAAAAGCATATAAAGTATTGTAATACCTTGTTGGTGAGGTTGAGTTTGTAACAAGTATGTCAGTGGTTTCATTTGTGCAAAGCTGGGCCCAGCAGCTCGCGCAGTGCACTACGGATCCTGTGATACTGAAATGCGTCCAGTGCTGTAACCTCCTCTGCCCGTGTGGCTGCCTGGTCCCATGTTTTAACAATCCCCTCTTGAAACATGTCGCCCATGCACCTTATGTCCAACTTGGCAAGAGTTCGCATCATAGCTATGTCATCACTGAGAGGAAGCCAATCACACCATTGCACTGGCAATTTTGAAGAATATATTAAACGTAGCTGATGCTTGCTAGCTATTCTAGATAACTGAAATCCAGTGCAATTCACAGGGTCTATCAAGTGCGGTGTGTTCCGTGAGGCCCCGGTCAGCAGCTTTGGCAGTGGGGAGGGGGAAACCATATTATATTCTATGAGGCGATGCGGCATGTTATTAGGGCCGTGTATACAGTCATGGGCGTGCAGCGTCTGGGCAGCTCTATAATACCTCTCCATGTCAGGGGCGTTTAACCCGCCTTCCGAGTATGACTTTGTCAGGATGTCCCACTTTACACATGGCTGCTTACCAGCCCACACTAAACGTGACAGCAGTGTACGCAAACTGTGGAAGAAGGTCTGAGGCAGATTAATGGGTATGTTCACGAAAAAAAAAAAAAAACGAGGAAGCACCACCATTTTCGCTAGAGCGACACGACCAACCAGCGAAAGCGAAAGCTTTATCCACTTATCTATGACCTCTGTTAGCCTACGCAGTGCACATCCGTAATTCTCGGACAGAACGACCACCCGATCAGTGTGTATTTTTATGCCCAAGTACCTTACCGGGTACGTGGTCCATTCCAGGGGGTAAGCGGTTCGCACTGGTTAGGTGGCGGCAGTTAACGGAAAGATAATAGATTTATGCCAATTAATATATAGCCCTGAATGTTGACCAAAACGCTCCACTGCTTGCAGCATTGGAACCAAGTTTTGCTCCAGATTGCAAACATATAGCAAAGTATTGTCTGCGTATGCAGAAATAGTGAGATTGTAGTTCAAGGACCGGATGCCACGGTATGCATGATATTCACGCACTGCGCATGCTAATGGCTCCGCCACCAAGGCATATAGAAGGGGAGAGAGCGGGCAACCCTGCCTCGTGCCCCTGGTTATGTCTATTGGTCGAGATAGAGTCCCATTGATCCTGACCTGGGCCACCGGTTGAGTGTATAGAACCTCCACCAGTTGCAAAAAAATGTCTCCAACTCCCACCCTGCGTAGAACTGCATATAAAAACCTCCATTCTACCGAGTCGAACGCTTTCTTGATATCTATAAACAGTGCTGCTGCCTTAACCTATGGGTGGATACAAGCCATGGTTCCGAATAGAGTGCGCAAATTACTGGAACAAACGTCCAGGAACAAACCCTGATTGTTCTGGCCCCACCAACCTAGGTAATAGGGGGGCTAACCTGTTTGCCAACACTTTTGCAAAAAGTTTAGTGTCTGTGTTGAGCAATGATAACGGTCTGTAGGAAGAGCAATGCTCAAGAGGCTTCCCAGGCTTGAGTAGGGTAACTATAGTAGCTTCCCTCATAGAAGGCGGCATTTTACCCGATTTAGCCATCTCTTCAAATAAATTAACGATGTGGGGGATTAATTTATCTTGATACGCCTTATAGAAAGCGACTGTCAGTCCGTCTGCGCCAGGGGCTTTTTCGTTAGGCATTTCTTCCAGTGCAGCTATTATTTCCGTGGGTCTCAAAGGGCCTATAAGTCTTTCCCTATCGCTATTTTCCAACCAAGTCATTGCTATGTGGGCCAAATATTCCTCGTCCGATTCGGAGGCCGAGGCCCCCTTGGAGGTGTAGAGTCCTGTGTAATAGTCAGCGAAAGCTTCCAATATAGCCGGTGTGCTGTCTACCAGTTAATTTTTTGCGTTGTAAATGCTCGTGATGTGGCTATCGCCTCTGGGAGGCCTAACTGTTGCGGCCAGGATAGCGCTAGGCCTGTCACCCTCCGAATAAGTCCTGGCGACAGCATATTTCCCTAGATGCTTGACTTCGGTTTCTGCTAATTTGTTATATTCGTCAATTTGTGTCCTGATCTGAGCAAGTACCTGCGGGTCACCAGTTTCGTGGAGCCTGTCGTCTAGTGTCTTAAGTGTAATTTCCACTTTGCGCAATTGGGTGCGGATAGATTTGAGAACACCCGCATGCTTAGAAATTGTGATGCCCCTTATGTAGAGTTTAAAAGCCTCCCATATAGAACCCATAGTCGTGACGCTGCCAAGATTTGTAAGGAAGAAATCGTCAATCGCCATGCCTAGCACCATACGAAAAACTGCATCTAATAAAGAGTATTGGGGGAATCGCCAAGCTTGCTTGTTGACATTCACATCTGTCAGCCCTATCTGTAGTAGTACTGGGGAGTGGTCTGACAGGGTACGTGCCATGTGTGAGCAGTCATGTATTGAGGAAAGTAGTGTGCTGGAAGCGTACCAATAGTCTATCCTGGTATGGATGTCATGAGCTGCAGAGTAGTGCGTATACCCCCTACCCAGAGGGGCCAGTTGACGCCAGACATCATACAGCCCTTCATTGGGCAATACTATCTATGGCTCTAGCGGCACGAGATGGAGGTCTGGGGGCTCCACTTGACCTATCTAAGTCAGGATTCTGAATGCAATTGAAGTCGCCACCCCAAAGTATGGGCATATGGGAGTACTGCATCATCTTATGATGCAAGGAGTGGTAAAATTGGGGGTCATCATAGTTAGGCCCATACACCCCTATCAGAAGAACACTAAAGTGCTCTTTATGACACTTTGCCAACGCATACCTGCCACCTGCATCAATTTCCATGGCCTGCATCTGTATGCCTGAGTTCCTGCGGACCCAAATGAGCACCCCCCTAGCATGCGAGGTAAAACCAGATGCAATACATATTCCTTTCATCCGTCTTTGGGATAATAACCCAGTTTTTGGAGTAAGGTACGTTTCCTGTAGAATAGCAACGTCTATATTGTGTCTGTACAAATATGCCACCACTTTGCATATTTTTCTTTGGTCATTTAGACCCCTAACGTTCCAGGACAGGAATCTGATATCAGCGTGCTTCTTAATGGGCAGAGACATGTGTAATCTTACTTATCCGAACTAACATACCGCACAATATACACGCAACATAACGCAGCACAATGCATTTTTCCTGCTGATACAAACAGAGTAACCAATATGTCACATAGAGAACCCCCCAACTCCCACCCACACCATATCAAAAGAAAGAGACATGGCAGCTGCAGAATCCCCCAACTAACCCCCCATCCCACCTGAAAACTACCCACCCCACATGAAACAGAACCCCTACAGAAAATACCCAGGTGTAATACACACGAAGGCAGTGGCAGCCAGACCTGCAGTGTTATTAGATAGCCGGCGGCCGCCCACACTCAATGCTGCCATCTAGGCATCTGGATTGCTATACTACGCCACCATGCAGTGGTAGTGCAAAAAACTAAACATGACAATGCGATAACTGCATGACATTTACGACTCTGGCGGTACAGAATAAAAAATGTCCAAAAGTACTTTAGGCATAGTCCGGTGCCCTTGAGACATTTACGAAGGCTGTGTACCTGACCCCGGTGGGCTCTCTTTTTCAGCGTCCCCAATAGGAGCATCCCTCTCCACCGATGGTGCTCGAGTTGAGCTGTTCGATTTTTCTGCGTTGTACTTTTTGAGGTCCCGCTGCAATTGGTTAGGGTCAGCATACAGTTTGGATTGGCTGTCGAAGTTAACACGGAGCCGGGCCGGTAGAGCATAGCATAGTCCAGTTGAAGTTCCCTTAATTTGCGCTTCGCCGGACCAAATTTCTTACGTGCTTCTTGAATGAAAGAAGTGAAGTCAGGGAAAAGGGACAACTCAGAGCCTTCGTATTTGAGCACTTTCAAATCCCTTGCACGACGCAATGCAGCATCCCTCTCCCTATAGTTCAGTATGCGAGCAATCAGTGGTCGCGGCGCTGCACCCAGAGGTGGTCTAGGGCCCAACGTGGGGTAAGCCCGCTCGACGACAAAGATTTCAGAGAAAGTTTCACAACCCAACAATTGTACCAGCAGTTTTTCTACAAAAGTCTCCATGCTACCAGTAGCTGTGGACTCTGCCAGACCTAATATGCGAACATTGTTGCGCCGAGAGCACGCTTCAAGATCTTCGGCCTTGTCCCTCATCACCGCCACCAATTTCTCCATTTGTTTCTGCGCTGCCCCATTTCAGTCTGAGCGTCTTCAGACTCTGAGATCCTGCGCTCCGCCATATCAAGCCCTTCTGCATGCTTGTCCACCCTCTCGGACATACGGTCCATGCAATAAACCAAGGAGTCTATCTTGGCATCTATGGATGACAGGCTCCGCTGCTTGGCACACAGTATTTGCCGTATGTCCCCATCTGGAGCCGCAGGGTCTTCCTCATGCTCAGTCATTGTGGGGTCGTGGTCCTCGTCCCTGTGCCTGAATGATTTACGCTGCTCGAACTGGAGTTTCAACTGCGTTTTATCGCCTTTACCCATATTCCCCGTAGCAGGTGGAAACCAGTGGACTGGGAATCAGGTGTGTGCAACCCACCGCCACCAGTAAGTTAGCAAATATCAGGTGGTGAAGATGTCCACAGCACGTTACTGCACCACAGGAGCAGCACACAAACCCAATCGATGAGAAGCCACGTGGCGGCAAGGCCCAAACAAGAGCACAATATGGGCCCCACTCTGTGAAGCACGATCAGGGCACGAACAGATCAACCACCCGATTGTGTCTTGGGCCCGGGAGGGTCGGCGCTGATCACAGGCCCGATGGAGCATACTCATCTGGGGTGGGCGACCAGGGTGACAAGGCGTTGTGCCAGAAGATCCTATGTGTCAATACTCCCCAATCTCGTGCACTGTCCACAGTCACACGTGCTGCCAGAGGAGCCAGCACCGGACCGCTAAACAACTTGTCAGGGTCAGGGTTGTGAGGGGATGTCGCCTCCAAGAAACACAGTTCACGAAGAGGCAGAGCGCACACGGGCGCGGAAAGGGGCTGCTTTAAGCGGGGTCGCAAAATCAACTTTCCTCGCGGGCTGTGGCCACGTAGGACGAAGCAGGCGCGCGGCGATGTGCGTTAGTGGGCAGTCCCGCACACTCCGCCACACTCGCAAGGGCTCAACGTGACCTCGTCTCCTCCGATGTCAATGCCGCTCCGGCGAGCCACACTGCTTTTTCGACAATCTTGCAGATGAAGAATCGGTGAGTGATGGGCTGGTTGTTTCTGCAATGTATGCTACCTTAGATGTTGGATGACCTGGCCTGTATTGAGAGCTTCTGGAATGATGCCTTAAGTGTGATAGGTGTTGACAGTGGTAAGTAGGGGTGAGAGAGCTGGCTTGGAGAGAGCTGTGATTAAGGACAAGGGAAAGAGATCATCATCATCATCAAGAAATGAAGTGGCTTTGAGAGAGTTGAGTATGTCGGCAAGATCAGTGAGTGACAATGATAACAACCTTTTGAGTATTCTAAGAAAAGAGGTGGTTGCAAGAAGAGAGCAGACTTGGTGTCATTGATGTACTGTTGGATCTTCTGTCCTTCTTTTTACTGAAGAAGAGATTGAGACCGTTGCACTTATCTGTGGAGTGTGGGATAGGAGGGTCTGGCAGGGGGCTGGTGAAATGTTTGATTGTCTTATAGGAGTTCTACTTCTGTTGATGACTTCATTGATGGAACTAGTATTGTATTGTTGTCTATACTGAGGGACTTGAGTATCATGAGGCATCAGCAGTTCTGTCTTTCTTCTATTTTATTCCGTCACCATATGAAGCATTTTTTTTCAGCGTAGTCCTGAGAGTATGGGGTGCTGAAGGTTTTGGTTTGCACTTGCATGTTTTAGTTTTTAGGACATATGTCCACATAGTTTTCCCAAAAAAGTGTTGAAATCATTAAGAAGGGTGTTGGGCGTAGATTCAGCAGGGTGAGAGATGTTATGTTATGTTAACTAAATGTGTATAGTGCTACATATACCCAAGGGTGTCTTGGTACTGATAGCAAGCGTAGAACCAGAGCATGCTGTGAGGTGGGTTTACAGGTTAAAAAGCCAGGTTTTAAGAAGCTTTCTGAAATCCAGCAGAGAGGTTGAAGATTTAATGTGGAGTCGAAGGGTATCCCAAAGTCTGGTGGCTCCTACATGGCAGCAACTACCCCCCCCATCTAGATTTCTTAAATCTAGATGGTGTAACTAAAAAAGTACCATGAAATCGAGTTCCTCAAAAATTCTGGACCTATGCCATGTAAAGCCTTGTAAGTGTGACAGAAAGTTTTAAATCTGATGCGATTTCTGACCGTCAGCCAATGTAGTTCCTTAATGGCCCGTGTAACAGACTGATATTTTGGCAGGTTGAGCAGTTCTGAACCTACAGTTTATTGTTTCTGCAAACTGGTATGTAGGCCATTACAGTAATCAATTTTCGACAAGATGAGGGAGGTGATGACGGTTTTCCTTGCGCTAACTGAAATATAAGGCAGAATCTTTCAGATGATTCCTATCATGTTATAAGAGGTGGAAGTGATGGAATTAGCTTGTTTACCAAGATTAAGTTTGTCGTCTAGAATCACTCCTAGACTTTTAACCTTGGTAGAGGGAGCGAGAAGTGGGCCCATCTCTAGTGGCCAGCAGTTAGGCGTCCAAAAACAAGGGACATTTCCAAAGAACATCACTTCGGTCTTTTCTGAATTCAGCTTGAGGCAGTGCTTGCCCCTCCAGGTGCAGATTTCTTTCATGCAGCTTGGTGTATTGTTCCAACTCATGCATAAATCCCTGTTTACACATTATGAGTTGGTAGGTATTTAAGACATCTGATAATTATTGGATGTGTTAAATACCATAACCCTCGTTGAATTTCGGCAGGTCAAACTTGCCAAAATTTAACAGAGAAAAAGCATACAGTATTTACCGTACCATGCAGATTTTGATGCGTTACACATCAAACTCTGCATGTTAGGTGTAATTTATGGCACCAGGTAAATAATGTACCCCATGAATCCTTATTTATCAGGTATGATAAATAGAACCTAAACTCTTAATCAGGCCCATTGAAGGATCTGAAGGTTTGGTCTACTCCTTTGGATTAACCTTGGTTTGTAGGTAGACAAACAATCTAGGCAGATTTCGATGCGTTAAACACCACAATCTGCATGTTATTCCCACCTAACTTGTAATAGGTGTTATTTAAGGCACCCGACAAACAATGCACCCCATGTATCGTTATTTATCAGGTATGATGAATAGAACCTAAACTTGTAATCAGGACCATTGAAGGATCTGAAGGTTTGGCCTACTCTTTTGTGTTAACCTTGGTTTGTTGGTAGACCGCTGATCAGGGAGATATGGATGGAGAGGTGGTTGCTACAGTCCAGAGGTATGGGTGACAATATATTTCATTGGATTGATGGTGATGTTGATGAGTACAACAATTGTGAATTTGTTTTTATACTTGCTTATTGTACACTAAACCCTTAGCGTTATTGCACATTTTCACATATTGCACTGCCATTTTGTTAATCTCAACCATGCAATGCACATTCAGCCTAGCTGTTCTGGTAAGCACAGCCTTATTCTAAAGTGGGTGCAATCAAGAGAACTGCAGGAATTAGTAAAGTTTTACTTTAGCTCAATGTATCACCTTCAGGTCCTTTTTTCATTCTCCCCACATTAACCCTGCTGTTCATTAGTGTCTATCTGCAGTTTTGATTGTACCACATGTTCTGCCCTCGATTCAACTGCATTTAGAAAAAGTATAAAGTACCGAAATATATAGAATTCAGCATTGCATGCTCCAACCGACCTAGGAGCGAAGCTCTAGTCCTTTGGTATTGCAAATGCTGCTTGCATATGAATTTACCTTGAAAAAACAAAAGACAAGAAGGGTTTGGCATAACAGGAACAGTTGGTTTAATTAAACACTTTGGCCGCGAACACGGTTACAGTAAGCGGGTCTGAGGACTGTCTTAAAGTGCGATAAATCTGAGCACATTTTTATTAACTTTTTGGAAATCATAAAAATACTTCTGGGGAATCTTGTTTGGTAAAGGAATGCAGGCCTTGTCTGTGGAGTTGTAAAAAAAGCCCCTGATAACAAATGCAGGTGGGCCTCGACCTTGCATGGACACAATGTGGGCCAGTGGGTAACATGACCAGATGTCCAGCATGAGGGCGCGTGACCACTGTGTGTACTGTCTATGGTGTGTCCTGATTGGCTATGTGTTCCTAATTTCGTGTGGCATCTGTCTTTATGATTTTTTTTTTTTTAATATGCACACCCCTCAGGCCATGTGTGCTTTATTGGGGCCAATCTCCCTGGACAATTGTAGTGTTGCTGCGCTTATCTGGGATCTGTGGGATGGACCTCAGTTTCCTGTTCATGTGTTTGTCTGCCGGCTATGTGCCACCCTACCTGTGATGTGTCAATCAGTAACTTCAAGCTTATGACACAGAGCCTGCCTGACCACGTAGTTCTGTGTCGGGTTGATGGAGAGTCCATGATGGCTGAATTTGTTAATAGTGATGAGATTTTGGGAGTGTATTATTATAAACATTGGCATTGATGTTATCAATATTTATAAAAGCCACACTTAATTGTGTTCTGATTTAGGAAGGACCTGTCCTGGCAGTTTAAGCTGGACTGCTCCTATTGGAACAGGATCAAGACTGATTTGAATGTGGATGAGTCCAAACCGAGGTAGTATGGTGAGCTAAAGGACAATGGGTTGCAAAGCTACCCAGGGCTATTGCTAGTGGTTAGACAAATTGCAAGCACTCCTCCCATCCCCTTTTGTGTGTTTGATGTGACACTCTAAGTGGCCATGGGTATGCCCAGCCGTGGGTCACTGTGCCACTTGAACCAAGTTACACATGACTGAAGAGCCCTAATCAGGGTGAAAGCAGTCTTAGGTTGCTTGTGTTCTGGTTCAAGGAGGACCTGGCTTGGTAGTTTGGGCTATTGGAGCAGTGTCAAGACTAGTTTGCATATTGTTGGCTCCTAACTGAGGTGGCTGGTTGGACAAAAGAATGATGGGTTGGAATGCTACTCGAGCAATTGCCAGTGATTAGACAAATTGAAAGCATTTCTCCCATCAGCTTTTGTGTGTTTTCAGAGCTATTTTAAGACATGGGCAAAGTGAGCGATTGCCTGGGGCTTCATATTCCAAGAGGCCTCCTAGTATGTTGTTCATGCCAGACATAAGTTACTCCTAATTACGTAATAATAGTGTGCATGAAAAAAAAGTATTTTTAAAATCTAACAGCTAGGTATCATGATTCCCAAGAGGTTAGCCTGCATTCCCAGCCCACCCAATCCCAGGCAGTTAGTGGAAATTAGATTAAAATCGATTCTTTCTACCTAATGTCTTTCCCCTTATTACACCTCACCTTTCTTTGCCTTTTCTTGCTACTTAAACTCTTGCTACAACCTCTATGTCTACCTCACCTCTCTCTGAATATATTGGAGCCAATCCAACAATCGCTACCTCTGTCTCACTACTGTATCTCTCTAACAATTTCTCTGCATACTTCAACATCTCTACCTGGCTACCCACTCATTCTGAGTTCTCTCACTACTGCTCTCAGCCCCTCTCTGTGCACCTCACTACTTTTTTACATCTCACCTATTCTCTTTACAATATACTTCTTCTCCCTCTCAACTTCATCTACTCACTGCTCTGTTTTGAAGTCACCTCCTTTCTCCTCCCCATCCTTTTTTCTTCTCTCAACCTCATCTCAACTTCATCACTCTCCATCTTCCTTTACCTTACCCATGTTTACCTCTCTATTAACCATCTCTGTGCCTCACCACTCTTTATGTTCGATCCCTTTCTACTTCATTTCTCTTTCTACTACATATCATTTTAGCTACCTGGGGCCAGATGTACGACCATGACAATTTGCGACTCGCATATTGTGCTCGATTGCGAGTCGCAATTTGCGAGTCGCAAAATGCCATGTACAACAGTGTCTGAGAAACTGTTTGCGATTCTCAATGGGGTCGCAAATTGCATGCCTCATGAATATTCATGAGGCACTCGCACTTTGCGACCCCATTGGGAATGGCTGGCTCTCCCAGGGATGGTGGCCTGCTGGGCCCAGCAGACCTCCATGTCTGGGACTGCTTTTAAATAAAGCAGTTTTTTTTTAAATGCATCCCGTTTTCCTTAAAGGAAAATGGGATGCATTTATTAAAAGAAAATGAAATGTTTTCGTTTCATTTTTTAAGGACTGCTAGTGGACCCGGTGACCACTGCCTGCCCCTAAAAAATATTTTCCCCTGTATTTGCAGAGGGGAAGGGCCCCATGGGGCCCCTTCCCATTTGCGAGTGCATTACCACTCTTTTGAAGAGGGAGGTAAAGTGCGAATGTTTTGCGACGTCAATTGTGGTCGCAAAACATTCATACATGGGGTAGAGAGTCGCTATTAGGAAGGGACGCCCTTGAAACGCCCCTTCCTAATAGCGAGTCACAATTCCTATTTAGCGAGTAGCAAATAAATTACGACTCGCTAAATAGGAATTGTACATGGCCCTATTCGTTTTTGCATGTGCAAACGGGTCGCTAACCCATTTGCGCATGCAATTTAGGGTCGTACATCTGGCCCCTGATCTCTCTTTAGCCCACTTCACTCTTTCACTTGCTCCCCTCACCTAAACAATCAAGTTACCTCACAATTTATTCACTTTCCCACCTATCCTCCTCCCTTCTCTCTTTCTACCTCGGTTTCCTCTAACTCACCTCTCTCACTACCTTACTCCTTATTCGCTACATCTTTATCTACAGCTCTACCTTCTCTCTGTCTGTCATTACCTCTTCTCTCACATCTCTCTATGCACCTCCGCCTCTATTTCAGCTCACTTTCTCTACCTCATCCCTCTGCTTTTCCCTCTTTATACATCTCTTCCTCACCTCTCTTTAATTTTCTCTCTAAATCCTGTCTCCCTATCTCACCCTTTCTCTCTGCTTCTGTATGAACTTCAACTATCTTTCTCTATCTCACATTTGCCTCTGTACTGCAACTCTTTTATATCTACACGTCATTTCCCTTTCTCACCTTCATTCCTTTCACTCCCTATTGTTCTCCCCAGTGGCGGCTGGCATGGCTCGTGGGTGGGGAGGCAGGCGCAGGGGGATCACACAAACGGGGGGTCACGCGGCAGGGGGGTCGCGCATGTTGCAAATAAAAATAAAATAATTTAATAATAAACTTACCTTGCAGGCGGCTGGGTCCCGCGTCTCTGCTCCTGCTCTCCTCATGCACATTGAGGAACAGGAAGCAGGCCCCACTGACCAATCACAACACACATTGCAGCGTTGCGATTGGTAAGCACCCAGGCTCCCCTGACCAACCACAACGCTGCAGTGCAGCATTGTGATTGGTCTTGAGTGTCCTGGTAAGACGCTCAACCAGGGAATGGGGGCCTGGGCATGTTCTCCATGCTGGCTGTAATGCAGCCTGCACGGAGAACGGGGAAACTGCGCATGACTGTTTTGGGCGGCCCGAGAGGACCGACCAAACAGTCATTGCACACTTAGGAGTGGACAAACCACTCCTCCCCTGCTCTGCTCCGAGAGCAGAGCTGTCCCTCCCACCCACCCGCCTGCAAAGCAGCAGGAAGCAGCATAAAATGATAATAACTCAAAGTTATTATCGTTTTATGTTTTTGGTTCGCACTGCTTAAAAGCAGTGGGGCGATGCTCCTCCGCCACAGCGGAGGAGCCGCCACTGGTTCTCCCCACCTCTCCATTCTCTTTAATCTTGCATAATTTCTGCCATGTTACATTACGTTTTTTATGTAAAATGCCCAAGATTATTCCATTACATAATGTCACGAGATTTTTTAAAGTAATAATCCTACTGTGGGAGCACAGGTACATGCAAAGAAACCAAACATTAGAGGATGTTGTTTTCGTCAGAAGTGATTTTGCTTTATTTTTTGTGTGCAAACTATGACTCATTTCATGCTAATAAATAGCGCAAATTGTCAGACCAGCATTTTGTTTAATAATGCTTAATTTATTGGGCGTTTCACCCAGGCTTATTTTTTTTTTATTGTATACTAGTCCACTACATTTCCTTTACGTCACTCTTACTGTATTTTACTTACAATTTGAGAACAGGCTTGTTTGATTCTAAACTTCATGTAAATTATTACTGCTGTAGAAAAAAAAATATGAAAGGAGTTGGCTTTATCAATGCTTGTTCAAGCTTTGGCTGGCAGACGTTAGACAGCTTGGGCATTCATAGCTTTCCGTGCCTTTGTTTCTGAAAGTTTCATGCATAGGTAATTATTGTTTGCAATGACGAAAATGTGAATTAGCTGAAAATAAGTAATACATTCAAAGTTTGTCTGAGCAGGAGGCCCTAAAATATGTCTACCTGAGGCCCCAAAATTCTTTGACCCTGCTGTGGATGTACTCAAAGTGCAGTTCCAGAAAAAAATATTGAGTTTAACAAGCAAGGTGAGAGTATGATCAAAATCATTAAAAGGGGGTGATAAACAAGACGTTGAGATGTGTGGCAAATGTGCGAAGATGATTTTTTGCAATGAACATATATAGGGACATTTGTAGGACATTCTACATAATACTGATGTGCGAAGCAGGGAGTATTAACAATACTACTTATCAAGAGAAATGAAGGTCTATGATTACTGAATAATTTTATAACGTTGGCTGTTAACTTGTTCTGCCTTAAATGATGAAATAAAGAGTTAGACTAATAATGGAAACTGATTCACCTTCGGGGAAAGGAAGATGGCAGATTGACTCCGCTGCATGAGAACGGATCCTGAGCCGCTCAAGCAAAACCGCACCACTTACCTATCTGCCTGGATGTGCTTCATGGGTTGAACTCCCTGAAACGTGTGCTCCCCACATCTTCATCCGATGTGCTGGCGGCATGCAAAAATGTCTCGCGATCACCTCCAGTTGGTCAAGGATGTGAGGTTGTTCACCGGTCTGCGTTACACCGTCTTCAGCTGCCTAAGCTCCGCGCTGGTCCCTTTCATGGCCCCACAGCACCCAAATGCTGAACGAGGATGGCGAGGTGGCCGCGCAGCAGTCACCACAGCAGCCACCGCCACAAACGAGAATAATTCAGTAACGGCAGCAACGGCAGTGGTCCAAGGCGGCCATATTCCTGCTAGTGATAGGGTGCCCGGCTCACAGGATTGGAAGCCGATTCTGAAGTTGCTCCAGTCTGAAAGGGAAATGAACCAACTCCAGGCCTGCAGCTAGGAAAACTCCACTCCAGTTTCTGAGATGGTAGAAACCCTGTTGTGTACCATACAGGCTGAATACAAAGAGATGGGTGTCAGCACTGCACTTCCCCCAGCCTCAGGGATAACTGAATGCTCAGATCAACTGGGTCCGGAGCTCGGAGTGAAATAAGGGCAACAGACTTTCTGGCCGTGATTCATGACCAAGACCAGCAACAAGGTAATGGCATGGGGCAGAGCACAGATGCTAATAAATGTTACAAAGTTGCAAGGCCCAGAGGGCACTCACTTTCACTGCGTTCTCAACAATCGGGTGACTCTCAGTATGCAGTGCAGGTCGGGGCAATGGAGAGAAGGAATCAACTACCAGCATAAAGCATTGTGGTCTGCACTTGCTTGATCTAAAGGTTATATACCTAAGGAGGTAAGGTGGTCATGAATGCTCAGGGCCTGCAGGAAAGGAGGTCTTGGCAGCCTCGAATACATTGGATTCGCCTTTGGCAGTGGTTCATTCTGGCACATCTAGGGTGGTAATATCTATTCACTCGGCCGATGTCAGCAGGGCGTCTTCGGCAAGCCCAGAAGCTATATCTATTAAAACAAGCACATCTCCGGGCAACAAACAGTTGAAAGCTAGAGCTGGGGAAGGCAGAGGAGGTTTAAAAAAGGTTCAGCAACTCTGTATCAACACACTCCAATGGGGGTTCTAAGGACAGCCCACTGCACGAATGAGTTACCTCCAAAGGTGAGGTCAAAGCTATAATCTCCCATCTGTCCAACATCGGCCCTACTGAGCCTCCTCCATATCTATCAGGGGAGCGCCTGCATCCAGCTGCTGAACAAAATTCAGAATCTAATACCATCTTTAGTCCTGAACTGCAGAATAGCAAAATAGGGATTCCCAATTCCCCAGGAAGTTCTCTATCTCTCTCTGATGACTCCTTTCCCGCAGCGACATTAGAAGCAATGACTCCTAAACCTATTGATGCCTCCAAAGCGAAAGAGCCCTCACTGTCTATAATCTTTCAGTTTCTGCATGCTTAATGAGCAGAGGCACAAGAACACTATACGCAAGTTAGCGCTGACAACCAGGAAATAAAGTAGGCACTAACGGAAGTGACCAGTAAAGTCGCACTGCTATCCTCAGAAGTGACAGATTTACAACATCGTGTCGCAGGGGCAGAGGTGGTAAGCTCTGCTGTGGTCTAATCAATCAAAATTGAGGAGAATCAGATGGTGTTTATACAGGGCAAAGTCAAAGACCTTGAGAACCAGCAACGGTGAAACAACTTAAGGGTCTTTGGTATACTCGAGAGGAAAGAAGGAGCGGATCCTAGAGCATATATGGTCAAATTATTTCAGCAAGCATTTCCTGATCTGGCGGACAGGGATATGAATTGTCAGATTCAGTGGGCTGGTAGACTTCCAATCTTTGTAAATAGAGCGGCCCATACAAAGGCTTCACACCCTCGTCCAGTGCTTATCTTCTTGAGCAATTTCCTCGTCTGACAGGCAATCTCTGTCAAGCCCGACCTACATGTTATGTTAAATGTTATGTTAAAATATTTGTAAAGCGCATGGCTGCCCCAGCATTGAGGCGTCACATCTCCTATAAAGGTTGATTCTATTTCCAGCTTTGTAAGGTCAGTTTTGTGTAAGGCCATGATGGACAGGAGACGGAAGCTATGCCAGCTGATAGATCTTTTAAAGGCAGTTGGGGCACATCTTTTCTTGCAAGAGTCAGCATGTCTTAAAGTCATTAAAGATGGTCGCTCACAAATCTTTCATAGAGAACTGGAGGCCAAAGAGGCACTAACTCGCTGGCAATCTGATGCCTCGTAATTATTTTTGGGACAAAGACGTTGGGGGATAATAGCTTACCTTAAAATGCTTCAACTTGGCTTTTGTTGAGGGGTAAATCTATGACCTCTATACTTATTTGATTGTTCTCGTTACATGCTTAAGGATTGGAATTTTTTTACCTAATATTTCTTTTCTCTCTTTATCTTTCTGCTATCGATGGCATGCGGGTGGTGGTGTGGTGAAGAGGGGATTGTTTGGGTGGAGTGCTCCCGGAAGGCTGTCAATCATCGACAGCAAGGGGGGTGGACGATTCCTTATTCTAGACACTGGGGGGTAGGGTGTTGGTGGGGTAGGGAACGCATAGGAGAGATGTCTCTTTTAGTCTATTCCCATTTCTGGTCGGTGGGTAGAGGGGTGGAGGGGGTGAAGGGAGCCAGGCAATTCATAACTTTGTTTTCAAATGCTGTTTCAAAAAAGAACAGGGAGTTTTGATCAAAATAGAATAAGGGAGAAGATAATAAAATCAAGATTATGTAATGTCTAGTCTGACATATATGTGCTGGAATGTTGCTGGACTGAACCAATCCAAAAAGCATCAATTAATTTGCGAGGAACTCAAGTGTTTAACCCACATATACTAGGTTTAACTGAAACCCATCTGGCATATAAAGATAGGCATATGCTCAAGCTTGGGATATGATGTCTTAACGTGTAATTCACAGACAGTGTCGATCCGTGGGGTAGCCATAATGAAATCTAATAATGTAACAGTTAATATACTCAGGACCTCTGCAGATCCTAGGGGAATGTGGGCCATAGTTCAGGTAATGACAATTGAACAGAAGTTAACTATATGTGCAGTGTATGGTCCAAACATTGACAATCTTGATGTATATGATGATATAAGTTCAGAGTTACTGGACTGGGCAGGAGACCTAATTATTATGGTGGATTTAAACGGTATAATTGATTATAGGATCGACACTGCAAACCGACAATCGCAAGCAAGGATGGTTAAGACTCGTGCCTCTATACTGAAACTTATGCGACTACGATCTAAGCGATAGATGGAGGACACTATTCCCTACTGTACCAGGGTTCACATATTATTCATCTCCCCATAAACAATATTTATGTAATGAAATGATTCTTATTAAAGTTGTGGCATTGGAGAATGCCCATATTGAGGTCTGTCCCAAGAATACAATGGATCATAACCCCATCATGCTAACTGTACAGTTTGAAAGGAGAGGCAGGGGAGGCTATCGCCCATTTTCATTCCCTTGCCACCTTCTTACTAATCCAGAGTATCGCTCACATCTCAGAGGTGCGCTGGGGGAATTTTTACTGAATAACAAGGGATCTGCCACAGCAGCAGTAGTCTGGGACTGTATGAAGGAACATATCAGGAGGCTTACACTTCAGTTCATTTGAAATAAAAATAGGCTCATTCACGAGGAAGCTGAACAATATCACCTGGATTGTCTAGACCTAGAATTTCAGCATGCACAGGCAATAAGTGCAAGGGATCCAGCTGAAGACTCAATATATCTTAGACTGATCAACAAACGACACAGGTGAAATCAAGGATTAAGTGAAAAAGTTGCTGCTATTTATCATAGGAATAAAATGTTACAATATGAATACAGTGAGAAAGTGGGCCGGCTTCTTGCCCATCAAATCTCTGACAAAAAGGCTAGATCTAATATAAAGCGTGTTGAAGGTGATGGAGGGGTGATATATAAGCAACCTCAATCTAATGCTGAGCAAGTCATGTTTTTTTTATCAAGGGGTAAGGCAGCCTGCCCCATTAATTCTAGCTTTATGGAATTCCTGCAAGAGAGTCATCTATCTCGGCTAGAGTCCCATTGAAACAATACTCCTTGAGTTCTATAAGGTATTCAGGGATATTTTAGTACCAGAATTTGACGATTTGATTGCATATATTGCCAAAGGAGGAGCTGCTCCTGTATCTTGGGGAATGACTAACATAGTAGTGATTCTTAAAAAGGGCAAGCCACCTTAGGAGAGAGGCTCGAACCAACTCATCTCGTTGATTAACTCAGACGCTAAAGTCTTTTCTAAAATTTTGACAAATCGTTTGGCTCCTCTCATGCATTGCTTAGTGTCAGACCAACAGCATGGTTTTGTCCCTGGCAGAGATACTATGGCCCATGTCAATACCGCAATAGCAGCCTTCGAGGTCGCAGGGAAAACTAAGGACCAGATTTGCATGATAAAGCTAGATGCCGAGAAAGCTTTCGATGGAGTAACCTGGGATTCACTGTGGTCGACAATGGGGACAATGGGGGCATTTGGGCTCTGTTTATCGCACTTGTCCAGACACTTTATAAGAAACCTGTTGCTAAGGTTATGTTGAGTGGCATTTCCTCATCTTTATTTCCAGTATATTCCCCGTTATTATTCACTCTATATATTGAGCCATTTATAAGTCATTGATTGCAGAACAAGGATATCCATCCAGTAAATCTAAACAATATTAATCTTAAGGTAACTGCTTATGCCAATGACATAGCGTTTTTTTCTACCAAACCACTAGAAGCCTCAGCACACATATGAAAAAGAAGCAGAGATTTTTGGAGCCTTCTCTGGATATGAATTAAATTTGTCTAAAACACAGATACTCCTTAATTTTCGACCTCTCACCTTAGTCTTAGGGGTAAAAGATACAGCTACATATTTAGGCATAATGTTGAGCAGTTGTGTTGAAGATATTATATCTCTTAACTATGAGCCGCTCTTGATACTTGTGTCGGCAAAATTATGGCAGTGGCAACCGCTCCCTCTTAGTATATTAGGACGATGTAATATTATCAAAATGAACATACTGCCTAAATTTCTTTATTTATTCTGTTCAATTCTGCTTTGTGTATCGGATTCTTTTTTAAAGCGCCTGGAGACTGTGATTGGCAGTTTCATCTGGGGCTATATGAGGGCCAGACATGCTATACATTTTATCAAAGTTACATACAATCAAGGGGGTTTTAACCTTCCAGACTTTAAATTATATTATTGGGCATCATTTGTTGGGCGGATCCAGAGCCTGCTAACAGGGCGTGAAGCGGGACTGCTCTCACTGTGCTATCAACTTGCATGTGGCCCTATTATCGGATATGTACTGTACAAACTAACAGACCCTAATTACTACAAGAGGGTTAGGTTCAAGATAGTCAGGGATATAGCATGGATATGGCAGGAAATCCACAATAAATATATTCTCTACCTACACTTTACAATTACACATCTTTGTGGTGTAATCCAACATTTCCAAACATATTCCATGAGAATGTGGGGAGAATGTGGGAAAGTCACAGTATTGATAATCTTGGCCACCTGTATGATCACCAGGGGTTTCGTACTTTTTTAAGTACTTACAGTTAAGGGATTGCCTAGTTTATAGGTGTAAGTTGCAAATAGTACAAGAAACATCTGAAATCTGGCCTGTCTAAATGAGACCTCTGGCACAATTTCTATTAGCCTATTCTATCAGAAGCTCATCTCAAACGCACAAGATGATAGCCTACAAATAGCTTCAAGATTGAGCCTGCTTCTTCTATCTGAAATTACAGCTAAAGAAATTCAGGAGGCCCTAGCAATCCTAGATCAGTCAGTGACCTCCGTTAGTCTCAAGCTGCAACATTTTAGGACTTTTAGGATGCATTACTACACGCCTGAAAGCATCTAAAAATGGGCACTGTCCGTAGTTCCTCATAAATCATACTATCCGAAATGCAATCATTATGGAGCGGATTTAGTTCATATGTTTGTTGACTGTCCAGTGCTAAGAAACTTTTGCACAAATCTATTTTCACTTCTTACGGAACACTTAGGGCATAAATTCCAACTAACTGATAAAGAAATTCTTTTAGCGTACAAACAAGGATGTGTGGGCCACTTAGGGTCACTGTTCTTGATCATTATTGTGAGTGCTTGTTTATGTACTGCTAGAGCCTGGATTAATTCCATGCCACTCACGGTTACGGAATAAGGTAATAATAAGTAATAAGTAATAAGTCGAAGGTTCCCAAATGGCCCTAGCCAAGGCTAGAGGTCCTAGATCCCTTAGGAGTTTTGAAAGGATCTGGTCCAGCTTACACTGGGAGAAGTTGTGGGACTGATTAATTACGGAACATAAATACACTTAGATTTATCTATTTTATATATTCTATAATTTCTCTCCCTTTTTTCTGTGTTTTTTTTCTTTATTTCTCTCTCCTCCACTGTTCGCACTAATATTCATGCTGTTTAAGTTAATAATGATGTATATCTAATGTTTTCTACAATATTATACTGCAATAATGAATGATGGCTTCAGTGAAAAATAAAAAAAGGAAATCTGAGTCATAGCAACAACTCAAAATTGTAGATAGTCTGCCCAGATGCATTCTTCTTTGACTCAACAGTTTCCTTTAAAAAAATGGCACATCCCTGAGAGAGAACTGTGCAAGGTCAACTCACCCTCAGTTTCAACAGCAAAAAGCACCATCAAACAGAATTATTTTCAGAACAATAATCAGATTGATAAACTTATGAATTCAATAACTTTGAAACAGTGAGCTCTTCCTTTATTCTTTGTTCGGTTTCAAAAAAAGTAAAACCATAAAAGACAACAAAAGGCAATGCATCAAACATGGTGATAAGCTTCCATAGTTTAGCAGCACCTGGGGCCATAGTATAGAAAGCACGCTAAGGACGTATCAGGCATGTGTGCCCACTTTGTGTGCCAGGAGGTACTTTGGTATTACAGAAGGGGCCACAGACGCTTGTGCTGCCCCTTCTGTAATACAATAGCATTGGCGCACATGTTATCTCAAGAGGGCATTCCACCATTAGCAAAAGGGAATCTCTTTGCTTTTGTGCACGCGCCGTATTATGAATGTGGGCGCAGAGGCAAAAATGTCTTTAGGAGGCACACTGAAAGTGTGCCACAAAAAGATGGTGCACTTCCAGTGAACCTCCTAAAAGCAGCCCTGTCGTAGGGAGAAACTGGGTCCCATGGACCCCCCAGACATATCCGTGCAGGGGGGTGAAGTCACTCACTGCACCCACCTGCAAGAGGATCACTAATGCTCCTTAAAAGGGCCAACAGGTTGCCGTCTGCACAGTGAAACATTTGAATGAGCTGGCCCCAGGGCAGAACGAGTTCATGGTTGCCCTGGGGGTAGCACATTCACTGTAACATGGTGCACTTTTCCTGTTTGCACACAGCGCATCTATTTAAAGATGTGCCATAGCACAAACAGGGAAAGTGCGCCTTTTGTGCAGTACGGTCCCAGATTAAAACAGTGCAACATAGATACAAGTGCGCTCATCAGATAATAATTGAAAAATACAGCAATGCAGGCCTCACCTGATTAAGGTGCATATTAGACACTAAGGGGTATATAAAAGATTTTCACAGGTATTTATAAAAGGGAAAACATAACAAAATGCAAAGTATCTGATTAGAGACAAAATAAAGGTACAGAATCAGAATCATTTGCCCAGCCCTTGGGAAGAGCCAATAACGTGATTGTTAGACATATTGAGCAACAAATGTGGTTCTATAGAATTGAAAGATTTCAACAAGACATAGGCAGAGAATTTAGCTAGTGCACGTGATTCTCTCTTGTCTTATTAGCATTTCTTGAAATCCTTCATAGTCCAGACTTTATCACCTTTAAAAATAATCTAAGGGTATTCAAAGATTTCTGGGCTTCCCAACCTTTGAAAGCAATGCTCAACATATCTCAGCAACTGGATTCTAGATACAAAATATTTTATAATTAAATGATTTAACTCAGTTTTGTGTTTCAGGGACACTGATAGCCATATAAGCATGAGACGTAACATCAAAACTTCTGACAAGTAACCCTGGCCCAACTGCTCATTTATACCAAACAAAGCAGAACTTTGATGAAGTGAAAGCAGTCTTCTCATTAAAATATTTTCAACAATTTGAAGCACAGGAGAATTTACATACACCTAGATATCGCTGCCAAAAGCAGCGATAGGGACACATTTGGTCTTGTAAATTCTCAACATGGTCTCAAATGTCTTATGACCTAGTCCACTGGCAAAATCAGAAATGGATGCTATACTTCTAGCAAAGGCATATCTTCTAGATATTGGCAATCGAGACCAAGTCTTCGAGGTTTCAAGTATCACTCCTAAATGAGCAAATAACACAACATGGCTGATGAAACTGCCCTTCATGGAGAACCCTCTAGATTTTGTAGATTTAGGGCATACCACCATAACATGGGATTTATTGAAGTTTGTGCTCAAATCCAGAGTGTCCATAAAGCTCAAAAAAGACTCAAGGAGGTGCTGTAAGCCTAAAGCAGTTCTGGATGAAAGAACTGCATCATCCGCATACAATAATGCAAGTATGGGACACATGCCTGTCCCTCCTTCAAACAATGCCTGCTCCACCTGATTAATATATATATAACATTAACATTAACAGGAAAGGTGCCAGAATACAACCCTGCCGTACACCCCATTTTATTCTACAAGTCTCTGTGCATTTGCCGCTCTCGACATACCTAATCGAGGCTGAAAAATTCAGATGCAAATCACGCAATAAATAAACAACATTTTACTTGGTTCCCATATTTAACATATTGGCCCAGAGTTTATCCCTATTAACCCTATTGAATGCTGCACTAAGAACCTTGTTTAACTATTGTGTATTTGTTGGCAATAAGGTGTAAATATAGGTATTGGCCAACAGTTCTTAAGCCAGGTCTAAGACAATACTCAACAGCAGACAAAAATGTGATGATCTTTAGCCCAGAACATCAATCTATTGAGAACCATCCACCCAATTTATTTCTGACTAAAGCACTTATTAGGGAAATTGGATAATAACAACTAGTATCTGTTGCTTGAATATGAAATACCTTGAAAAAACAGGAGACATGAGGCATTTGGCAAAACAGGAACAGTTTGTTCAACTAAACAGTGCAGCCGAGAAAACAGCCACAGGCATAGGGTCTGAGGACTGTCTCACCTTACAATTGATCTGACATGGGTTTTTATAGAAATCATTGAATACCAAAAATAGTTCTGCAATCCTTTTTTGGTAAGGAATGTGAACTGCTGTCTTTAGAGTTATAAATTAATACATTTGATGAGGAATGCAGGTGGGCCTCAACCTGCGTGGACACAATGCAGCCAGTGGGTAATGTGTCCAGATGTCCGGCATGGGGAGCATGTGATCACTGTGTGTACTTTGTGTGCTGTGTCCTGATTGGCTATATGTTCCTAACTTCATGTGGCATCTGACTTTATGATGTTTTGGGAACTCTCGTACCCCTTGGCCATGTGTGCTGTATTGGGGCCAATCTCTCTGAACCATTGTGGTGTCTCTGTGCCTATCTGTTGGATTGATCTGGGGTTTCAAATTTGCACATTTGTCTGCCTACTACATGCCACCTCACCTGTGACCGGTCAATCCATGACCTCTGGCGTGGGTCTCAGAATCTGCCTGAATGCTTATTTCTGAGTCGGGTCGACGTGGAGTTCATAGCAAGCAAATTTGTCAATAAAGATGCGATTTCGTTTTTTTACATGAATGTATCGTTATTCGTATTGACATCGACTTTCTCAATATTAACAGATCTGTCTGTTTTTTGCTCTACCGTTTTTAAACAGACACGGTCACAGATGTTGACCAGGATATAGGAAGACAATGCCCAACTGTTGCGTTAATATAAATTGTATTTAATGGTTCCCAAAGCGGGACATTGCACCTAAATATATGTAAAGGAATGCCATCAGGGCCTGTGACCAACTTTATTCTTAGGCATCTCATTAATGGCATCCCTTACCAACTCCCACTTAGAAAATATCTTTGTGTTACCTATGGGGCAGGAGGTGATTACAGGACTCAATTACTGAGTTTTGGTGCATCATACATAGCTTCAAAGGCCCCAAACCAATTAGCCGGGGGAATATGTGAGGATAATGATGACCCAGCATCATCTTAAAATAGTTGATTATTAAGTATTTCCCAAAACATAGAGCTATCTTTAATGCTTCTGGTACAGATAAGTTGTTCCTAAACTTCTTGTTCCAGAGATATTTTATGTTCTTTAACAATTATTGGGAATTTAACACAACAGGAGGCTTCTCTTGACTGATACCGCGGCTTCTCATTTAGAGCCTCAATAAGGTTGCAATGGGTTCTAGAGCACCCATGACCAAACCATCTGAAAGGCAAAACCCAAATATAGATTTCTTCGTACATGTCAATGACTTAACTTAACCATAAATAGTCATAAATAAACAATTGACAATTAACAATTAACAATTGATCCATCATAAGAACTAACAACGAAGCAGATGTCAAAGTTTAAAGATCAATCATTTAATAATTCAGAATAAAAAGCATCTGGCAAAATCTATGACAATGGGCCTGAGTGGTCTCTACCCCGGTAAAAGAACGTGCAAGAGGGTTTGACTTTAGGCAGCATATGAAAGATGCAGTTGAAGCCTTATGGTAATTTTCCGATAGATGAATCCGTGTAGGTGATACAAAGAAAAAATTGATTACCATTGAATACCCCTACCACTAAGGTAAGGAATATAGCAGGTAGACTCAGCCTCTGAACATGATCTGTCTAAGAAAGAAACATTAAATTCTCGAATAAAGGAATTCATCATTTTGCCCTTTGGACAATGGCTAAAACTTGGTTCCATAAAAATAGCAGTTTTGATGTAGACCTTATCCAAAAGGCAACATTTAGTGCAAAGATTCAAATTAAAATCGCCTAATAACATTACTGGATTATGGACTCTATCTGAAGCAAACAAAAATTCAGTAGAACAAACAGGATTCAGAATATGTTGCAAACATCGAGTTGAATAGGGTGGAGTTAGAAAAGGAGGGAAACTCTGTGGGTGAAATTGGATAGGCACAGCAGCACTGAACAGACATCACACAAGTCCAAATAGAAATGTCAATAATTTAATGTTGACTGAAGGAAATCCTCAGGCTCTCGAAGTATGTGCACCTGCACATGAGTGTCCATGAAAATCAGGGGGCTCCACTATAGGCAAGAAGATTGAGGTCCTAATCAGATTTTTGACTGGTGCTATTTCACATCTTTGCTTGTAAGTTAAGTCAGTGAAACTACTTTGACAACCATCTTATGGAAACTAGATTTAGAAAGTGGTAATGTGTGCCCAAAACCTTTGTACATATGTGTTGTGGTGATTAGTTGTCCTGCTGTTTTTGTTTTGTGCTGCTTTATGTTTGGCTGACTGCAATGTGATTTTGTTGTGTTGTACTGCAGTGGTAGTATTGTGTTCTTATTTGACTGTTTTGTTGGGATGTGCTGTTTATGTTATAATAGTGTGAGTTTACTTTGGTTCTGTTGTCGTGTTATGTTGTGATGTTTACCTCAGATTTAACAAATGCTGCTATATTTCCAGCCTAAAGCAGTACATGCCTTGAAACCTCCTATGACAAGCAATTATTAACCACTGTCTAAGTTGGTAAAACTGCGCTGCTCCAATACTTCAGTGACTTAAGATGCCAGTCAGAGCAAAACTGTGCCATTAGCTCTGTCATAATGTAGTGCTTCATGTGATACAGCCCATGTCTGAGAGATCATTTGAAATTTGAAGAGGTTGCAATGAGATTCTTGCACGTATGAAAGGAAAGGTAAGTACTCTATTGTACTTTTTCTCTTATGTTCCCTGGACGTGAGAAGCAACAGACTTCTTATGATGTTGAAAGCATAATTCCTTAACAATTTACTTCACCTATAGCCTTTCTCCTAGCAGGCGAAATTCAAAAAATGACAGTAACAACCACTATGTTTTTGTAAGATGTATGGAAAATCAATTCACATATGAACTGAGGGTGGAAGTCAGGCAACTTGTCACCAGGTGGTTGTTCTTCTGAAGTGGTGTGGACACTTTTTACATCAAAAGGGTTGATCGATGGATCAGGCCTATATTCGAGTGTCTACGAGATGAGAGCACTAAACACAATTATAGACTTGACCCAGATAATAAACATACGATTAAAGATAGGAAAATCCACATAGGAAAATCCACTCAAGACAATGTTCAAAGTGCAAACCATGAAGTCTTATTCAAGAATTAAAGAGTTATTAGAGAAGGGAAAAAGATATATTGTTAGTCAATTCAATTCAAAATATATAAATGGAAATATCATTGGCAGTGGAATGTAACCCCATATCTAGTCAATAGCCAAAAATAAATACGTTCTAGCCCAAAGTAAATAAGAGTCAAGGAGCATTTAACTGCTCAGTATACGTTAAAGTGAGCATGAAAAAGAACTACTTGATAAACAGACTAGCAAGGAGTCGGCTCTCTAAGAGAGCCAAAGAAAGACATGGCTTGTTTCCTTAATGGTGAGTTTTTATACACTTTCAGACAGAAAAGCTGTACAATCACTGTGGTTCGATGAAGAAAGTTACATAACACAACCCAATAGAAAAACAAAAAACACATCATATGGGATAATGACTTTTGCTCCATGTCTATTCAATAAGCCTGCTTTATACTCTACACAGAAAATGATACCACATTCAAAATATAAACAGCACCTCCTTCTATATGGCTGTAAATCGGTCATTTGCAGGAACAGCATGAACAGAAAACAATACATTTTTAAATATGACTAAGACCCTTATTATGAGTCCGGCTGTCCACGGACTGCCAGACTCCCAGTGGCGGTCTCCCGACCGCCCTATTACGACTAGGGCAGTCAGCTGTCCTGGGACCGCTTCAACTGCAGGGAAAGCCAAAACCACCTGGGAACCACCATTCCCTCGCAGTTGCGCGGCGGTCCCGAGGCGGCAATGTGCTTGGCAGGACCACCGCTGTCCCGCCAAGCATATTACGAGTTTCCTCTCTGCCACGGTTTTCATGGTGGGGAGCCTGCCATGAAAACCGTAGTGGGGAGGAAACAAAGGGGGCCGTACAGGGCCCCCTGGTGCCTCACACCATGTGGATGCATAAAGGGGGGCATAAGATGTGTCCTCCTGTGGGCATGCACGCCAGTACCTGCACGGCATGGACTGCAGCAGTCCATGTTGTGCAGGTATTGCCTTTCGATGTCCCCATTGCGGTGCCTATCTCATAGTTACCGCACTGTGAACAACAAAGACCCGCCTGTCAGACCATATATTAAACAAAGCAAAAACAATGCATTTAGTCTCCTTAGCATCAATCAAGTGCAGGATTACTTTTAGTGGAATCTGCTTATACAGTGGCCGAACACAGCGAGTCAGACTTCCGCCATTCCTCTGAGAACCTTCAGAGATCAGCTGCAGAGTGCCCAGGGCTCCTCCCTGATCCGCACCCTCTTCAATGTATACATGGCCCCACTTGTGGCCATTGTAGTATTCTATGCCGATGACACCCAGCTGATCCTCTTCCTCACCAACGAACCCACAGCCACCAGAATCAACTTTCACAGCGGGATGAAGGCTGCTGCCAACTGGATGAAAGACAGCTGCCTCAATCTCAACACGGACAAGACCGAAGTACTCATCCTTGGACCCGCCCCCTCAGCCTATGATGACTCCTGGTAACCCGCTGAACTGGGAACCCCTCCCACGCCCACGGACCACGCACATATCCTCAGCATCATACTGGGCTCCTCGCTCACAATGAAGCACCAGATGAACGCTGTATCCTCATCCTGCTTCCAAATGCTCCACCTGCTTTGAAAGACATTCAGATGGACCCCCAGAGAATCCAGAAACTCCTCAGGAAACTACAGAAGGTTCAAAATGCTGCAGCCAGACTGGCCCTCGACATCCCCAGCAACAGCCACATTCCAGAACACCTTCACCAACTGGCTCCCAGTCAACAAGAGAATCACCTTCAAACTCCTCACACATGCCGACAAAGCTCTCCACAACTTAGGGCCACTATATCTGAACCACCGCATTTCCACGACAACTTTGCTCCACCCAACTTGCCCTGGCCACCGTCCCACTGATCCACAAGACCAGAACCGGAGGAAGATTCTTTTCCTACCTCGCCACCAAGACGCCCCTCCATCTCCGATAATCCCCATCACTGACCCAATACAGGAAGGATCTCAAGACCTTGCTCTTCGACTGAACCTCTAAGCGTAGACTGCTCAGCAGCCTACCCCCCACCCACCCCTCAGCATCTTGAGACCCTCACGGGGAGTAGTCGCGCTTTACAAACTCCTGATTGATTGATTGATTGATTGAGAATACCTTTGATCAAGGAAAGAAGACATTGCACAAAAGCCATGAGACTTGTAGAAGAACACTGTATGAAAGAACTGTCATATGGCCCGAAGATATCAACTGAGAGAACTATCTTCTGCACCAGCTTTTAATACATTGCATTTTTAGACATTCCACATTATTACTTCACTGCTTCAATTATTGGTCTTCAAGCTAGGACTTTCCCACTTTGTTTATCTGAAAATTGTTTTACATCCCGAAAAATGTTCATGTTTATTATTCCTTCTTTTCAAAGGTATACCTTTCTGTATGCAAACATTGTGATTGACAATATTGGCTGAACTAAATTAAATGAAATGGAGTCCTGTGCATGGACGTTACTGTTGATACATCAAGGGATATTATTAATAGCAAATAAAATCTGAAATTTTTAACTAAATGTAGACCTATAGGTAGTGGTTATGAAACAATTTGAAGAGTGGGGTGCTGCGATACATTTTATGTCAGTGAAGCTATAGTGGCTGTAAGAAATTCCAAGTATAACCCAAAGGGTAGCAAATGCCCTATTACTTACCAGTAATCTTCATTACTCCTGGTCCCGTTGTCCTCGTCCCATTCATGACAAAGTGGAGATAACCATCTCCTGACAGAAAATAAGAGCAGAGAAATGCTGGGTCCCTAACCCCAACCCCTCCCACTGCGAGTACATAAGGAGTACTTACCCAGCATTCCGCCTGAACTACCAAGCCCAAGAGGAAGGCCGGTCATCCGGGAGGGAGGGCGGGGCGTAAGGAATGGGATGAGGACAACGGGACCAGGAGTAATGAAGATTACCCGTAAGTAATAATACATTACCCCCAGGTCCCTCCTGTCCTCGTCCCATTCATGACAAAGTGGAGAATACCAAAGCCAGAAACCTGGCCTTCCAAAACACACCCAGGAAACCACCCCAAGAGTAGTAACCAAGGAAAGCAAAAAAGGAGAACCGCAGGGAACAGGCAGGGCATAAAGTCCGGAAAGAACCCCTCCAAAACGCAGGACGCAACCCCCGCACAAAACAAGCAGGAAACGACCAAAGCGAGAAAAAAATATATATAGCCACCACCCAGAGGGCAGTGAAAACACACCAGGAACACCCCAAACCACCAAGGAAGGAGGAGAACCCACCAAGAAACCACCAAAGGCCGCTAGCATACTGAAGGACAGTGAGGAGGCCACACAAAAAAGAAGACCCAAGAGGCCAAAACATCCTCATGGAAGGCAAACCCCAAACCACCAAGAAAGCCACAAAGACGACAAGGCCAAGAAATCAAGGCCAAAAAGAAGGCACCCCCCTAGAGGCCCCCAAGGGCAGAGCCCCAGAAGGGAAACCAGGACAAACCAACCGACACCACCAGAACCCAGAGGACCCCATCACACGGGCGCCCACCGGACAAAAGGCGAACAAGCCCAGCAACACCTCAAAGAGGGAGCAGAACAGACAGAGAGGGAGCCCAAAGCCAAAATGCAAGAGAAGCCCCCGAAAGCCAAAAAGACAGCCAAGCAACCCCAATGGGAGACAAGGGGAAGAAAGGAAGGACCCCACAGCCCTGACCAACAGGCACGAAGGGCGAAAGGGCCAACCACAGGACAAACCCCCCCAACCAAAAAGAAAGGGGAAAATCGGCCCTCCAGCAAGGCAAGGCACAAAACCAAGGAACCAACCAAGGGCAGAGCCACACAGACTAGACCAGAAAAGGGGGGGAAGCATGGACCAAACACCAACCCGCCCCCCTCCGAGGACGAACCAGGCCCCCCACAGGGCCCAGAGGACACTGACACCGAAACCCCCAGAGGAGGAGCAGGCCCTGTTTAGGAATGTCCAGCACCAAACAGGAGACCTGACACAGGACAACAGCCAAGCACACAGTATGGGAGAAGGAACCAAAGCAGGAGCCCATGAACCGGCAAAGAGACCAAAGCAAAGGCACACACCAGAAGGCCGGGAAACCTGGACAACCACCGGAATGCAGCTCAACAAGGCAGGCCCCAGAGCCAAAAGTGAGTAGGCACAGCACCCAAAGAAATCCAGCTGCGAAAGACCAGCCAGGAGGACCAGGGAACCAAACCCCAACCCCAGGGGAAGAGCCAGAGACCAGAACTCCGGGAAGCCCCAACAGTCCACCAGGAATAAGGCCAGCAACAGAGCCCAACCAAAGGAAAGGCCAAGGAGTGGAAACCACCAGACCCTGGACCCAACCCAACCAGGGGCCGGGCAGGAAAGGACAGAACAAAAGGGGAGGGCGAGGCAAACCCCTAGGCCACCAAGACCCGAGCAACCCAAACAATAAAGAGGCACAACAGGCAATACGCCGCCCCAAACAAAACACCCCCAGAAGGACATCCCAACCAGAAACTCAGGGGTCGACAGGAGACACAAGAAATGCACCCACAGGGACTGAGCAGCCAGTCAACCGAACAAAAGACAGGCCAGCTAAGACCGGTGGCCACCAACACGGAACCTACCCAGGCTCAGAAGGGGCGGGAACCGGGCAACAGCCACAGTCCCAAGCCAGACATGCCACAGAGGCAACAAAAGCCAGGGCGGAAGCCAAGCAGACCGCACAGCCACACCAAAGTCAAGGCCCAGCACACCCCACAGGAGGGCAGAACCCCCAGGGCCAGCCACAAGCAAGGCCACCAAAACCGGGAAGCCAGGGCCCAAGCCAAGCAACCCGGTAGGGCAGGAGGACATGAGAGCCCAACCCGCACCCGGGGAAGGACCATGCAGAGCAAAGGCAAAGCCAAGGGCAGGGAGGCCGACAGAGAACCCCCCTCTTCACCAGAATCGCCGGAACACCAGGAGCAAAAACCCAAACAAGGCAAAAGCCCACAGGCCCGGACCAACAAGGGCCGAGAACAGAACAGCAATGCTCCAAAACAAAAAGCCAGAACCAAACCAGGAGCAAAGCGCAGTAGCCCAGGCCCAACCCCGCATAACTACTGAGAGCAGACGAGATCAGGTACAGTCAGGGTGGAGCGGCCACAGGACATGGAGGACAACAGCCCCCACCCCCCCACGAGGTAGAAAAGACCACTAGACAAAGCACAGGAACAGCCCCACGCAGGCCAACCATCAAGACACAACAAGACGGAGGCGAGCAGGCAGCCAAGACAACAGAAAACAGAGCCGCCAGCAGAGGGACAACAGTTCAGGAACAGGAGGGAACCCAGAAGCCAGAGGCCCAAAAGCCCACCCATCCAACGCAGTAAGACACACCCCACACGACTGCACCCCAGAGAGAGGATGAGAGAAAGAGACGGCGGGGCAGTGGGAACGTGCACAAACCGCCACTGACAACAGGAGAGTGCCCAAGGGGGGCATACAGGGAAGACAGAAGAAAAGGCACAGGCAAAGAGCCTCGGGCTGAGGCCACAAACAGCAGAACCACCCCGCCCCCCGAAGGACCGGGACCCACCGAAGGGGGACCAGCCCCCCCTCCCCCCAAGCCAAGACCATGCAAGAGGGGGGAGAAAGAAAAATGCCAGGAGGAACACACCCCCGAGCCAGAACAAACCCAACAACACAGCCAGCCCCAAGCAACCGGTGCAACCCCCTTCAGACAGTGCCAGGAACCCCAGGCGGACACCAAACCAGGAAGGAACCATGGCCAAACCATTAGAACCACAGAGCAGGAGGACACCAGGATACAGGGCCGCAGGGCAAGATGAACCACTGGCCACATGGTCCACCAGAGACAAAACAAAAGCCCACAGCACGGGCCAGGCCCCGGCATACCCAAAACCAGGGACCAACCAGGCCTGACCCAACCAAAACCCCCAAGGCAGGGAAGGTAGGCCAACAAAGGGAAAAAGCGTGAAAAACACCAAACAAAGGTGCCACGGCAGGAGGGGGAACCCCAGGAGGACACCCACAAACACAAGAGGGGAACAGATACAAACAGGGTGGGACGGCCCCAGACCCAAGAAGGAACCAGCCCCAACCCAGCACAACCCCGACAGCAGACCAGAGCAAAGACTACCAGGGAGGAAGGGCCGAAGGCCAAAAAACCAGGCGCAGAAGAGAACAAAACACCGTACCCGAGCACCAGGGGCATCATGAACACCCATCCAGGCAGCAACCACAGAACCCAGACGAGAGCAGGAGCAGTGAGCGAGAACGCCCCGCAGGCCCAGGCACCACAACAGCAAAGCCCGCCACAGCCAGCAGCAAGCCACAGCTGCCCCCAAAGGAGGGGTGAACGACCCCAAAGCATAGACAAACAGGTTGTCAGGGTGAAATGGCCATAGGCCAAACGAGAGGCAACAACACCACCACGCCACCAAAACCATGCAACATACGCAAGTATCAGGCAGCGAAACACAAAATGGAGAGGCGACGGTAAAACACAGGGCAGAAGTGGGGATGTAGCACAGTGGCAGAGCACATGCTACACATGTATGAGGCCCCGGGTGCAATCACCGGCATCTCCAGGAATCGCTGTAGCTAAACATGGCTTTTCCAGAAGGCTTGCCTGTCATCAGGCTGAAGGAAGAGAAATCACCTTCGGAGGAAGAGTCTGCGACCGTAACCACGAGGCCACGGTGACACACATAGCAAACACAGCGCAAAAGGCTGCACAACAAGCCGCACGCCACTAACGGCACCCACAGGGCAGCAGGACCAAAGTAGAAGAAGCTGGTGGACACCGGAGCACAGTAGTTTTCACTCCAGCACGAGCGCCGGAGCACGAGTGCAAGGATTAGTAGTAAAGGACAGATTCTAGGGCACGGGCGTGCACTAGACATGCCCCGAAGCACCCTATGGAGAGCCAGCAGAGACCACTGAGGCTGACAGCAGAAGGCAAGCAGGCATGACTCCTTAACTTAAATGTGTGGAGACTTCTCTGTACTGCAGCAGGCCGTCACAGAACAAAGTAGAAATCCGCTATGCGGTACTCACCAGGGAGGAGGGCCGGCAGAATCCAAATAAGGCCCCTGTCCACAGCCAGCCCAAGGCGAACCACCAACAACCACGCCAGGGCAGCAGGAACCCGAGGATATGACCAGCGAGCGAGGAGCGACAACCATCTGGCCAGGCCTGGGGAAGTCGCGCCCCCAACCCGGAAACGACCAGCAGGCCGGTGCATCAGCTGCAAAGGGCCAACAGACGCGCACTCCAAGAGCCAGCCGGAAAACCAAGCCTCCCAGCGAGCCAGGCAGGCCGGGAGGCTGACAGCACACACCCCGTCCAGAACAGCCAGGCAGCCAGATGAGCCACCGAAGAAAACTGCCACTCAAGCCCAGCAGGAGCAGCACCAGCACCTCGTCCCATTCCTGTCAAAGACAGAAAAAAAGAACAGGCGGAATGCTGGGTAAGTACTCCTTATGTACTCCAAGTGGGAGTTGTTGGGGTTAGGGTCCCAGCATTTCTCTGCTCTTTTTTTCTTTCGGGAGATGGTTATCTCCACTTTGTCATGAATGGGACGAGGACAGGAGGGACCTGGGGGTAATGACCCACACTCATTGGAAATTGTAGGCGAATAGTACGTAGAGCACATTGCCCTAAATAAATGTAAGTGTAGTGCCATTTTACATTTAGTAAACTTTTTCATTGAAACGGCCTCTTGAAATGCCCACTAAATTTACATCAGTCATGCAGCTTTACTGCTAAATCTATGTAGCACACACACAATTATATGCGGAAATCGAGCGTCACCGCATATTTGTCATTTGTACAATAACAAATTACATGGTTTGGTTTGTTGGATCTAATTAAAATCTTTGTTTCCATCACATCTCGGAATTACAAAAAAACTATATGCCTCATTCGAAGGTTTCTTGTTGCTGATACATTTTAAAATAGTTCTAAAGTTCAGCTGGTATTTAAATTTTGTTTTAAGATAGAACATTTTACACCCTGCAGCCTTTGCCTTCATGCTTCTTATTCCCACAACAAGATCGTCACTTGGTCCACCTTATAAAGTCCCCCAATTTTGCAGTCATAGAAAGGAAAGGTGGGCACCAAACTCCATGTTAAATAAGCAATAGGTTACAAAAATATATTGCATGGCACTTGACTTTTGTCATTGAACTCATAACAAATGCAACAAGATAAAAACGAAACCTAAAGGACTCTTTATTGTTAACTCCCCCTCTGAACGTCTGCAGGCTTAGCTTGGGATGATGAAGCACCATCGCACTGCTACGTCCAGTGCCAATGTACATAGCATTATATAAAATATACCAGATCAGGAATTATGCAAACAGACAGCACACTGGTATATTCAATTGTAAGTGTAGCATATTAACAATTTCATAGTTACACAGGGGGTTTAGCATCAGAAGGCCCACTAGTTGTTCTTGCCGTTCAAGACAATGGAAGTGCCTTCTTGATCTAAAAATACTCCAGAGGATGTCAGAGTAAAATCCTGCGGAATTAATGTGTTCAAGAAACCCTTTCTCTCAGACAGCATACTTAACTGCTTGGTTTCTGTTAAGTATAGTCGCATGGTATCCTTTCTAATCTTCTTTGCTCATTTGGCATGAGTTTACATTGCAAAGTAAACCTACACATGACAGTCTGGATCATGAAAGTCCTAATAAATTACAAACCCTAATATATTTTTAAGCCCAGTGGAAAACTTCAGAAGCCATAAAATGTACTGTTTTATCTGTTGTCCAAAAGGATGCTGTTGTATCGTTTGATTTTTGCCTGCTCTTCCTTCAGGGAAAACACACATCAGGTTATATACTGAAACAGCCTGAGGGCTCTAATTGATATGCCCTCTCAAGGCTCCAAGTATAGATTACACTCGCAGCTTCACAGACTCTGTCCCTCGGATCATCTCAGGCTGCAAAGTAAGGAAAACTACATTTATGAGCTATAGTAGATAGTTTTGCTACTTTGTACATAAATAAATATGCCCACTACACCAGAGATATTGAGAAGCACAGCAAATTACTGAGTGAATATTTGAAAGTAACGCAAGGACAGAAGCATTTTTATCTTTAACTTTAACTTTGTCTGCACTGATAGAAACTTATCTAGCACAGTAATCTGACAAATCTATGTCTGAAATGTGTCTATCACCGAGCTTTGACAAAGCAATGGGAGAACCATATCTAGCACAGAACTCTGTCATTTCAGGAGCATATCTATGGTTCAACTCTAACAATTCAATTACAAACGTGTGTCTAGCAGTGGACCCTGGTAAAATATTGACAGTAGAATGTCTGTTCAATCACTCTGAAAGAGCAACCACAAATCTCTCTCTCAGTGAGCTCTGCAAGTATTTTCAGTGCTTTACGCAATACAATTTTGCCTTCTTGAGCACTCTGCGTACTCTGAAAGAAGGCAATTCCAGGTGTTTTCCAATAATGTAGATTCTCCAGTAGATTCTCCGTTAAGGTTGCTACCTTGCCTCGAAGCATCAAAGCATTAGAAATGGCTATCACCAAGCTATGATGGTGCCATCTCTATCAGTAAACTCTGATAAATTCATGCCAAAATATGTTCACATGGGTGAATCAAACAGATAATTTAAAGGTGCCATTAACAGAATACTGAGAAAGCAATAACAGAGGCTAGTCCATAACAGAACTCAGAAAACAGTTACAAAGCATCTCTCTAGAGAATTAAAGTATTAGGTTGTGTGAGAGAGGGCACAGCCTTGATGTGATCTGCAATAGAGCTCCACCAAGATGGAAACAACTGGTTCTGCAAAGCATAACTGGTTTCAAAAACAAATCCTTCATGTACCTTTGTTGCTTGAGTGAAGCAGAGAACATGCATTTTTGGTGTGTTACAAGTAGCCGAGTAAAAATATAATTAGGATAGAAACAACTTAAAAGAACAACACTTTAATATAAAGACACCAATTTGATAAGAAACATGTTACACTTATGATGAAAATCAGATGTAGCATCAAAAGTTGCACAGCAAACACAAATTACGCCCCCCCACACACACACATGAAAGCAGTAGACAAAGGAAATCAACATTATCCAATTTTTGAAAATGCAAAAACAACCAGAAACAATAGTATCAGAAGCATCTATTCAAGTTTTTCCTTGTCGTTGTCTGTCAAGTCCCCCCATGTACCACCCCAACGCCCCAACGTCCCACTGCTCTTACCTGCACGGGCCGCTCCTGGTAAGTTGATATTTCCATACTCATCTCTAAGCATTTCCTCAACTGGAAACAGGCACAAGTATATTCATAAGAGCAGCAGTAAATCCCTTTCCATGTGGGAAATAGAAAGGGAACACACTTAAATTACTGGTGTTGTTTGGGGAATAGATTTCTCCTTGAGTGCAAATATTGTTCCTACTGAAAAAATAAAATTAAAGAATGGTGTATGACCTTAATATAGTGTAAAACAGGTTGCAGTAATATTGTCATGTATTTTCTATCATGATACTTTTAACTCAAATTAGAATATAATTCTTAATTGATTTTTTAGCATCAGTGCACTTAATATTATGTTTTAAAATATCGTTCTAAAGAATGGTTTTGTGTTTATGTGATTTATCTATATTTACTTATTGTGTACGTTTTTGTTTAAAGTGTTTATCATGTGTTGCAATTTGATTTGTGGTGTTTTAGATGTAGGCTGTAGAGTTAAAAGGTAAATTGGGTAGGAAGTGTTTTTTATTTATTTTTTAGCTTAATTTTATAGAAAATTGTAAAAAAAGAAAAACTGATTGTTTTTGTTTGTTCCATTTTTGTAAGTCTTTACTTTCGTTTTTTTAAATTATTAAATATTTGTGAAATATAGGTTAACATTTTTGTGAAATAGATTTAGAATTTTGAATTACATGTTTTAATAAATATAAATTTTATTTGAATTCATATCCTTTTTGTTTCTCAGGTTTTCCTGTGACATCTTAGTTAGTAAGTACTTTAAATGTTTCTAATTGTAAAAAATGGGTTCATTTTATGCAAATGTTTAAAGTTATTCAGGGCCTGATTACGTCTATGGTGGTGGAGCGGCAGGTCCGCCCCGCCGCCACTCTGCCAAAGCCGTGGTCAGGCCGTCCACCAGATTAGGAGTTTCCTCCTGTCTGGTGGGCTTTGCTTTTAACGTTCCCATGGCAGTGCCCTTAAAAGTCCCTGCCGTGCAGGAACTGGGGTGGATGCATACAGGGGGGCACATGTTGTGCTCCCCTGTATGCATCCTTATGCAGAGGAAGCACAGGGAGCCCTGCACAGCCTCCTTTGATTCCTCTCCGCCACAGTGCTCATGGAGTAGGAACCTCCATGACACTGCCGGCGGAGAGGAAACTCGTAATGTGCTAGGTGGGATCGCGGTGGTCCCGCCAAGCATATTGATGCCTCCTGACTGCCGCAACACCACCAGGGAACAGGGGTTCCCTGGAACCTGCGGCGGGGCAATGGCGGTCCGACCGCCCTGAGACCGCCATCACCACACCCCCAAGAGTCTGGCGGTCCATGAAGCGCCAGATTCATAATTAAGCCCTTAAGGTGTATGTATATTTTTGTATACTTATATCTGGTTAATTTGAACTATTTTAGTAGCCAGTAGTCATGGAATTGGGTCGGAAGAGTTTTTTTTTTTTTTTTTACTTTTTATTTTAAGTTTTTAGTAATTGAAAATTTTGATTTTTTTGGTTTGTTTAATTTTTATTTGTGTTGTTTAGTGCATTTTCAGTTTTAATAAGTTAAACATTATTTGTAAAATAAAATGCCAAATCTAAAATATAATGTAGATTTTTTTAAATTGTTTTCAATTTTAAAATTAGGTTTTGCAATTATGTTATAAACTTTTTTTTGTGATAGCATTTATATAATTCCTATTTTTTTATTTTTTTTTGTAAATGTGGTAGTAATTATAAGGTTTATATTTTTAAGAAATTTGGTTTGGTTTTAATGCTTTTTATATTAATCTACATTTTATATTTTAATAGACTGCGAAAAAGATTGGATTTTGAATATTAAAATAAACACTCTTCCATAAAAAGTCTAATAATTTTCCCAATGGTGTTACATTTGGATTAGGAATAATAAATCTAGCCCCTCAGTCCAACAATTTCCTCAATATAGTTAAGTTTGGAGATGGAAAAGCTAAACTGATCCCTCTAGAATCCAAACATTTCCCTAGTGTGTTTAACTTTGTAGTGAGAATAGTAAATCTGACCCCTCCCCGCACTTCAAAGAACACACTTTCCCCAATGTGATTAGGTTAGGCGTGGAAATAATAAGTCTTACCCTAACCCAAAATCCAACACTTTTCCCAATGTGGTTAGGTTTGGAGAGGCAACAGTGAATTTGACCTCATACCCCAAAACTTCAATACTGTGCCTAATGTGGTTAGGTTCGAAGTGGGTACACTAATCTGAACCCCCTCCAAAAAAATATGCAACATGTTCTCCAATGTGGTTACAAGTGGAGATATCTAATGCTAGTCACATAAATTGTGGTTAGTATTAATATGCTTAATGTTTTTTAGTTAATAGAGCTTTATTTCAGTTTGTCATTATATATACATCCTCACTTTTGTTTACATAATTAATATTTTTACACATTTATTGCAAGTTATCTGTAAAAATTGTTTTGTAGCTTAAACTTTGGAACATAATATGAAATATGCACTGCAAATCTAATTTTGCAAGATTTTTACAGTAATTTACATGCCTTTAGCTATTAAGAATTTTTAACAGACACATTTTACAATATTCCCTTCATATTTAAATTTAACATACATAAAAAATAGAGTGATTAATATATGTTTCATTTTACCAGCGTTTTCTTAAATAAATTTACATTTTTATTACACAAATTGTTATCAAAATAACAGTACACATGTTATTTTTCACATATTTTGACATTTTTTTAATGAAAAAAATATATTATTTGCCTTAATAATTACATTGGTTTCTGTGAGAAATTTCTCTTTTTACAGGGTCACCCCCATTTTTTGTGGACAGGTGCCTCTGTTTTACTCTTTGACTAATGTGGCTACATTTGAATTGGGAATAATAATCTGACCCCCAAAATATATACAACATGTTCCCCAAAGTTGTTAAGTTTCATTTTGACATGAGATGCACTTTACTTAGTTTACATGATTAATATTTTACACATTTTTTGTAAATGACAAAAGTAACACAGTTACTTGTGACAATTGTAAATGAAGTTCCCAAATTTTTTATTTTATTTGCATATATATTTTCACAACTTTTTATGGTCATTTACATACTTAATGTTGGTAACATTTTTACCAGAAACATTCAGGCCCTAATTACATTGTCGGTCGGAGTTGCCTCCAACTGACACTCTCTCGGTGTGGGAACCGACCGACTGTAGGTTGCGGTTCTGAACACCGCATTAGAATGCAACCGCACATTGGGGCCTCATTACAAAGTCGGTCGGAAACTAAACCGCCAGACTCTTTGTCGGATTCAAATCCGACCGACTCGCGGTTGGCGGTTCCACCCGACCGATTATGATGCTTCCGAACACCATTTACTTCAATGGAAGCCTGTGTTCCGACCAACAACGCAGGCTCCTAGGGGGTAAATGGGTGTCTGTGGAAAACCTTGCACCCTGTCGCGGGCACCCCATGGTGTACCAATGGTACCCCCTCGACCCCAAACTGGAGGACTAAGGATGAAGGGGGGCCTGCTAGGGGCCCTGAAAGTCAGTTTCTAACAGCCTTTTTGTGTCGAACAGACCAAGTCAAAAAGGCTGTCAGAATCCGACATCGTAATTAGTCGGTCGGAAACGCTGTCTGTTGAGCTGTACAAATCGGCTCGGACCGACTTGGATTCTCTGGAAGCCGGTCGGAACCGATTCGGATTGACCGAACAGATCCCATTTGGTCGGTCGGAATTGTTTCCGACCGAGTCGGGCGGACGGGTTCCGACACGGTCTAGGGGAATCCGACTGTCGGTTGGAGGCTTTCCAACCGACATCGTAATCAGCCCCCTGGTGCAGTCGCAAACTCACATTACCCTATGGGAACTTGTGTGGCGGTCGGAAACCGGCCGCAGCACAGGCTTTCATAGAGAAATGGGATTTACAGGGGGGCACCATAGGCACCCCCCATGGCTTGGCAGTTCGGGCTGGACTGTTCCCATGAGGCACAGGGTCAGACTGATTTGCATATGGCCATGTCTGAACTGGGGTGGTGGAGTGAGCTAAAGAATGATGATGGATTAAACCCAGATCAGTTGACTGTGGGTGAGTGTTTGATTAGCTCAAACGCTCCGTCCATCATCCCCTTTGTTATCACAACTGGAGGCTTCAGAGGCATGTGGCCCTGCTAGATGTCCCCAAAGTTGCTTTCTGACACTCTTTTCATGTCAGAAAGCCTGAAATGAAAAACCTGTTGGAAACCGACATCATAATCCTGATGACGGAAACACCGTCTGTAGGGGATTGTGTGTGACCTCTAAGTGGCTGAAGGGCTCCTTGAGCCCGCCGGAAGCCAGTCAGTCCGACCAGCTGGTTTAAACTCCGACCGACTCCATTGTAATTAGGCGGTGATACTTTAAACCATAGATGTCGGTCAGAAAGACTCCGACCTGCGATCGGAGTCTTTCTGACCCACATTCTAATCAGCCCCTTAATATTTTCCATGTATTTATTTTTTTATGAGAGAAAAAATTCTGTGAATAGTTTATTTAGCATTTTTAACAGTATTTTTAAAAATATTTTTACATTTTAATATTATATTTTATTAATTAATTAATTTATTATAAATACTTTACATTTTTTATACATTTATATATTTTGCAACTGTTTTAGAAAATAAATATGTTATTTGCATTTATTTATTGCAATGGTCTCTGTGAGAAAGTGTCTCTTTTTGCATTGTCATCCCCATTTTTTGTGGACTGGTGCTGCTTTTTTTCTGAACTCTGCAAACTGTGGCACTGCTGTCCAGGTCACAGTGTATGTGCTCTGACCCCATAGACATGGTTGATTGCCTAACTCCTTATTGGCATATTTAATTTATCAGTAGGGCCATAGTACATTATATTGAAAATGTATATACCCCTACATCATAAGTTCTTTTATAGATTGTCACAAATTTCATCAATTAGTCCGTCTCTATGATAGACAATGAAGGCTTCTTATTAGTCTGTTCTATAATGGCCAATGATGGCTTCCTATTTTTTCTAGAACCTTTATCAACTCAGTTTATACGCATATAGATCTTAAACAAACCAAAGATTCTATAGCGAGCCCACCCAAAGAGCTCTTCATAGATTTACGAGCACTGTGTTATATTTGTGATTTATACACTCATTTCAGTGTTTCCCATTTTAATTCTATCACCAGTCAAATCTTTGATATATTCGTTAAGGAAGGGAATTCCTATGTGACAATTTCAAACCCCATGCATAAACTACATTTTCCACCTGGCAATCAGTGAAGGCTCGACCTAAGCCAGTCACAGTAGTTGATCTTCAAACACACCTTCCAATCAAAAGAGCACACCACGGGATGTTAATGTAGAAAGAGACCTCATCCCCCAGCTTGTAAACAAAACCCAATGGGGACATACACGAGACCTTTAACAGATGGGCCACACACTGAATTAAGGCACGTGTGCAGCCACTCTTTATCTCCCAGCTACCCGGCCCAGAGCTCACCAACCCGGTAAACCAACACGCGCTTCACCTAACACCCGGACAGCAACGTTTTTCCTGGGGGGTTAGTCTTTACACAGTACACACTCCTCATAGTTTTTCCATGAAGCCAGTGCAGGTGCTGTGTGAAATGCTTGCTGGGATAATGCACAATTCATTCCTTAAAATGCACACAGTAACCCCCAGGCGGAGCGTTTTTTACCTTCAGAGCACTCAATGTCAAGTCATCACCACTGCAAGCGCAGCTGTATCTCCACACTGATGAGCTCTGAGTAAACTGCACCTTGCATAGTTTACTTTATTTAATCCTTTTCGCCAAAAAACACAACATGCACAAAGAGATGTAATAAATAACAAGCACTGTTCAAGCCGCTCCCTGATAACTTTGGGCCTTATTACGATGTCGGGCGGAAATGTTCCACCCGACACCATCTCGAAATCTAAACTGACCGGCTCGTGGTCGGTGGTTCCACCCAACCGATTACGAGGCGACCAAACACTGTTCAGTCGGAGTCCCATTGACTTCTATGGGAGCCCGTGTTCTGCCCAACAACACAGGCTCTTATGGGGAAATGGGGTATGTGCGGAAAACCCTGCACCATGTCGCAGACACCCCATTGTGTCTGCCATACAGTGTAGTTTTACAGGGGGTCCCTTAGGTACCCCCTCAGCCTCCAACCGGAGGCTGCAGGATAAAGGGGAGCCTGCAGGGGCCCTGAAAGTCAGTTTCCGACAGCCTTTTCGTGTCAGACAGGCCGACTCGGAAAGGCCGAGAGCCAGTCGGAACTGATTCTGAAAGACTGTGCGGGTTACAATCTGACCGTGAACATCGTAATCGGTCAGGCGGATTGTAAACCGACCGAGTCGGTCAGAAGTGTTCCGACATGGTCAAGGAGAGGGAGGAGGCTATTCTCCCAACATCGTAATGAGGCCCTTTTTGTCAAGCCAATTTACTATATAACCTCCATGCATGCACACGTGTCATGCGGTTATGCTTGCTTCAGCCTCCCATCTAGCAACTTCTATAGTATACCAATTCAGTTTATTTTATAGGATAAGTTTCAACACATATGAAGGACAGTCACATCTAGGAAACCATTCCTTGATTTGATTTGATTTAAGCATTTATAAAGCGCACAAATGCCCAGGGACGTCTAGGCGCTAATACCAGAGAATCCAGTAAGGTTGCCGGTGAAACTGTGGATGAAAATGTTAATTGGCGAAGAGCCAGGTTTTTAGCCATTTCATGAAGGATAACAGCGTTTAGCTGTTCTTTATTCCTGCCAGGAGCGAGTTCCATGTTTTGACCGTCCCTAACAAGAAGCTTCTTCCACCCCAATAAGCTTCCTTAGACCTGGAGGTTTGTAGGAGTTTGATATGTGCAGATCTTAGGTTTCTGGAAGGCACATACCAGATCAGATGATTCTTCAGATAATAAGGAACAGCACCGTGCAATGCCTTAAATGCTAAGCTTTGGGATCTAAATTTGATCCTCTTGTCCACTGGGAGCCAGTGCAAGGTTCTCAAACAGTGGGAGAACTCGGGATATCCAGCAACAGTCTGGCTGCCGCATTTTGGAGACGCTGTAGCTTTTGTAGATAATACGTTTGGATACCCATGTACAAAGCATTACCATAGTCCTATCTGGACAGGGCTAATGCTGTCACAAGTGTTTTTAGGGTGTCAGGCGGAATGAAAGGGCAAACTTTCCTGATTATCTTTCAAATGAAAAAGATAGTTGAAGTGAGGATACTAATCTGGTTTTTAATACAGACAAGGACCGCACTTCCACTCATCCAGGCACAAAAACATAGAAATCAGGTTTGCTTTTTTAATTACTTTCATGGCACCATGATACATTAATTTAGCTGTGCAAGTTCCCTGACACACAGACTTTCTTGTTGTTCCATCCTTTTAACTTTCATTGCCTTTTGGGGCATATGAAAAAGCACCGGCTTCGTTGACCCTACAAATACATCCGAAGGTGGAGCCCCCAATTTTGGCACTCTTCGAATGGTATGTCCCTGTTGGAACTCCCATTATTCTACTTTATGTGGTATTTTTAATAAGTAAGATTTTCAGACACATTTGGGCCATCAGTAACTAGGATTTCTGTTGAAAAATGTTTTTAATGTATGGAACAGCCTCGGAAGACTGGCATGAATACCTACCCTATGCTCCTTAATTCACGCAGTGTCCCTCACATGCACAATTCCTGCCCTGGGGAAGACCTTTGCTAGAAATATCCAGGCCCCATAAAAAGGTCATAACGCGTTACTGTATATACTAAAGTGGCCAGGAGACAGTCATTCCCTAGCAAAAGGAGACAGGTAACACACAGGAGTAGGTAAAGAGAGTATTTATACCTCTATGACCATTAGAATGAACTCTGACCACTAAGGGCCGTCTGGTACTTTTTGGACCTTAATTCTGAGGGCTATAATGTGTTCCCAATTAATGTAAAGAGGTAACCTACATTGATCGTTATTGTGGGAAACTTCTTCACAATGAATACTAAGGCCTAATTATGATGTCGGGCGGACGTAACAGTTGTAGTCTCGGAACCGAACGAACTCTGATCCGCTGTCCCGACACTGCGATTACAATGTGACTGCCCATGCGGCGGTCACATACTCCCATTTGTCTATGGGAGCTTGTGCTGCGGCCGTAAACCAGCTGTAGCACAAGCTCCCATAGACAAATGGGAGAATCTGTTCATTCCTGCACCACGTGGCAGGCACCTAAGGGTGCCTGCTACACAATGCAGGGATTAACAGGGGGCACCATATTTGCCCATTCGGCCCCCAACTGGAGGTCGCAGAGTGAAGGTGACCCTGCTAGGGGCCCCCAATGTCGCTCTCCGACAGGCTTTACCTGTCAGCAAGCCGGACATGGAAAGTCTGTCGGAAATTGACATTGTAATCCCTAATGCGGACACGCTGTCTATAGGGATTACGTGCTGGTCTCCGTATGGTCAATGGGCTCCTTGAGCCCGTTTGAATCCAGCTGGAATGACCGGCCGGTTTCACTTTTGATCGCCTGCATCGTAATAAGGCAGTTGAAACTGAATCTGCGAAAAGTCGCCGACCTGCAGTTTTCTTACAACAGATTTCCCTGTTTGACACATATGTGTTTTTCTAGAAGCCTTGTGATCATGTTAATCTTGATATCTGTTTTTATATCTCAATTCACAGATCATGACACACAATTGATTTGAGCACTCCTAGTGATCACATGACCTGACAAACAATATAACATTGTACAGTATCGGTTGCTGGTGTTGATTCTAGTAGATCTTACTTTCAACACATTTGTAATTATTTTTGGTTTGAAATGACTGCTTTTGGTGACTCACAGATACATTGCATATGAATTTGAAACAGGCAAACGCATACAATTTTGCACAATACTTACTTGTTAGAAATGGGAGTCTCTAGTTGGCAGAGGTAGGTACCTTTGACCAAGTAGGGGCCCTTGCTTCTAGTCAGGGTAAGGGGGCTACACTCCTACAATAACCCTTGCTCACCCCCTTGGTAGCTTGACACGAGCAGATAGGCTTATCTCAGAGGCAGTGTGTAAAGCATTTGTGAACACATACAGTAATACAGTGAAAACACTACAAATGGACACCACACCAGTTTAGAAAAATAAGTAAACTTTATCTAGATTTACCACAAGACCAAACAACAAAAATCCAAAATAAAGTAAAAAATATGACTTTCAAATGGTAGAAATAGCTTAATTTAATGTAGATGGTAAATGCGACACTTTACTCTCATAAGTACCTTGGATGCGTAACGCAATATAAACAAAAGGGTCGCAGGGAAGGCGATGTGTCAGTTTCTCACTTCAGGGGAGGCGGCGCACCTGTTCCATACTGCAGCCCAGGGGGGGCGATGAGTCTGTTCCTTACCGGAGAGGAAGCAAAGCGTCTGTTTCTTACTGCGTTCCGGTTACGATGCGACAAGATGGCGCCTCGATGCGATGCGACGATCCGGTGCGATGCAACAAAATGGCATCTTTGTTGCGATGCGACAACTTGGATGCAATGTGTGCACGCCCGACGGCCGTGCGTCGAAAACGGTGGTTTCTTGAGCCACGACAGGCCATGCGACGCGCTTCTCCGGTGATGCGACGGCAACCTCTGCGGCGGCGGCGCGCTTCTCCGGCGATGCGACGCGCTTCTTCGGTGAATGCGACAGCAAACAGCTGCGGCGGCGGCATGCTTCTTCGGCGATGCGACGGCAACAGCTGCGGCGGCGACACGCTTCTTCCTCGTTGCGTCGCGCTTCCAGCTCCCAGCGACACGCAGTCTCTAGAGGGCCCAAAACAACAGCAGGCACCTCTCTGCAGGTAGAATTCTCAGCAAGGAAATTCAGGGGGAGCTAGGGGTGAAGTCTTTGTGACCCTGAGACTTCAGAACAGGAGGCAAGCTCAGCTTCAAGCCCTTGGAGATCTTCCTCAAGATGATTAAAGTACACACAAAGTTCCTTTTCTCCTTTCCTTGGCAATAAGTAACCACTGCAGGCCAACCCCAAACAGTCACCAGCGCAGGGGCAGTCTCCTCCTTCAGCTTCCTTGGTTTCTCTCCTTGGCAAAGGTTCGTCTTGATTCCCAGAAGTGATCTAAAGTTCTGGGGTCTGGGCCCCAATATTTATACTCCAAAATCCTTTGTTCTCTGAAGGCAGAGAGTTTCTGTACCCAGCCCAAACCAGTTCCGTCCTCCCTGGTGCAGCTTCCTGGCAGGAGGTGGACACAGCATTGTTGAAAGCAGACCTGGCCCAGGTAGCTGAAAAGGAATCTCCTCCCCCTACTCTCTATTCTATGTAGGCTCAGACAAGTGAAAGGAAATCTCCTCCCCCTACTCTCTATTCAACCCAGGTCCTATTCAGCCCAGCCCTGACTCATCAGACTGCTGGAGCCAAAACCCTCTCCAGCCCCCTGTCACTCACAAACCAGACATGTAATACACAAACCTAGCAGAGGCATACTGGATGGTTAGACAAGAAAATACCTACTTTCTAAAAGTGGTATTTTCAAACACAGAATGTAAAAATCACCCACACTAAAAGATGTATTTTAACATTCTGAGTTCAGGCATACTAAACTTTATTTTTCTATCTTGTTCCTAGGGTCAGTTATGCTTATAAGATGTTATAATCAAACTGACCATTCTGGCCTATGGGAACAGATAGCCTTGCAATAGTGAAAAACGAACTTGGCAGTATTTCACTATCAGGACATGCCACACACACCAGGGCATGTGCTACCTTTCACATACAATGCACCCTGCCCATAGGGTTACCTTGGGCCTGCGTTAGGGGTGACTAACATGCAGAAAAAGGAAGGTTTAGGGACTGGCAAGTGTGTGCACTTTGCAAGTCGACATGGCAGTCCCAGACTGCACACAGGCTCTGCAATGGCAGGCCTGAGCCATATTTTACAAGCTGCTTCTGTGGGTGGCACAATCAGTGCTGCAAGCCCACCAGCAGCATTTGATTTACAGGCCCTGGGCACTCATGGTGCACTGTACTAGGGTCTGACAAGTAAATCAAATAAGCCAATAATGGAGTCACTAATCCATTACAACAATTTACAATAGGGAGCACTTGCATTTTGGCACTGAACAGCAGTGGCAAAGTGCACCAAAGCATCTAGACCAGCAAAACAAAGCAAAAACATAGGAGGCAACAGTGAAAAAATGGAAGGGAGACCCACGCAAGGTCTAACACGTGTCCCCTCCAACTGAAATGTGGGGAGAACTACCCACCCTCTTGGGAGTTCTCTTTACTAAGGCGGAAAACCTGGACAGACCATCAACGTTGGCGTGTTCTGTACCAGGGCGGTGTTCCACTGTGAAGTCCATCCCCTGTAGGGAAATGGACCACCTCAACAGCTTTGGATTCTCACCCCTCATCTGCATCAGCCATCTGAGGGGCCTGTGGTCGGTCTGAACCCGGAAGTGAGTCCCAAACAAGTATGGTCTCAACTTCTTCAGTGCCCAGACCACAGCAAATGCCTCACGCACAATTGCACTCCACCTCTGTTCCCGTGGAAGTAACCTCCTCCTAATGAAGGCTACAGGTTGGTCTAGGCCCTCCTCATTCATCTGTGAAAGTACAGCCCCCACACCATGCTCTGAAGCGTCTGTCGGCACAATGAATTCCTTTGAGAAGTTGGGCGCCTGAAGCAGGGCTGCCGTGCACATGGCAGTCTTCAGGGCATCAAAAGCTTTCTGACAGGTGTCACTCCAGTGCACTTTCTTGGGCTGCTTCCTGGAAGTCAGCTCTGTCGAGGGGACAACAATGCTGCCATACCCCTTGACAAACCTCCTGTAGTACCCTGTGAGTCCTAAAAAGGCTCTCACCTCTGTCTGGGTCTTGGGAGGCTCCCAAGCCAGGATGGTATCAATCTTGGGCTGGAGGGGCGCCACCTGGCTACTCCCAACCTGGAGTCCCAAGTACACCACGGAACCCTGCCTGATCTGGCACTTACTCGCCTTGATCGTGAGGCCTGCCCTCCGCAGTGCCATCAACACTTCCCAGAGGTGGCGCAGATGTTCTTCCCAACTGGCGCTGAACACTGCGATGTCATCCAGGTAGGCGGCACTGAAATCTTCCAGTCCAGCCAACACCTGGTTGACCAACCTCTGAAAGGTGGCAGGGGCATTCTTCATCCCAAAGGGCATAACCCGGAATTGATAGTGCCCATCTGGTGTGGAGAATGCGGACCTCTCTTTTGCCCCATCAGTTAAGGCAATCAGCCAGTACCCAGACGTTAAGTCAAACGTACTGAGGTACCGGGCAGCCCCTAACTGATCAATGAGCTCATCAACTCGGGGGATGGGGTGCGCGTCAGTCCTGGTGACTGAATTGAGTCCTCGGTAGTCCACACATAACCGGAATTCGGGTGTGTCACCCGGCACGGTAGCCTTTGGGACCAAGACCACTGGACTGGCCCAAGGACTGTTAGAGGACTCAATCACCCCTAAGGCAAACATCTTGGAGACCTCCTCCTTGATGCAAGCTCTCACCCTGTCAGTCACCCGGTAAGATTTGTGCTTTACAGGAGGACTGTCCCCAGTGTCCACAACATTGACGCACCACTCAGTGACACTGGGAGTCAGGGAGAACAGATCAGGAAACTGTCCCAACAGTTGGCAACAGTCATCCTGCTGCTCAGGGGTCAGGGCGGAAGAAAGGTTTACACCGTCCACTGACCCATCTTGCTCTTTTGCAGAGAGGAGGTCAGGAAGAGGCTCAGTCTCCTCCTCCACTCCATCATCTGTTGCTAGGAGCATGCCCACTTCGGACCTCTCAAAGTGGGGCTTCAGGCGGTTTACATGCAGGACCCGCAAAGGGTTCCTAGGAGACCGCAAGTCCACCAAGTAGGTGACATCACTCTTGCGCTCCACCACCTCAAATGGTCCGGTCCACTTATCCTGGAGCACACAAGGCTCCAAGGGGCCATGACCCACACTTTCTGTCCAGGCTGAAACTCGATCAGAGTGACATTCTGATCATACCACCATTTCATCTCCTCCTGGCTGGCTTCCAGATTCACCTGAGCGAGTTGTCTGAAACGCCGAGTTTGGTTTCTGAAGGCCAGCATGTAGCTATATACATCCTGGGGAGGTTTACTGGGAGCTTTCTCCCAGCCTTCCTTTACCAAACTGAGAGGTCCTCTTACAGGGTGACCATACAGCAGTTCAAAGGGACTGAACCCTAAGGACTTCTGTGGCACCTCTCTGTAAGCAAACAGAAGGCATAGCAAGAGGACGTCCCACTTACGCCTCATAGGTTCCTCAAGACCCATAATAATGCCCTTTAGGGTCCGGTTGAATCTCTCAACCAGCCCATTACCTTGGGGGTGGTAAGGAGTGGTGAACTTGTAGGTTACACCGCACTCCTGCCACAGGGACTTCATATACTTAGATATGAAGTTGGTACCACGGTCTGACAAGACCTCTCTGGGGAACCCCACACGCGAGAAAATCCCCATTAATGCACGTCCCACCACGGGGGCCGTCACAGTCCTGAGAGGGATGGCTTCTGGGTACCGGGTGGCATGGTCCACCAAGACCAGGATGAACCTGTTGCCCATGGCTGTCTTGGGATCCAGAGGCCCCACAATGTCAATGCCCACCCTTTCAAAGGGGGTGCTGGCCACAGGGAACGGTTGGAGAGGAGCCTTGTGCTTCCTCCCACTCTTACCACTTGCCTGGCAAGTCTGACAGGTCCTGCAATGAGTATCTGAACTCTTGCGCATTTGGGGCCAATAAAAGTGGGTGACAAGCCGTTCAAAGGTCTTGTCTTGCCCCAAATGTCCTGCTAAAGTCACATCATGAGCCAGACCCAGTAGGAAGGCTCTGAGGCGCTGGGGTACCACCAGCACACGGGCTGACCCAGGCTCAGCAACCTTAGGCTCGCTATACAGGAGACCATTCTCCCAGTAGATCCAATGGGATCCAGACTGATCACCTGCTGCCTGGTTTGTGGCCTGTTGCCGCAAACCCACAAGAGAAGGGCACTTCTTCTGCTCCTCGCAGAACTCTTCCCTGGAGGGTCCTCCTTCCTGCTGCCAATGGGTCAGCTCAGGCAGGTCCCCCAGTTCAGCTACTTGTTCCCCTGTAGGTTCCAGGGCATCCCCCTCAAGGTCTGCCTCCTCCTTGACCGTGGGAACTTTGGGGGCTGGTTTCCCGTGCCCCCTGCCTCTTCTCTTGAAGGCAGGCACCTGGGCCACTCTTTCAGGCTCCAGGTCCTCTTGAATACCCTTACTGGCTGCCATGGACCGAGTAGTCACACACGCCCACTCAGGCAGACCCAACATCTCCAAATGAGACCTTCTCTCCACCTTAGCCCAAGGGGAGCTTTCCAAATCATTTCCTAGCACAGTCAACAGGCATGGCTGGCCTCACAGCTCCTTGAAAGGTACCTGAGAGCCCCCCCACTCAAAGGGAACCTGAGCCACCTTATAGTGGCTCTCTGAGTTGTCAGCAGCAACTACAGGGTAAAATGCATGGGTGATCACCTGCTCTTCAGACACCAGCCGACAACTGACAGCTGTCACACTGGCTCCGGTGTCTCTCAGAGCCTCCACCTTATAGCCATTGATGGTCACCCTCTGCCTGTATTTCTTAGTGTTATCAGGCAGCTGGGTCCTACGGACCAGCTCACTGTCTCCTAAAGAGACCAGGGACATCTCTGCAGGACCCCACCCACCTTGGGCACCCAACTCCTCCCCCAGGGCTACACCAGCCATCTGCCAGGGCAGTGCACCAGTGGGTGCTGCATTCGCTTTCATGGGACACTTAGGATCCCAGAAGCAGTGGCCCACCTGACTACAAGTATAACATTTCCTGGGCCCCTTTTGAGCATGCTTATCTGTCGGGCCCCTGACTTTTTCTCAGGGGGAGGCTGGGAACCCTTCCCTTGGTTCCCTTGGGGATTACCTTTGGGCCCTTTCTGGAACTCCCTCTGTTTACCCTTGTCCCCCCCACTCTTCTGCTGGGGACCCTGCCCACCTTTGGCGAAGTCTCCCACATGACCCTTGTGGCCCCGGGTACTAACCCAGCGGTACGCCTCCTCAGCAAGCTTCCTAGGGGTAGTCAGCTTGCTATCAATTAGGTGCTGGTGTAGCTCTGGAAAACAATTACTGGACAAGTGCTCCCATGCAATCAAATCATAGAGCGCTTCAAAATCATTCACTTTGCTACCCTTCACCCAACCATCCAATGCTCTGCAACAAAAAGACACATATTCCACCCAAGTACTTGACTCCAGTTTCTTACAATTTCTAAACCTTTGTCTATAAAGCTCTGGGGTCAACTCATACCTGGTCATTAAGGCTTCCTTCATGCAGGCATAGGAATTCTGGTCCTCAGAGGGCAAGTCTAACAAGGTATACCGCCCCTCACTGAGAAAGCGCCCCCACAACCCCGCTCCCCAATCCTTCTCAGGGACCCGGTGGGAGGACATGGCCACTTCATAGGCCTTAAACCATTGACCAATATCTTCATGCTTGTGGAACTCCTTATTTACATCTTTGGGGATATATACTCTTGTTTCTACAGGCACTGATGGTGCGCTGCCACCAGAGGGAGTAATCTCTAAGCTCTTCGCTTTCAGCTCCAACTCCCTCAACATTCTCTCATGCTCTAAATGCATTCTCTTTTCTCCCAAGGCTAACTTCTTATTTTCTAATTCCATCTGACCACCCATTTTGAGCTTGGCTAGCTCCAGTTGATGCATTCTATCCCTCTCCCTGTCCTCCAGCTCTCCTGGGGACAGGCCCTTTGAAGAAACACTGCTGCCTGCCCTGGAAGGTACTTTCTCCCCGGTCAGGCCCAATGGCCCCTCTAGCTGCCCATCTGTATTCTCTGCCTCCTCCCTAGGCTCTTCAGGATGCTCAGGAGTATTTCTAGATTCCAACCAGGCCCTCAGCGCCTTTTGGAACTCCTCCTTCTTGGTGAGGCCTTTCATAGAGATTTAAAATTTTCTACAGATGGTCTTAAGCTGTGGCACAGTGTAGGTATCAACCCTCTCTTCTTCAAATTGTAGATCCATAGATGCGTTGGATGCTGTTTTGCTCATGGTAACAAGAATTGGCAATTTTTAGCAAAAATAGAAGCACCAAGGAAAAAATTCTACCAAAATGTATGTGGTTGCGTAATGGTCTGCACTCACTAGTAGTGTACACCAATCACTGTATATGAGTCACAAATGCAAGTCCAGAATCCCCACCGCTGACCACCAATGTTAGAAATGGGGGTCTCTAGTTGGCGGAGGTAGGTACCTTTGACCAAGTAGGGGCCCTTGCTTCTAGTCAGGGTAAGGGGGCTACACTCCTACAATAACCCCTGCTCACCCCCTTGGTAGCTTGGCACAAGCAGATAGGCTTATCTCAGAGGCAGTATGTAAAGCATTTGTGAACACATTCAGTAATACAGTGAAAACACTACAAATGGACACCACACCAGTTTAGAAAAATAAGTAAACTTTATCTAGATTTAACACAAGACCAAACTACAAAAATCCACAATACAGTAAAAAATATGACTTTCAAATGGTAGAAATAGCTTAGTTCAATGTAGATGGTAAATGCAACACTTTACTCTCAAAGTACCTTGGATGCGTAACGCAATATAAACAAAAGGGTCGCAGGGAAGGCAATGCGCCAGTTCCTCACTTCGGGGGAGGCGGCGCACCTGTTCCTTATTGCAGCGCAGGGGAGGCGATGCGTCTGTTACTTTCCGGAGAGGAAGCGAAGCGTCTGTTTCTTACTGCGTTCCGGTTACAATGCGACAAGATGGCACCTGCGACGCGCTTCTCCGGTGATGCGACGGCAACCTCTGCGGCGGCGGCACGCTTCTCCGGTGATGCAACGCACTTCTTCGGTCATGCGACGGCAAACAGCTGCGGCGGCGGCACGTTTCTTCGGCGATGCGACAGCAACAGCTGCGGCGGCGACACGCTTCTTCCTCGTTGCGTCGCGCTTCCAGCTCACAGCGACACGCAGTCTCTAGAGGGCCCAAAACAACAGCAGGCACCTCTCTGCAGGTAGAATTCACAGCAAGGAAATTCAGGGGGAGCTGGGGGTGAAGTCTTTGTGTCCCTGAGACTTCAGAACAGTCACCAGCGCAGGGGCAGTCTCCTCCTTCAGCTTCCTTGGATTCTCTCCTTGGCAAAGGTTCCTCTTGATTCCCAGAAGTGATCTAAAGTTCTGGGGTCTGGGCCCCAATATTTATACTCCAAAATCCTTTGTTCTCTGAAGGCAGAGAGTGTCTGTACCCAGCCCAAACCAGTTCTGTCCTCCCTGGTGCAGCTTCCTGGCAGGAGGTGGAGACAGCATTATTGAAAGCAGACCTGGCCCAGGTAGCTGAAAAGGAATCTCCTACCCCTACTCTCTATTCTATGTAGGCTCAGGCAAGTGAAAGGAAATCTCCTCCCCCTACTCTCTATTCAACCCAGGTTCTATTCAGCCCAGCCCTGACTCATCAGACTGCTGGAGCCAAAACCCTCTCCAGCCCCCTGTCACTCACAAACCAGACATGTAATACACAAACCTAGCAGAGGCATACTGGATGGTTAGGCAAGAAAATACCTACTTTCTAAAAGTGGTATTTTCAAACACAGAATGTAAAAATCACCCACACTAAAAGATGTATTTTAACATTCTGAGTTCAGGCATACTAAACTTTATTTTTCTATCTTGTTCCTAGGGTCAGTTATGCTTATAAGATGTTATAATCAAACTGCCCATTCTGGTCTATGGGAACAGATAGCCTTGCATTAGTGAAAAACGAACTTGGCAGTATTTCACTATCAGGACATGCTACACACACCAGGGCATGTCCTACCTTTCACATACAATGCACCCAGCCCATAGGGTTACCTTGGGCCTACCTTAGGGGTGACTAACATACAGAAAAGGGAAGGTTTAGGGACTGGCAAGTGTGTGCACTTGCCAAGTCGACATGGCAGTCCCAGACTGCACACAGGCTCTGCAATGGCAGGCCTGAGCCATATTTTACAAGCTGCTTCTGTGGGTGGCACAATCAGTGCTGCAAGCCCACCAGCAGCATTTGATTTACAGGCCCTGGGCACTCATGGTGCACTGTACTAGGGTCTGACAAGTAAATCAAATAAGCCAATCATGGAGCCACTAATCCATTACAACAATTTACAATAGGGAGCACTTGCACTTTGGCACTGTACAGCAGTGGCAAAGTGCACCAAAGCATCTAGACCAGCAAAACATAGCAAAAACATAGGAGGCAACAGCGAAAAAATGGAAGGGAGACCCACGCCAATGGTGCCAGGTCTAACATTACTATAATAGGTTTTGCACATATATATTATTCCACTGTTTCTCATTTTTTTTCAACCTTGACCCATTCATTGCCATGCTGCATATTCATTTGACTAATATTTTTGAGTCATCATCAACATCTTCATTTATGTTGTGTAACTGGAGACATAGTTACAAATTAAGTTGAACTTTTTAATCCTTATATCGAGTAGAATTTTTGTAGCTTGCTGATGACCATGCAGTCATATTAACACATGCCAACACCAGTTTGTTATTATGTTAGTTTGTATGTGTTCAACAACATTTAGGCTGATACATATCTTGGCGTGTCACATTAGTTATGACTGATTGTTACCTTGAAATATAACTTCTTGTAACCCTAAGACAACTGTAAGACCTTAATTTTTGAGGTGCGTTCATTTATGTTGTATTCTTAAATCAGCTGACAGGGTTATATTATGAACAGTTAAATATAACTTACCACACCATCAAAACTCAATTTTACACTGGCTGTACTATTTTTTTGTTCACATTCACAAAAGCCAGCATCCTTTTGTGTAGTTAGGTGACATCTATAGTTGTGTTTTGTCCCATATGTGGATCCTTGTCATTCGCATGTATTGTTCAAAACATTCAGTAAGAGGCTAAGAATGTGAGGTATATTTTGTGCAGGAAGGTATCCCTTACTGCATACACGCAATCCTGCATGCTACATTCTGCAATGATGTCTGGATTGGTGCAAGACTGGATTGAGTGCACCAGCAGTAAGTGAGGACAGAAATGCACCAAATCTAGATGTTTTTGCATAATACATCAATCTTGCTATCAGGCAGAGCAACACAGCACATCTAGTTGTATTGTTCAGTTGCATAGCATGGAAAACAATTCATCCATGAGTCTCTTTGTGCACAGTCTACTATTTTTGGATACAGTAATGTTAAATCTTGTAGTTAAGCCCACGTAGTAGACAAGGTTGTCTCTTTTGTATAACTTACCAATGAGTAGGCCATTTCCATATCTGCCATTCTGAAAACACTCATTATAGTACCGTGCCTGAATATATAGGCATCATGTGCCCGTTCCAGGATACTTTCCCAGAATATTTGTGAACAGGCCATTATGATCCACAATTGCCTGAACATTGGTTGAGTAATTGTGCTTGTGATTTCTGAAAATGTGCGCAGTGTTTGCTGGTGGCAGCAATCGCACATGGTTGTAATCCATTAAACCAAGCACATAAGGAAATCCTGCAGTACCATAAAATTCTTGCTTGGTGGCTAGTTGCTTTTGACTAGTTTTGGGAAATGCCAAGTAATGTGGTGTTAGTCTGATGATGGCATCCAACACAGATGACAGGAATGCAGAAAAAGCACCCTGTGAAATGCCAGCCAACATTGCAGATGTCCTCTGAAATTAGGACTCTGAGCACTTTACCACTGCTGACCAGTGCTAAATTGCATATGCTTCCCCCCTAAGCATGGCAGCTTTGGTGTATACACAACTGGCATATTTGGTTTACCTGAAAGTCCCATGTAAAGTGGTATACCATATACCCAGGGCCTGTAACCTAAATGCTACTAGTGGGCTTATACCACTGATAGTGCCACCCACACAAGTAGCCTTTCAAACCTGTCTCAGGTCTGCCATTACAGGGCCTGTGTGAGAAGTTGACTGCCATTTTGACTTGCCCCCATAGGGCAGGGTGCTGTGTAAGTAAAAGGTAGGACAAGAACTCTTAGGTTTTTCATGTCCAAGTGGTAACAAACACCCACAATCCTTTTTCACTACAGTGAGGCCTACTCCTCTCATAGGTTAGTGTTGCTCGAATATTAATTTACTTTAAAAACAAAGACAAGAGGTGTTTGGAAAAACAGGAACAGTTGGTTTAAATAAACACTGCAGCCGGGAATACAGTATACAGAAACGGGACTGAGGACTGACTCAAAGTACAATCGTTTTGAGCACCTCTATATATATTTCTTGGAGCATCATAAAACAATTCATAGACTGTGTTTGTGAGACTTGGATTTACCTCGGTCCAGCGTGACCTCAAGTAACTCCTAAGCGTTATTTGCTTCTGCACTACTTTTTGATTTATTCTTTAAAAATGTATAACTTTAGGTTCTACTTATTGGAATTTTGTTGCGTATGCCTTATTTTACTAAAAAAAAACTAATCTATTTTTCGAAACCTGTGTGGAGTATTTTTGTGGTGTTTCCTTTGTGTTACTGTCTGTGTGTGTGTGTTGCACAAATACTTTACAAATTGCCTCTTTAGATACGCCTGACATCTCTGTGCAAGCTACCAGAAGATGAGCACAGGTTACCTTTTAGTGTGTATTCTTGCTTGGTCAAGGTGCATACCTCTGCCAACCAGAAACTCCAGTTCTAACAATGAGGTTGATCATATGTCGAAATATCTGCTCTTTCCTCCTGTGGTGTTGTTGTTGCTGTTGTTGTTTCATACAAACTCCCAATTGCAAGATGACTACCTCCATTAGATGAGCTTGCCAAGGAGTTCTGTGATGGTGGTCCTCGTACACTAATGCCCTTGCGTCATTTCCTATGCCTGTGTTGCTGATGCGCAGCATTCTGATGCATGTCCATCGCTGGCTACTTCGTGATGATGCTTCGTGCAGTGGTGTCTTGATAAATCCTACTACGTTACAGTTGCATTACGTTTTGCTTGGGCACACCTACCTTGCATACATATGTTCCTGCGTGATGCAGGCCAACACAGCACAACACTTGCACCACACAATTCACTACAAATGATGCAGGAAGGCTCTTGCATCGCCTTGCATGATACAATGGGACGCAAGTGCTTGATACTTCCGGCCCCAAATATTTAGTTCTCTGTAGTCATTGGATGCAAAAGCTTTCTTTCAACCTATTAGGTTGTGGTATATTAAAAGCATGCTTGCGAATGTCAGTCATAATTTCAATACAAATCTTGCATTTCTCTGCTTGAAAACGCCTGGAGAGTAATTAGTTACATTATGACCAGGCTCTCCTTTTCCTGTGACTGTAATTAGCTCTCGATTAGGTGTACAATTTCTTTCCTAGGAGATAATATTATGCTTAACATTCTGGCATGAAGCAATGGAGGCTTAAATTAAAAGCCATCAACTGAAACCTTTTGGGGATTTGGGTGAGCTTAAGGACTGGAACAGCAGATGACCTTTACAAAGAGCTTTTTAGAGTACCTTGTTTATGGTAAACAGTATTATATTTTCAGTGGTGTTTAAATCTGATCTGTTCCCAGCCAGGATGTCTCTGCTCACCACAGGATTTTAAGTTGCATGATGCTGTGGTAACAGTAAATATGCATGCATATTTACAGTTAATGTGCAGTAATTTCGCTCCAGTACCATGCAATTATTAGTAAAACCACATGGAACGAGAAATTACCAGGTGGAAATGATTTTTCCAGTCATAAAAGCACATGGAGTTTGTCATTTAATGGGGTTTTAACACTTACGTTTACTACCACTGAGCAGGTGATAAATGCATGCGTAGGCCCTGTGAGTGGAGTGGGGTATGATGGAGGAGCCTGGAGGGTGAAGGAAGTAGAGGAGGAGTAGGAGAAGAAAGCGGCAAATGTTTTATGAGGAAGAGAACTGTACACATATCTTGTTTGAAAAAAAGCAAAGGGGCATCTTTACATGGTAGTGACGGAGCGCGGCGTTAGCCTCCTTAGCTTAACGCCATGCTCAGCCACTTCTGAAACGCAGGGCTGTACCATATTTACAACAATATGGTGCTCATCTGTGTTTCCCCCTGTGCTTCCCCCTGTGCTGGCACTAAATTTATCTGCCTAGTGCCAATGCAGGCACCCTGGCACTCTATTGCAAGGGTGCCTGCATTGCTGGGAAGATTGTTTATGTGCAAGAAGGTGTCCCTTCCTGCACATAAACAATCTTTAAATGGCGTTTTGTAACTTCTATGTGTGCTGCTTAATGCAGCACACATAGAAGTTGCAAAACATTATTTTTTTTTATGATTGTTTATGTGCAGGAAGGGACACCTTCCTGCACATAAACAATCAATAGTGTTTTGCTGTTTCCATGTGTGCTGCACAACGCAATTAAAATTTCTCCTTGTTTTGTCAGGGTAAAACCATGTTTTCCCTGGTCTTAGTTTTGGCGCTGCCCCATATTCACGCCACACTTGTAGATCTGGGGCAGTGTCAAAATCAATGGGTGTTGCAGTGAAACGCCCACTGCAACACCCATTGCCCTCCGCTTTCATACTAAGTATAGCGTGAAAGGGTGCCTTATTTACAAGGCAGCGTTAAGCAATGTTAAGTGGCTTAACGCTGCCTTGTAAATAAGGCGAAGCCCCTATCGCCACAACAACGTCCAATAAGGTGACGGTGTGGTGGCGATAGGGGCTTGTAAATATGCCCCAAAGTGTATTGAGATTTGGCTTCTGCCTGATGAGATTTTCCAGATCAAAATGCCCACCCTGAAAAATTTGGTGTGGGTCACCCATACCTAGTAAAAACAGGTATAGAAAATCCTCAAAAAAATCAGAGTGTAATGCTAATTATATCTAAACAGTTTGGAAGTAATGCAAACATCCATGGATTGAAAAGAGCTTTTACAGTAGTATTTATTTGTAAAACCGAAATGTTCAACAATCAGAAAGATGCATAATGATAGCTTTAGTGTAGTAAATTATATTTGCATGTAGTATGGATATTTATTTCATTAAAATGGAAAACAATGTGTGGGCCACGTATATGTGTGATTACTGTAAACTGAAGGGTTCTTCTATTTCAAGTTCTCAGCAGGATTTACCATTTTTTCCTTCCAAGACAAAAGGAAAGCAAGCCCTGAAGAGTAACTTTGCTGCAAATGTTACAGTTTGCTAGACTACCACCACTGCTAGAAAGAAAGTACAGGGCTGTACAAGAGGCAGATATCTGAAAGCCATCAGCTGCATGAGACACAGGGAGTTATTACTCTAGAGATGCCATATCCCTCAAACATGAGAACAGCACAACATACACGATCCATGTGACCTTACCAGGTACTGCCAACATGAATGTGAGCAATCTTCTAGCAACGGTGATTGGAAAGCATTATGTTGTAAAATGACATTTTGGTATGGTCCAAACTTGCCCTAACCTGTTTCTTCATGCCCTGTTCCATGTTCCTACTCCTGTCATCCAGTATCTTCTAAGAAAAATGCTAAGATATTTAACTAGCAGTTCATAATCTACTGTGTCGCAGTTGAATGGTGCTTTCAGTTTGAATTGCTTGATTACAACACCTTCCTTCTCGTACATGGTACTAGCCGCCCCAGGTGCTCTGGTTTGCATTCTGGAGACCCTTTGTCTCATACACTTGCTGTGTGCACCCATCTGTGTGCAAGATATGTTATTGCCATGAACATCAACGTTTGAGAGCATTTATCACTAGGTTGTGCAGCATGAGGCATACCTGCAGCAGCCCTTTCATCGTTAAGATACACTGATACAGCAAATTTATTGAGGTATTTCACGCACTTTTAACACGTGTGCACATATGTATCTTAGCGTACATTTTCTTCATTTGCACTTTATTCTTTGAAACACTACCCTCATGAAAAACTTGAATATGTAGTAATGGATTTGCTATTTGTATCTTGTAGTGATATCTGCAGGATTTATCTGAGCTCATGATACTTGATAAATCTTTGCATCAAATTCAAACATAGATTATTAATTTAACTTTATTAGAGGTTGCATACGTAGCTTGATTTCAGGCGAAAATGTAGGGGCAGATTTACAAGGTCTGGCGCATCTCTGCAAATCAGCAGGGATGCGCCAGAAAACTTGTGACACGCAAAACTACCCGTGCGCCACCACGGATGCGCCGCATTTACAATGTGGCGCGCCGTGGCGCACGGATAGGCAGATGCGTGTCGTATCTGCCGGCGTAAGGTTGGCGCAGTGCTAGAGTCGTGTCGCAGGTATAATGTGGCATAGGGGTTTACGGCGTGACGCATCTCCCTAGATGCGTCACATTGTAAATCCGTCGCAGCATGGCGCTTGCTTTACGCCGCCGCTGCCTCACAGAAGTGACTCAGCGGCGGCGCAAATGCGTCGCAAGTGCCTTGTAAATCTACCCCGTAGTTTCTGAGCTTTCTGATACTCCCACTCCCAGGATCATGCAAAACAATAGTTTGGTTAAATGGCATGTGAATGTCAGCTCTAACACTGAGAAATTAAAGGGCTAGATATGCGAAACTAAAGGATTGTGATTTCCTAATTGTTAATCTCTGTGAATTGCAATTAGGAACGTGCAATTCTTTCTGGACTTGTAATTTGTGGCCACAAATTTAAATTTGCTACTCAGTTGTATAGCAATTTTGGAAACCCTATTAGTAATTTCCAAAATTGAGACTGGAGTCGCAAATTGCGAACATGACCGTGCATAGAGAGAGAACACTTCCTGGTCATGGGTGATCACCTCTGTACCAGGAAGTGCCTTACAGTACCTGCCTGGAGACCAGCCTGAGTGGATGTGGAGTGGAAGTGGAGTGCAGCTGCATTCCCAGCACAGCTATCAAAACCCTTAATGAAGGTCCATACGCATCAATGGCCAGCCAAAGTGGAAATAAGGATGCAGGAGGCAGAAAAAGAAAAATTAAGTTCTCAGAGAAGGAGATGGAGATCCTGACTGAAGAGTGCTGGGATAACTACGAGGTTCTCTTTGGAAGGTCATCCATTATGGTCCTGCACTTTCAAAAGAAAAATATCTGGCCGGAAATGCAACAAAAAATGAATGCCGTAGGAGTCACCCACCACTCCATCAGTGAGATCCGTAAGTGGTGGTATGACCTCAGGTCGTGTAAAAAAGAAAAGGTGGCAACAAGACTCTCGAACCCCAGGCAGCAGGAGGAGGACCCCCAACTGTACCCCCACCCTCTGCACTGCAGACCATGGTTAAGCCCACCCTGGAGACTGAGGCTGTTGTGGGAATAGGAAGAATTGACACCTCAGCACCTGGAATCTCACAAAGTAAATGTGAATTCTTTACTATTGTCACATCTCAGACCTTATATCTATGTTCAAGTCCACATAGAATACATCAGACAGTTGTTCTCAAGTTGGTCAAAAATAGCACTGTTATAGTGCATTGTGGGACATGTAGTCAAGAAGTCAGTAGCGGAATCACATGTATACATGTATTGGGGTGCTTCCATTAGGAGCAGCCTGTCTGGATCTCACCAAGCCGCGAAAACCATCTTCTGTAAAGATATACCACACACCTAAATACCATCGGTGAAGTGGTATGAACCTGCATGATCCTTATTCTTGAGCACCTGATGATCCAGCCCGTTAGGTTATATTCTCCGCCTAGGGACAAGTGTTACATTTATGACTCTGGTTACCAGAGGCTACACAGTGCACCAGAGGCGTCATAGAAATGCCCTGGACATCATAAGCAGAGTCCGTAGCCCGGCTGGTGCATGGAACATCAGTAGTCATCATGAGTAATGCACAAAAAGGACACTCCCAGGTTCAGGCCTACTGTATACGAATTAATACTTACAGGGGCCACTTACTAACAAACAATAGAACCCCCTCCCCCCTTTGTCTCTCCACGGTTGTGCCTATAATCAGTTTTAAATTAAAAGAAAAGGATCGGTATACTACTAAGATGGCCCCGCCATTGTCCCAATGGGGGCGGCCATTTTGTTTGAAAGTACATGATCTAGTAGTTCAGCAGGATGACAAGGCACTTCCACGCCGACTGCTTCAAATAGCAACCCGGCAGACACACGCATTAGTATGCTTCTCCAGGGACAGAAGTAGGTAACAAACCGAGACGCATGCTCTGATGAAGTAAGTACAAAGAGAAGGGGGGCCTTGCTGTACTCCGTTGAGGAATTGCCATCCTCCGGTTTTTATCTTTTTATCTTTAGAACAAAACAGCTAAATAAGTGTCTTATCTCCATTTCTAGGGTGTGACTACAAGCCCCTCTACCCCTGTTGTTGACCATGAGGCAATAGTATTGCCTAAATAGAAGTATGTGTCAGCTTATGCTACATGTATTTTACGTGTTGTTTGTCACCTGTTGTCTTTTCTCACTAGTTTTCATTAAGAGTGTTTTCACTGGCATCAAGTGTGACACATTTACTTCACACTAGATGAGCACACAACATAGACACTTAGGGGCCCATTACGATTGCGGGCGGATCGCCACCGCCGGGCCGGCGGTGGCGACCCACCTGCCAAATGTCCCTGGTACTCCCCCCGCCATATTAGTATGGCGGGGGCACCGCGGTGGACGGAAAGACCGTCCACCGCTTTTCCGCCGGTCGACTTGTCGACTGGGCGGAAAAGGGACACAATATGGTGGCGGTGTCTGCAAGACACCGCCATTCATATTATGATGCGTGCGGTTATTGGCCTTTCCATGGCGGCGTTGCCGCCATGTAAAGGCATGCAATGTTTGATATTGGGGGCCCGTTGCGGGCCGCCAGGGTGTCAGGGGTGTGGGGGGTGCACTTGGGGGGCACCTATGGTACCCCCCCTCATTGCAATGCACTACGTGGCAGGCACCACGTGGTGCCTGCCATGTTGTGCATGGCAATGCTGTGCACAATCCTTTTACATTGCGAGGGGGGCTGCAGCCAGCAGATACACCCGCAATGTAAAAGGGCCAGGATGCGCCCGCCAGTGTGGCGGGCGCATCCTAATTTGCATGGCGGGACCGCCGCAAGATCGGCGGTCGGTCCCGTGCTCCGTTGCGGTGGCGGGCGGACTTTGTCCGCCCGCCATCGTAATAGGCCCCTTAGTGCACCCACTATATACGGCTGCATTGATCTAGGTAAGGAGCTGCATATATTTACAAGCTTATATGGCCTGCCGGCTTGTCCCGTGGGCAGCAGTTGTTTTTAATGTATCTCTTTGCTTCTTGTTTTACAGATATGTAGTATCATTAAGTAACCGTATGTATTTTGTGTATACACATTAGGTGTGCACTTCACTGTATCCTCATTATAGGAATTATTAGGAGTGGTACGCACGGGGCTGGACCCCGTGTAGTCCTGATGAAGAGCTTGTAGGGGACAGCTCGAAACATGTTGACACAGACGCAATACTAGGGGAACCAAACTCATTTAGGTCAGGTTTCTCCCTGGTATTAACCCCTGATTTTAGTCATACCAGCTAGGGGCGGGAATAAAATAGTAGCTCACTAGTTAGGTATTTTTAAGACTTATCTTCCTTCCACTCCACATCACTGCACCTCACATAGTCTATAACTAAGTGCTACTATGTAGTTCGCAAGTTGCAGCACACCTCAATCCGTAGAGGATTCAGAGGAACTCCAATGATGAAGCATGCCACCTAGGGGAAACCCTGGTGGGTGAGGGGTCTCTAGAAAAAGAGTCTTTTTTCTAGTAAGGTGATTACAACAAACTTCCGTTGAATCCTAGTTCCCCCATAGGTTAGTTTCTTTTCAATATACTCGAATTTTGTGAAACGATATTTGCACCTAGTCAGGCAATCGAGTCTGTCCCAAATGTCTCCCACTCGGTGCTTTGCGTGTAATAAGGCTTCACAATGCGGCTCTGTTGTGGGTCCTGAACCCTGTAGTCCAGCCGGTACCTCCTCCGCCTCAGTAAGTTCCCTCTCCAGGCTGCGTCTCATGCCTCCAACTCTGGACAGGCACTCCTCATGTTTCACCACTTTTAACACATTCCATTCCATCCCCCTATTAATGGTGGATAGCCAATTAGTCTCAAAGTACCCGGTTGCCACTCCCTGAGTTCCAAGTGTCTCTAGCCAGAGATGCCACACAGGGGCTCTTGGTTGGACCCCACCCAATCCCCACTCCAGGAGTACCGGGGAGTGGTTTGGTAGGAAGCGTCCCATGGTGTGTGTCTGCATTGTGGCAACTGCAACCTCGCTAAAAACCAAGAACCTATTGAGTCAACTATGCACGGTACAGGCAGGGCCGTAGCAGGTATACTCCTCACTCCAGGATGAGACACGCAGATCACGTCTATACAGTGCAAATAGTCCATTACTGCATGCTGGTGCTGTAACTTTTGTGGGTATCTATCCAGAGCACCATTGAGCACACAATTAAAATCTCCGACCCACAACAGAGGTTCTCCCACGTACTGGAGTAATTTCTTCTCCAGATCTAACTAAAAACCAGTATGATCCACATTCGGGGCGTAAACATTCAGCAGGCAGATCTCCACGGCATCCAGCACACCACACACTAGGATATATCTTTCCTCTATGTTTTCTGTAAAGCCTTGAACCTGAAAGGGAACCCCCTGGGCCACCCAGAGAATCACTCCTCATGTATAGGTGGAATATGTGGCAGAGAACATCTGACCCCTCCACTTCCTATGGATCTTCTGGACCTCTGATTCAGACTAATGCATCTCTGGCAGCATTGCACAGTGCACACCATGTCAACAAAGATAGGTCTGCACCCTGCAGTGCTTCATGAACAAATTGAGCCCCCGAACATTCCATGTTATAAATTTAAATTGAGTCATCCCGCTGTCACATAGCACCCCCGCCCTTCCATCCATGCCCCCACTGCTACTGAACTGAACCACCTCCCACCGGGTAAACACAATAAAATCAACTCGTGGCTACCCAATCATCATCAACACCCCCAGCCCCACACTAAAAAAACAACAATCAATTGATGCCTACCAACTACTTTTGCCCAACTAGGGGGAAAAAGAGGTGAAGAAAAAACAGGAAAATTCCCTACACAGAACTCCCATCACTCACTGTCCCCAGACCGTTCCACACTCAATCAATACAAAACTTAGAGCCGGGGTGTGTACTGGCACCAGCCGGCTCGGCAGCACCCGGCAGCACACCACCACTGACCTGCGTCACTCTCTCCTAACACTCACCCTCACTCTATAAACAACCAGCACACAGTCTCACTAACACCCACTACACTACTCAAAACACTCTCTTCATGCCCAGCACTACTCACAACTACCACAAACAGAAAAAAGGAGGGGGGAGAAAAAGGGGCAGCCATGCACTTATTACGGACACCCATCACATGCACACACTCCCCAGCCCAGTGCCTACATCATGAAAAGAGTCGTAAGCATTCAGCACTTGTCAACTGCCACGGGTCTTGCCCGCAGCGACAGGTCTTGCGGCTCCCCTCATCTTGGTGGTCAACAGAAGACTGCTTGCCAGTCTCCCTGCAGCTTCAGGATTCCTCAGTATGAGTATCTCTTCCACAGCATCAGCGACATTGCCATCAGAGTTGGTGGCAGTTACCTACTCCATAAGAGCCCTCGCCGCCTCTCTTTCAGATCACAATTGTGCAGGATCCATATGATGCAGATGTCTCCCTTCACTGTCCGACCTCGGCCGTTCCAAGTCCACGGTGCCATCATGGTGGACCACTACAAGCTGGGTAGAGCGAGAGGAATGCCTGCCCAGCCAACTGCATTTTCCTGTCCTTCGTGGGCTACGGGCACCCGGGGGACGACCTCCTGTCACCCGCGGGGTTGGTCCGTCCATCTCCCCACACCTCAAGCCAGTCCCAAGCAGCTTCAGGAGAAGTGAAAAATGAGCACGATAATCCATGAATGACCTTCAGTTTGGCTAGGTAATTTTTGTTTTATGCCCCCAAAGGATGTCCTCATCTGCTGCACCAGGTGGGTGTAATCAGGAAACATACGTATGGCATAATTTTCGAATGTGGGGGTCACCATCCCATCGGGCAGCTTTGAGGATAGCGTCTCGGTCCCTTTAGTTGAGGATTTTTGCAATGAGAGTGTTGGGCGGTGCCCCGGTGGGGGTTCAGTGGGGCAAGGGCACCTTGCTCCCACTCAACAACAAAAAGAGAAGACAGGTCAGCAGTAGAGAAATCGTTCCTTATCTACCTCTCTAGAAAAAATTCAGGTGATCCATCCTCGACCCCTTCCAGAAATCATACAATACAGAGATTACACCTCCTGGAGCAACCCTCCGCATCCTCTGCCCTGCATTTCAGGGCCAATATTTTGGCTTAGAGGTTGGTCAGAGTAGCCTTCAGGTTGGAAACCTCGCTCTGCATGTATATGTTTAAGGCACAAAACCTTTTAGAAAGCACTCAGAATAACTGGATGATGTCAACAGTGATGTCATGAATGATGTAATATGTGAGGTCATAAGCGGTGCTTTGTGTGGGCAAGCGTTATGCTTAGCTCAGGTAACTGAATTTCACTGGTTTTGCACGAGTGAAATGTGAGCCTAACTATAACGTCCTAGTAACCTTTTTTTCAGTGAATTTCTAAGACTTTGTAAATAATTTTATTTCCTAACTATAACTTCCACGTAACCTTTGGTTTTGTCAGTGAAGTGCTATGTTTTTTTTAATTCTACGTGAATTTTAAGTTTTTTAAAATGTTATTTCCTAACTGTAATCACTAACCTTTGACACTGAGTGCGTGTGAGTGCATGAGTGTCTCAGTGTGTGTATGAGTGTCTGGGTAGGTTTGTAAGTGGGTATGAGAGAGTATGAGTGGGGCTGTAAGTGGTTATATGAGTGTCTGAGTGGGTCTGTGATTGAGTGTGTGAGTCTCTTAGAAGGCCTGTCAGTTGGTGCGTGAGTCTCTGAGCAGATCTGTGAGTGGGTCAGCGAGAGTATGAGTGATTCTGTAAGTAGGGGAATGAGTGTATGACTGTGTCTGTGAGTGGGTGTACGTGTCTGAGTTCATCTGTGAGTGAGTGCATGAGTGAATGGTCTGTGAAAGTACCTGAGTTGTTCTGTGAGTGGGTGTATAAGTGCCTGAGTGGGGTTTGCTTGTTTTCTGTGTGCCTGGGTGGAGCTTGTGGAGTTTCACAGCGGGATTGTTGAGACTCCATTGGAGACCTTCCCTCTTTATCAATTACTCTGCAAAGGGGCCTCCTGGCACACTACTGGTTGGGGCTTGAAGTCCCCTTAGCTGCTGAGGGTCGTTGAGAGCTAAGAACGCCTATTGTTGACCCAAGTAAGTACCCCACAGGGGATTTCTGAGACCTCATTAGAGGCCCTGGCCCCTTACTCAACTACTCTGCAAACGTGCCTTCTGGTGCACTACTGGTTTGGGGATAAACTCCTGCTCACTTCTGACTTTTTGCCTCTTTCTTATTTTCTCTAACTTTTATCTTTCTTTTTTCTGCTTGTTTCTGACCTTTATTTTGCTGCTTTATGCTAATTTCTGACCTTTATTTTGCCTCTTTCTGCTCGTTTCTGATCTCTATTTTGCCTCTTTCTGCTCATTTTTTACCTTTATTATGCCTCTTGCTGCTCGTTTCTGACTTCTATTCGGCCTCTTTCTGCTCGTTTCTGACCTCTATTGTGCCGCTTTCTGCTCGTTTCTCACCTTTATCAAGCCTCTTTCTGCTCATTGCTGACCTTTATTTTGCCTCTTTCTGCTTGTTTCTCACTTTAAGTATGCCTCTTTCTGCTCATTTCTCAACTTTATTTTGCACCATTCTGCTGATTTCTCACCTTTATTCTACCTCTTCTACTCATTTCACACCTTTATTTTGCCTCTTGCTGCTCATTTCTGACCTCTATTCCGCCTCTTTCTGCTTGTTTCTGACCTCTATTCTGCCGCTTTTTACTTGTTTCTCACCTTTATCATGCCTCTTTCTGCTTGTTGCCGACCTTTATCCTGCCTCTTTCTGCTCGTTTCTCACCTTTAGAATGCCTCTTTCTGCTCGTTGCTGACCTTTAGTCTGCCTTTCTGCTCGTTTCCTTCCTTTATTTGGTGTCTTTCTCATCTTTTCCGGCGGGACCACGGGGGAGCCTCAAGGCCCTCGTGGTCACAGCCGACTCCCCGCATCCTGCGGGAGCCGGCATGGTTCTCACAGACAGGAATCTGCTAAACATACAGCTCCATGTCTGTTAAAGCAATCCTTTCGTCTGTTCTGCTGCAAGCTTGACACCGGGCAGGGAAACAGATGAAAGCTCAGCTTTTCAGCAAGTAGGAGAGGTTTCAAAGGTCTCGCTTGCTGAGAGCAGAGTTTGTGTTTGGTCTGACTTGGCGGGAGCTGTCAAAGCTCCTGCCAAGTTAGAGCAAACAGCTATGTCCCGGGGGTGGGCACCCAGGGACATAGCAGGAGCTGGCCCTGGGGGTTGGCGGTTCCCAGTGCCATTATTAGCTGCACTAATAATGATAGCGTGGCAAAGGAGGTGCGGCTGCGTGCCCCATCTCTTTTGATCTGTTGCGCGAGCTCCAGGAAGGTTGTGGTCTCCAGGGCCGCTCTCCCATTTTAAAACAAATATTTGGCCCCTGGGAGGAGGTGGGCGCCAGGACCCGGTGCGGTTCAGGGGGCCCCCCCTTAGGTGTTATTTAGCCCTTGGAAGGTGGTGGTCCCTGGGGCTTATAAAGTCCATGGAAGGGGAACCCGTGTGCACCCTCCTTTTAATCAATAAAGCATCAGGGAGGTAGTGGTCCCCGGGGCTCAATGAGCCTTATGAGGCGGGGACCCTGCGCCCTCCTCCTTTTTAAAAAAAATGTCCCCCCTGGGACCAGGCCCACCCAGGGACTGTATTCAAAGCAAGGCTGGGAGCCCACGCTTTAAAAAAAAAAAAGATTGCAGCTGATTCGTGGCTCATATTTTCATCGCAAACGTTTTTCACAAAAGTGATTTGTGGCCCTGTTGGAGTCATAGGGGGACCCTACAACCACACCTAGGGGGTCACGGTATTACTACCCTCTTTTCTTTTTCTTAAAACTTTTTGGTGGGACTCAGCTGAAGCCGAGTCCCAAGATGGCTGCCAACACTTCCTGGTTGAAGTGTTGCCAGCCAATCAGATTTCACCATGAGATCTGTGCTTAGGCTCTGCCCAGATTTCCTTATTTGCTTTCCCTTAAATTTCTCAACAACTACTTAATGGATTTACACTTGATAACTGAAAGCGTGATCTGCGAACCAAAATCTACCTTCCTGTCAAATTTGGTGTAACTCTGTCCAACAGTTCGGGCTGTAGTCGTGTTCAATTCTCCTATGAGAATTAACATGGGAAATTGTATTTATTTTTGGCACCCCCCCCCTTTTTCTCAGCCCCTGCTTGACGGATCACTCCGAAACTTTCCATGTGCAACAAGACTCACTATGACACTTCTTTGGGGGAAAAGTCATGATTATTCATCAAACGGCACTAAAAATATAGGCAAGTCAAAAAAACGCGTTGCAAAGTATGAACATGCATTATTTCAAGATATTGAGCTTTTATTATTTTATGCTCTGAGTCAAATGTAGGCTATGATGACATTGAGACAGGACATGTTAGCTCTTACCATGCTTTAGAGGAGTTGTACAGATTGGGAACTAAGGGTGTAGCTGTTGTTGGTTACTGGAAAAATGGATGACTCCATTATTATTTTTTAGATCTAACATAAATGGTATATTGAGAGTACACCTACAGACTGCTAGGGCTGGGCCAAAACATGTTTAGAGGGACACTGAAGTTTGTGTCAAATATAATGCTCCTTCGGGGACGTGGCCCACCACCGTGAAAAATGGCAGCAGCCTAAAGCGGCTCCATCGGAGCACGCCCATTCCGCTAATTTATCCGCCACTGATCCGTACGTGAGAGACACCAGGTTACATATTTGGACACCAGAGCTCACCCGGTGCGTCTCTGCCGAAGAAACAAACAATTTTGATCGCGGAGAAGCGGAGATCGAGACGTCGGCCTCGCGGCTACCTCCGTGCGTTGATCCTGGCGGTGGAGGAGGGGCGGCCGTAACTCCGCAGCAGTGAAGGACCGCAGGGCAGGACGGGCCCTCCTGATGCACCCATTGTGGTGAGTGATCGCCCCGGAGCCGGAGGGTGAATTGAGCCGAGGGAGACTCTTACATTCGCCTATGAACGCTGTGACATCAGCCAGGGAGAAATAGCGGGACCGGCCGCAGCGGTGATTGTTTAAATATACTGTTCCCCGGGCAGGGGTGAAATGGCCCAACTGGATTGCAACCGCCCGACTTCCCTATCTCCATGGGAGGAGATCCCTTGAATGTGGCCCTAACAGCATCGTCACAAGCGTCGGAACCCCGCGGCGGTCTCAGCAGGCACCTCCATCGGCTCTCCTGCAAATGGCTGTGTCGGTTGGAGGCCCCAATAACCTGAGAGCCAGGTGAGCGGGTCCCTGGGCGGGAACACCAATTAAATACCCTCGCAGCACGGAGAATCCACAGCGGCGAGCCCAGCAACGTAAAAACACGAACTTCTGGGGGTGCGGTCACCACTGGCTGTGGGGATCGCGGCATCACAAGTCTACAGAGGCTCATATCCCTCCCGGTGTTCCACAAGCACAGGGTGCAACTAGGCCACAATTAACTGGTATATCTCAACGTAGCCAACAGAACTCACAGCATAGTGTGTGCCCTGACACAACTCCGGGGACCCTGCGACAAGTGGGGAGACGTCCAGTCTGTGGATCCATTGCTGCCCGGGGGGGCCCACGTAGCGACCAAAGAGTGAACAGTTATCGTGTATTGCTCTTGTGGGCTAGCCTTACAGTCAAGTCCCATCTACCTTCCAGCACACACCGGTCGTCGAAGTGGGAGGCTTCCTTGGACTGCGGAGAAACAATGGCCGGTGGTCGGAACGCGAAGGCTAAAACGCAGGCCAAACTGGAAAAGTTTGCCTGGAATAAAGGTGCGGGCCCTGGAGACAAAGAGGCGGAAGACTTCGCCGGTCAACACCAGGAGAGGACAGGCTCCCCGGAACCCACTCTACAGGATATATTGTCTGCCATCACGACGGTTATAACGTCGCTTGAGACGAGGATTGACTAGGTCTCCGCAGAAGTCTCCTTGATACGCGCCGATATGCGCAATATGAACTCCAGAATAAAGGAGGTGAAAGCCACTACCAGCTCGCTGATCGAGGAAAACATCACTCTGCAGAAGAAAGTGGCAGAGTGACAAAATGGAGGACCTGCTGGACGACTACGCATGGCGCTCCCGGCGCAATAACATAAGAATTCTTGGAGTTCCGGAACACGCCAAGGGGCAAGCACCAGACCTCTTTGTGGAAGGTCTAGTCTTGAACCACCTGAAACCAGCTAGATTGTCTACCTTCTTCACTATTGAACGGACTCACAGGGTGCCCGGTGGAAGGCACAGACCCGGAGCTCCCCCAAGAGCTATTGTGGCAAGGGTCTTCATCTACCGCGATAGAGATATTATATTGCAGGCGGCCCGCACATCACCTCCCATAGAGCTTGAAAACAGCAATGTGACCTTCTTCCCAGACTTTACGATCAAGGTCCAACGGCAATGGCGCTGCTCCCTGGATGTCAAAAGAGCCCTACGAGACAAGAATATAAAATACGCAATGCTCTTCCCCACCAAACTCCGAGTGGAGGCGGAGGGCAAGGCATGGTTCTTCACTGCCCTGGACGAGGCGTGGGACTGGCTTGATGGCTGGCGAGTGGCTGGCAAGAAGAACCAACAGAACTCTCGAGACAGACAGGCACAGAATCGCATGGCACGAGGAGCGGGATCCCCATTGGGAGACAGCCAATCAACCGACGAAGAACGAAAATGACTGGTCTGTATCCTTTATTGTTTTACTCTTTGGCTTACAGGCTATCCCCTCCTCCCCCATCATATTTTCTAGGGGGTCGGGGTAATAATATTTCGGAGGGACGTGGCTCTCCGGTAGGGACGGCTGAGGCCTCCCCTTTCACCGAACACTGCCATTGTGGCATGACTTTTTGAACTGGGCTCCTGGACGCTAGAACTCATGTTACAATTACTCACATCACTTGACATGGAATGGGTACGGGGCTGGCACACGACCCACAAATGTTTGGGGTGGGCGATAGGCACTCTGCAATGTTGGGGTGGCGGGAGGTTTTGACACCGCCATGCAGGGAGGCAGGGAGGGGGGAACAGTTTGGGTGTTATGGGTGGGAGGGTCGTTTGTTATTGATAATTAATGTTCTACTTAACTATGATTGCACAGGGGCACAAACTGTCCCATCTATAGGTATTGAGTGGGGGCAAGTTGTTTTATTTCATGGTTCACGCAAGGTAGTCCACACTGGATCCACTAATGCTGTCGCACAGCTAGTACCTAAAAGTTTCATGCTTGCACTGTTCACATTGGCGGAAGTCGGAATATGTTGTCTGAAATGTGATGTATCCGTAATGTCTCTCCTGGCTTTTCCTTTTAACGTACCGCTTGATTATGGGATCACCGCTGCCAGTTGGATTTAAATTGATATCCTGTTACGTCAATGGCTTGGGTGACAAACTGAAGCAGGGTATTGTTCTACAATATATCAATAGACACTCACCTGACGTGGTTCTGCTCCAGGAAACACACCTTTTGGGTAATTCATGCCAGGCTCTCACTTGTTGGGGGTTTACAATGGTGGCACACTCTGCCTTCGGCTCCGGCTCCCGAGGGGTGGGGATACTCCTCCGGAAGAACTTCCCGATGACAATCGATAGTACAAAAACTGACATATTGGGAAGGTTTGTGGCTGTCTCTGGGTGCTGGGAAGGATGAACGCTTAATCTAGTTTTGGTATACACCCCGCCCGGTCTCCAAGCTCTGGCCTTTAAAGACTTGGGAGACCTCTTACTTTCCCTGCCTGAAGGGAGGCTCATGATAGGGGGGGACTTCAACTCTATTGTTCCAGATAGTCTGGACCGCTGGCCCCCCAAGGACCTGCCATTGGCACGCACACAGATCCATAACTTCCTGTCAGCGTGGGCATCATTGACACCTGGCGGACGCTTCATCCAACAGAACGACAATACACGTTTTACTCGGGTGCCCACCGCAGTATGTCCAGAATAGACTTCATAATAACATCGGCGGATCAAATGGGGCAGGTCAGGGAGGTCAACCATCTCGAGCGGGGCATATCAGACCATTTGCCCCTCTGGGCCCAGGTGTAGTTGGGAGAGCCTCGGAGAGGGAGGACGGCCCCGATAAATCCTTGGTTTTTCAAGATCCCTAAAATACGCAAACAGATCGTGAGTGACACGGAACATTACTTTCGCGAGAAGTCGGTGGACTCGGCACGAGTACTATGGGAGGCATAAAAGGTAGTCATAAGGGGGACGGCTGTATCCCAAATTGCCAATTCCAAGAGGGAGAAACAGGGAGAACTGGTTCGCCTGGAAACCGAAATATTAGAGCTGAAAGGGAGGCTACTGGAGACTGACTCCGACGAGACTAGACATGAATTGCAACTTAAAAAAAGGCCTATCTATCGGTGGCAGTTGATGCTGCCAGAGCCACACTCTGTAAAGTCTACGAAGTGGGCGACAAGGCGGGTAAGCTGCTTGAGTGGCTAGACCGTAGAGAGCAGGCAAACTGGTTAGTGGTGGAACTTACTACAGAATCCGGCCACAAGACCTCGGACCTGCAAGAAATAGCAAATGCATTCGCTGACCACTACCGAGAGATATATACTTCACGCACGACATACACTGAATCAGACGCACTGTCGATGCTGCAAGATATCCCTTTGCCACAGCTCTCCGACGACGAACAACTCGAGCTGGAAAAAGACTTAGACGTTTTGGAGGTAGAGAAAGCTATCCAAGACCTGCGTGGGGGAAAGGCCTCTGGCCCAAATGGCCTGCCGGTCAAACTATACAAGCTCACCCCCAGCAAAATTGCACCGTATCTTGCAAACATGTTCCATGAAAGCCGCGAGACGGGGTCGCTCCCAGTAGACCAAAGATTGGCTACTATCGTGGTTATCCACAAGGAAGGAAAACCCAAGCACCTCCGCTCCTCCTATAGGCCGATCTCACTGCTGAATGCAGAAGCCAAGATACTTGCTAAACTACTCGCCACCCGTTTATTAACAGTAATCACCAAGTTAGTACACCCCGATCAGTCTGGCTTTATGCCAGCCAGAAACACCTCTCAACTTCACCTCTCAACTTGAGGAGACTGCATGGGGTGCTTGCCCGTTCCGACACGATACAGGAAGATGCAGTGGTAGTGTCACTCGACGCAGCCATAGCATTTGACACGATCAAATGGCCATACATGTTTGCAGTCTTGTGGAAAATAGGGTTCGGACCTGACTTTCTGCGCTGGATACGCCTCCTATATGCGACTCCGTTTGCTCAGATAGTGGTGAACAATCGTGTATCCTCAAAATTTGTGCTCGGAAGGGGCACTCGGCAAGGATGCCCCCTCTCTCCGTTGCTTTTCGCCCTCATGTTGGAACCTCTGGCGATGTGGATTAGAAGAGACCCGATAATTAGAGGGCTGAGATGGGCAACAGATTGGGAGGACCGAATATCGCTATACGCCAATGACATCTTATTGTACCTGGCGTCGCCTGGGGCCTCCCTGAATGGAGCACTCCACATATTTATTGTTTTTGGGGAATTTTCCGGATACACCATTAACTGGTCCAAGTCGGTGCTCTATGTTCTTAGTGGTAAGCCACCGACCCCTACCCAAAGGTTTCAATATCACTATAGCCACTACGCGTTTTAAATACTTGGGGATACATGTGTCCAAGGACTCGACGCTTTTCCATGATCAAAATCTTCTCCCTCCGTTGCAAAGACTCAGAAACAACGTCATATATTGGAAGACGCTCCCTCTGTCCCTACTGGGGCGGGCTGCCCTATTCAAAATGATGTCCCTCCCCCGCTTCCTATATGCCCTGCAGAACATGCCACTCCGTGTGAAACCAGACTATTTTAAATCTATTGACACCGCCCTGAGGGAACTCCTGTGGGAGAGGAAACCGCCTCGGATATCTATCCCCAAGCTTACAAGAGTGTGGTACGACGGGGGTATTGCCCTCCCGGATATAAAAAGATATTATTGGGCGGCACAACTCACCGCCGTTAACCAATGCACCTATGGACCACAGGGTGACCCGGGGTTTAATATGGACAGGTGGCTACTCCCTGGCGGAAGTTTCAGGGGTGCACTATATGCGACTCCCTCCAGACTGAAGCTGACGGGGCCCACTGGCCACGCGGCCCAGGTGTGGCGGGCGGCCATGCTAAGTTTGGGATGGAAAGACAAGATTACACTGGCCACCCCACTTTGGGACACCGCCCGAATGGGTACTCTAAGATCTACCAAGGGGTTTGATAGGTGGGACTTAATCGGCATCTCCACAGTCAGGGATCTGTGGAGGGAGGGAGGGAGGGGTAATCTCCTTTGCTCAGCTGCGGGACGAATACAAGCTTGCTGACTCGGAACAATTTAGATATCTTCAAATTCGGCACGCGCTGCAGTCGGTAATACCTAGGGGTGAGACTCCGCCAGAATCCTCACCGTTAGAGGACAGGGTATTAGATGGCCACCTTCCTGAAAAGGCAATCTCTTTAATATATAAAAAAGCTTATTAACAATACACCTGACCCCTTCCTCCGTCTTAGAACCCACTGGGACCATGATGTCGCTGGACTGGACGACGGGGAGTGGTTGGAGGCGTTCGCCTCTCCCAGAGAAACAGCTATCTCTTCCAGGCTTAGGCATGTCCAGCTGAAGATCTTACACAGAATATATCTTTCAGGGCCTACACTGGTGAAGATGGGCTTCAGGACTGATGCTGACTGCACTAAGGGATGCGGACAGGAAGGTACGTTCATACACTCACTCTGGGAATGTCCTATAATTCAGACTTACTGGGCGAGGGTGACAAGGCGCATGACTGAAGTAATGAGAATTGCGACTGATTGCAACATAAAGCTGTGCCTTTTAAATATTTGGGGCCCCACTGACTTAAATACCAAGGGTGACACTGGGGATGATGATTGCCAAGCGGAATGTTGCAATATTGTGGGGGGTAAGGGAGAAGCCATCCCTGACGCTTTGGGGGAAAGATATGGGCCATTGAATGTTTACAGAAAAAACAGTATATATATCAAGAGGCTGCCCCAACAAGTGGACACAAGTATGGCAGAAATGGAACGAATATAGGGGAGAAATCTGCGAGCCACCGATGAACAGACGACAGCAAGACACTGCGTACTAGATTCCAATGCTGAAAATTGTTTAATATTTTACCCTTGTCGGTGTAAAGATTATGCTGGGGAACCGCTGTTGAATGATACATGGTGAACGCTATGCTTGTACATTGTTTTTCCGTATGACACCTTGCATTTAATAAAAAGAAATTAAAAAAATATATCTATAGTTCTCCTTGCACACTAGCAGCTTTCTATGTTCAGTCCATTGGTAGATGCAGTACATTTTTCTCATAGGACATAGATAACACTTATTTGTTCATATTGTGTCATCGGTACTTTCGTTATCTTAATAGACACATACACAAGAACTCTAGATGTGAGTAGCAAGAGTTTGGTTTACTTGCTCATAAGGGCCTATCCTGACCAGGTTCTGTGGACTGGATGAAGATAAAACAGTGTGAGAGACTGTTAATAAAGATTTGATTACAAACGTTTACAGATAAATTTTATATTGTTCTTCGTGACAGTTATAGTGCAAAGAAGGTATGTACAAAGTAGTGTATCAGCTTTACAGTAGTTTGTGCATCTTCATATTGAATACTAGGCAATACAATGGAACTTGTCAGACGAATTTCTGAAACATTACACATAAGGTACATTAACATACCACAAGATACTCCATGTTAAAAAACAAAATGCTAGGTTAATTCTCATAGCACCATTACAGTTTAGTAAACTAGAGAGGCCCTCGCATTGTGCTAACATTAGTACATCTATTCAATTTTTATTAATTGCTATGTTTAATTCCGGATTTTCTAGTTACAAGATACAATTGACAATGATTTCAATAGGATCTACAATTTACAAATTAGTTACTCAATACTGTATTGTACTTTTACTTACCTATCTTCACTCCACCTGGAATTTCTGGAAAGCCTTCATTGTGCAGGAAACCATACACCTTTTCCTCCCAGGGCAGAAGGTACATAGGTCTGGGAGAACCACCATCAGACTGCTGGGCTGCTAGTGCTAGCGGGGCTTTGGAGTTTAGAGATCTGACTCTCTCTCGCAGATCATTCCAGGACTCCCTAATTTCCTCCTGTGACCACCTGGTGTTAGACATAGCATTAACTCTAGAGACAATTCTGTCCCATATTTGCCTTTTCCGAGTAATAGTTGTAGATTGGACAGGTGACCCAAACAAGTGGGGTCTACTGTAATGATTTCACCCACCATGACTGTCAATTCTGTGTCTGTAAAGCTGTGTTTTGTTTCTCCCACCCATGGTTGAAATGAAGTAAAAATATGGTAGTTTACAAAAGGAAAGAAAATATATGATGTCAAAGGAAAATGTCAAAAAAATAGCTAAAGGTGAATGTAATGGTCTGTCCCAATAATGACTATCTGCTGCTGAGCAACAGCAAAGGATGATGGTATAGCATGGGTTGTGCTTTATAGTGTGATCAACAGGTGTGATTACTTAGGACAACACTATCAGGTGTGTAACTTCAGCGTCCATCATTCAGATGCAAAGTGATACCACAGAAATCCCGTTCTGTGATGTATTTCCTTCAATGATACACCGCCGCAAGCCCACTACGCTGACAGTAATAAGTAAATTTGGCAGGCAAAATCCCAACAATGACGGAGTGTTATCCGACGCCACATGCATGGTAGTCCCACTACTATGACGGATCTCCCTCCTACACAACAGATAGTGATGTTACCAATCCATATATTAATATGGCAGGACGTACTCTGCAAGGCCGGCAGGCGGAATTGAAGCCCCTCAAGGAGGATGGCCGACTGGACCACCAAGATATAAATTGGGCCCATAATCTTTTGTAAGGAGCTCAAAATCCTCAAGTGGAAAAAAGCGAGAGCTTCATCCAATGAGTTCCTCTCAAAAATGAAGCTCCTGAGATCTCATAAGTCCAACATTTTTTAATTCCCAGATTTTCAGATTTTTTGGAAGAGCTCCTCTTGGTAACTTCTAGGGCTCCCAGGACCTATGGGAGAGCACTTACAGTCCAGAACTCACTCCAGCGGAGTTCACCACAATGGTTCAGTCCAGTTCCAGTTGCACATTATCAGCTAGGTACTTCAGCAAAAAGACCTCTTGAAGCTTTAGCAAGGTCCTGCATCACACTGCATCGAGCTGCATTGGTTCCGATGGGGCCAGTGATTGTGACTGCGAGGTGCTGCATCAATTTGCTTTGCTCTGTGTCTGGCCGATCGAAAGCTGCAAGGTGCTGCGATGCTAGGAACTGTGTTGAGATGTGTCTCGCTACATTAGTCTTGATGAGGCCATCGATCAGGAGCTGCCACGTGCTGCGATGTGAGATTCTGCATCAAGATGCTTTGACGTTTGACGGTTCTGAGGAAACCCACAGTTGGGTCAGGAGGAGTACACACTGAGTACAATGTGAAACCAGCCAAGGGTCCAGGACTCACTCCAGCAGAAACCAGCGGCAGGTCCAGTTCAGTTTAGGCAGCTTAGCAGATGCAGGACAGGTCTCAGGAGCTTGTTATGTCCCTGATGCTCAGAACAGGAGGCCAGTTAGTTAGCCTTTCGAGTCACTCTGGTGGTTCTGGATTTAAGGTGCATGTCCAATTTTTCTTCCTCAGACAGCAGGGCAGTCATTCCAGCAGCAGAGCAGTCATACTTCTGAGTCTCCCACAGGTCCAGAAGTGATCTGATGACTGGTTTAAGAGATCCAATATTTATTCCTGGTGCCAGCTTTGAAGTGGGATTAATTTTGAGTTTTCCCCCAACAACTGGTTCTTCTCCTGCCCAGACCCCAAGATGTCTGTGGTGACAAAAGGCTAGTGTAAAGTTTTTTGTGAGTGCAGGAGGCAGGCCCTATAGTAGTACAAGTGTGGTAGGTGAGTACTCCGCCCCCTCTCAACCTGTCTGGAGGGCTCATCCAGCCAACACCCAGCCCCCCATTGTGACACTGTCTGGGAGTAATACACAAAGGCCAACCGCCAACTACACCTAGTCATGTGACAGAGGTCACAGGCTGTAGGCACCAAAGGGTTAGGACAAGATAACACCAACTTTCTAAAAGTAGCATTTTCACAAGTGTGACTTAGAATTCAGCTTTACCATTAAAGAGGATTTTAAGTTACTATTCTTTCGAGATCAACCATGAACTTTCTACCTGTTCACAAGCAAATGTTATCACTTATGAAAAAATTTAGTAAGGTACCTAATGGTTACGCCTTGCAGTAGTGAGAAAACGAATTTAAGAGTTTTTCACTACCAGGACGCATGTAAAACTTAAGAGTATCTGTCTACTTTTTAAATACAATGCACTCTGTCCTATGTGCTGTTTGTATGTACTTAATTCCTTAATTTCCATCATTAACAGATGGTTTTACAACACCGTGCTCCCCTGATTCCCAATGCATTTCAGGCCTGTGAGACCTTTCATCAGAGGGAAAGTATAGCTAATAAGTAGGCTTGAGGTTATCTCCTCAAACTAATGAGTCTAAATATGTGAATTTTAAGGAATGAAGTGGTTACAGGTCTCAGGTTCATGGAGGAAGTGGCTACCTCAAAGGGCTTGGCCTCCTGTATTGCATTTGATTTCTTGTGAGACAGGTTATTTTTCTTAATTTGTTTCATTCAACATTGTGCCTGTTGTGCTGTGTGAATGCTAATGCCAAGTTTGAATCTAGCGCTTCCAGTAGGATGTGTAGCTGTGTGACTATATGATACTTCCCTTGAAATATAACTGTACGTACATTGCCTTTTTGGTGAAGAGGTTTCATGTCACTTTGCACCCACTCCTGTACTTGTCACGTTTTTTTAATGTTCATGTGTCCACATAATATCTTCTATTTGACAGTTCTTCATTGTTGCTAGTTCTGCCAGAGTCACATGGTATTATGCTGGTGCAACAATGCCAACATGTAGTTTGCGAAGGGGTATCACATTTTTGATGCATTCAAGGAGGTGCGTTTGTAATTGCTTATTACTTTGATACAGTGATCATGTGTATACTTGTTGCTCATAAGGAATTACTTTTTTTCCTAGCTCAATTGCTGTATCCAGAAATTATATATTTTCTAATTTTAGGCTAAATTTAGATCTGCTACTTATACATTGGCAGAAAATCTGGAATCCCATGACATCCATCTAAGGTTGAGTCGCAGCTGTATTATTATAATCATTATTATTATTAACCTCTTGGGTGCTAAGGACATGCTGGAGCAATCCTTAGCACCAGTGCTCAGGTGCTGAGGATGGCTCCAGCATTTCCTGTACCAACAGTGGAGAGCGAGAGAAAATTAGACCAGTTGCATTCTCCCAATTTAAACAGTCAAACACAACGGGCAACTGGAATATTCAGTGTTTTTTAAGTGAGACACTTTGTTGACAATTTTTTCAGAATGGGTCTCACAGTTAACCTCTCGAATATCCAAAGATATTGGAGTAGACGCCTCACTCACTTATCATGACATGCTTCATCATCGGCGCCTATCCACACCCTGGTAGGATGATACCATCAGGGCAGACTCAATCAAAGATTGAATTTGGAGTTCTTAAATTAAATCTAACTGGATAAGCAGGGATCCAGATGAAACTTTAGAAATACCTACAGGTAAACTCTAGAAATACCTACTTTATTTGTCGAATGCCTGGGGCATAGATAAAAACTCGCTTTTAGGTTTTAAATTGAATGCAATAGTTCAATTAATCCTCTCGTTTCCTGACACAAAAGGCTGGAAATCCCTCTGGTTGGAGCACCAGAGGAATTTCCTTTTAATCAAATCAGCCAATCGACTCATTCACTCTCACTTACATTGGTGCTCAGGGGCATATCTGCCATGACGCCTTCCTTCTATATCACAACCCCTTCCTTTGACCCCTGCATAGTGATCTAGCACACAGGCCTCATGTTGTATTACCCCTGTGGTGCTTTATGGCACGTTATGATACTATGACTGATGTCCTCCAAGACCCATAATTCCATTGCGCTTGAATCCCTGCAAGCATCTCTCAGAACCCTTGAACCAATGGATTATATTGCATCTGCTGTTAGTAAGACCTTGATATGGTTTTCCATTGAATCCCTGCAAGCTTCCCCCAGAATCCCATGAGCCAATGGCAAGCCTTGCTCCTGCTGTTACTGATTCCTTGGTGTTGTTTTCCATTATGCTCGAGTGAAAATGATACATTTGTTTCCTGTTATTTAGTTCCACTCATAAAATTACACCTGCACATTCTGTAAGGTGAAAGCAAGTATACTAATGTGTTTTCTTCAAGGGGTTTAGAACCTTCCAGACAACCATGTGCCCCACATGCCACACGTGATCTAGCTTTATCAGTTCAGCCATCGTGAGGGTATATAAACCCTCTCATACCTAAGTCGTGGCTTGCCCTCACATCCTGTGGAACAAGCTTCACCCGTCCAACTCACCTGAAGAATCCTGCAGGAACCGAGAAGTGCTCCAGTCGCCCTCAAGTCCAAGTGAACCGGTGGTTCCCGTGGCTCCAGCTCCCTTGATATCTTCTTCCTCTCTCCCTCCTGCACATCTATTCCAGACCCCCCGCAGCTCCCTGAGACAAAGCCTCAAGATCTTCTTCGAACTTCAGTCAAGTGGAAGAACTAGACTAAGTACTTGATATGAGGTTAGTGTGCGCTAATCCTTCCATAGTAGTAAGCAGGGCCAAGTATCGGTGTATACTGTGCCTGGAGTGGTAAAAGGCTTTGGCCATTTTACATCTCAGCATGGATAGCACTGTGCTAATCCTATGCTTAAAGAATTTGCTGTAGAAATGACAAAAGACTTTGTCCCTTTCTATCTCGGCGTGGATGGCACTGTGCTAATCCTACGCTTAAAGACTTTGATAGAAAAGCAGACATTTGAGGTGTGCAAATTTAGTGTGTTTCTGGTGTTGAGAGTGCTCTATACTTTAGCTGCTTTCCACTTAAACTTGAGAACTACCCAGAGTTCTCTGCTTCTTTTTTGTCTTCAAAGATTATAGACTTTTCCTCTGTGATTTACTCCAGCGCTTCTTGTGTGTATAAGCTCTGGACCTGTACTGCAACCTTGCCACTAGAACTGTGATTGAGGAAGGATTAAAGTCTTTAGCTTCATGTTTCTCTGATGAACAATAGTGCCAAGAAAAAGCAACTCAGAGTCTTTGAAATATGCATGAACCTTGTATCCAAACCTGTGTTCCTAGTTTATCTTAGGGAGTACAAGTAACTCCAACCTGTGTTCCGGGTTTATCATCGGGAATGCAAGTAACTCTGATCTGTGTTCCTAGTTTATCCCAGAGAGTGACACACTTGTGTAGTTCCTACTAATCCGTAGGATCAGCGCATTGTTTGGACAACATAAACTATGGGCTTGGTACCAAGACTGATTCTGCACACCCCCGCAGCATATGTTGGCCTATAGACCATCTAGCTCACAGTGCCACCGTAAGCCGCCCTAACCTATCAGGGAGCGAATTCTGGCAACCACTGAACATGACAACCCTCACCCCTCAGGGATCGTGGAAACAGTACAGAACTTTTCTTTCAGACACTCATGCTCACTTGTTCTCAGAGAAATATACAGAGAATATACAGTCGGACGTTTTCAATAACATTTATTGAACCAATGTTATTCTTGCATAAAATATGTGTGCTGCAATGATTAGTAGGCAGACACAGATAAACATGATTACAAGCACCAAAGGCGTAAATAGTAGATATAGTTCTACCATGGTGCTAAAACAATGTATATATGCAGGCATATAAAACAAGGCAGTAATCGAGCGTACTCCTGCGATGTGAACCCTACTTTAATTGTACCTAGAGTGTAGGTAGGTGTAAAGCCAATAATCCCCCCAAGGGATGATCCAACCCCATTACCTGATGGGATAGAGTGAAGGACCCCATCTTGGTCACCCCTCACAAGATGTCAGACCGCTGCCTGGTGAATTCTCAGCATGCAAGGACCTTCGGTGTAAGTGGAAGTGCCTCCTCTGCTAATCTATCGGGATGCTCATCTTTTATAATAGAAAACAGCCTTGCGATGTGCGTGTAGATTAGTGATGTTATGGATATGTTGATAGCCCTGTTGCCCCGTCGATGAAGATAGAGATGACAGGCCCAATTTACAAAGGTAAAATGAGACGAAAGTGTAACTTTATGACATTCAGTATTCACAAAGGGCATTTACTACTCGTAAATGCCCTTTGTGAATACCAAAAGTCATGAAATTCATCTTTTGGTATTCACAAACGGCATTTACGAGTAGTAAATGCCCTTTGTGAATACCGAAAGTCGTAAAGTTAGACTTTCAGCAGAAAGCCCACTAGACATATGGGAGAATTTTTACTTATTGTTGTTAGTTATGGGTTGCCTGCCCAGACATCGAATTGAGCCCCACCCCTAAAATAACCCTGACAGTCTTTCTACCCCCCCCCAGTGGCAGATATGAGATCTTTACCTCCAGTCTGCCCATGGGTGGGGGAAAAAGTCAGCTAGGAGTTTTTTCTGTGCCATATAAAAAGGGGTTGGAGCGTGTTTACCCAAAACCTGCCCCAGGGGGTCAGAAAAACTGATGGAGCCATTCTGGACTATTGGCAAGGAGCCTGCCCCACCCCTTTTTTGATTTGTGTGGCTCTTTATTCCCTGGTGTCAAGTGACCTCTCTGTCCCCGGGCCAATATTTTGGGCAAACACCCTACATCCACCCACAGGGGGCAGACCGATGAATGCACCTGTTGTAGGATGGGAGCACTGCACAATGTCTCGGTGAGTTGCCCCACTTCTTTTTTTATAATTGGAGCTATTTTTCTTCTGGTGTCTAGTGGCCTTTCTGTCCCGTTGGGGCAGATTTGGGGTAAACACCCTCAATACATCCCAGGGGGCAAAAAGACTAACTCACCTGTTGTATGGTGGAAGTACAGCATGATGCCTGGGTGAGAATGCCTATACTTTTTTGGGCCACAAAAGGTTGTGGGCACCAGCTCACCCAGGTATCACATTGTGCTGCCACACCAGAATCAGAACATCAGCCTTTCTGCCCCCCGAGGGTGGAATGAGGGTGTTTGCCCAAAAGCTCTCTCTGGGTGACTTTAAAGCCATTAGACAACCAGAGAAAAATAGACCCAAAAAAATACAAAAAGTGGTGGGGGCAGTTCACCGAGGTATCAAGACATGCTCTCATCCAAGATGGGCATTAGAGTCTTTCTGTCTCCCTGGGGTCTAAAGCATTATAAGAGGGGGCATTTCTATTCTTTTTTTTATACGGGAATCAAAAATGGGTTTAAGTCCCAATATCGTCCTACTTCTAGGCTGAATGGGTGCAATTTTTGAGCTCACGTCAGCTGCCACCTGGGGAAAACTACAAAACCCAGGCATTTTTGAAAACTAGGCTCCTGAGACAGTCCAAGATGGTTTGCCTTAAGTGAATCCCACGCCATGTGTTTACCCACAATGCAATGCAACTGTGTAACTTTGGCTAAAATAATACACTCCTTGCATTTCTGGGACATAATTTTCCAAATACCAGAAGGGATCCACAAAATTCCTAGCCCCACTTGTCCAGATAAAAATGCTACCCTGTCGTATGGTTGGCCCTACCGCTTGTTATGCAAAAGGTCCCAAAACGCAATGTGGAGAAATCAGCAATATGGGTAGCACTGGTGTTTGGGCCCAGGCTTGGAGGCCACAAAGAAAAACCTACTCAACCCTGACATTACTGAAAACTAGACATCCGTGGAAATACAGGGAGGTGTGCCTTGTGTGGATCTCACAACATTTATTGCCCACGATGAGATGCAAATCGCAAACATTTACTAATATTGCACATTTTTCCTTGCACTTCTGCAAAGTAAACTTCTGGAAGCCACAGGGATCCGCAAAATTCATACCACACAGAGTTCCCCACTTGTCCCGATCAAAATGCTATCCCACTTGTGTGACTGGGCCTCAACAGGCCCACATCAAACCAGGGTCAATGACAGCCACCCAGCAAGACTCCTGTTGGCCTTGGTTTGAAGTGTGCCTGTCGCGGGCACTAGGTACAGCCTCACAAGTGGGGTAGCATTTTTTTATCTGCACACATGGGGGAACGCTTCGTGGTAAGAATTTTGTGTATTCTTGGAGCTCCTGGAAACTTACGTCACAGAAATGAAAGGAAAATGCACAATTTTAGGGAAAGTTTCAGATTTGCAGAGCATTGTGGGTGAGAAATCTTTGTGGGATTCACACAAGGAACACCACCCTGGACTCCCCTGATTGTATAGCTTTCAGAGATGTCTGGCTTTGGTAGGTTTCCCTTGGTGGCCGCTGAACCCTGGCCCAAAATTTGCATCTACCCCCACTGTCAAATAAGGTCATTTTTGTGACAGGAAATGTTAGTGTCTGTTAAATGTGTTTTGGGCCATTTCCTGTCACCGGAACTAGGCCTACCCACACAAGTTAGGTTCCATTTTTATCTGGAGCCTTGGGGTAATACTGGGAGGCAGGAACTTGTGGATCTCCACAGATTCCAGAAATATCCATTGCACAAATGTGAGACAAAAATTGCTATTTTAGTCAAAGTTTGAGGTTTGCTTCTGGGTAAGAAACCATGATGTGAGCTACACAAGTGTCCCCATTTCCCCAGGTGCCTTGCTTTAAAAAATGAGTGGGTTTGCTAGGTTTCCCTAGGTGCTGGCTGAGCTAGGGCCCAAAATCCACAGCTACTTATATTGCAGAAAAAGGGTCAGTTTTCAGTGGAAAAATTGGATGTGTCCAAGTTGCATTTTGGGGCCTTTCCTTTTGCAGATACTAGCCCTACCTACACAAGTGAGGTACTATTTTTATCGGCAAAATGCTGGGTCAGATGAAATATGTGGCTCCCCACAGATTACCAACATTTTTCTCACAGAAATGTGAGTATAATGTGTGTTTTTAGTCAACCGCTGAAGTTTTCAAGGGCATCTGGGTAAGAAAACCTTGTGAGAGTCAGGAATGTCACCGCACTCTTGATTACCCCTGTGTCTATATTGTAGAAATGTACAGGTTTGCTAGGTTTCACTAGGTGCCCTCTGAGCTAGGTCCCAAAATCCACAGCTACTCACATTGCAAAAACCAGGTCCTTTTTCAGTCAGAAAATGTGATGTGTCTATGTTGCATTTTGGGGCCTTTCCTGTCGCGGGCACTAGGCCTACCCACACAAGTGAGGTACACTTTTATTGGGAGACTTGGGGGAACACAGAATAGTAGAACATTTGTTATTAGCACTTGCATTTCTCTGCATTTGAGCCTTCCAACTGTAAGCCAATGTGTAAGAAAGAAGACATTTTAAGAAATGCCCTCTGAATCACATGCTAGTATGGGTACCCACACATTCTAGATGTACAAATAACCACTGCTCCTGAACTCCATATCTGCTGTACATTTCAGAAATACATAGATTTCCTTGAAACCCTTTTCTTATATTTTACCATATGATTTGCTCTATACTCGGTACACAATGAAAAACCTTTGTAAGGTGCAGCTCAGTTGTTGCCTCTGAGTACCTTGGTTTCGTGGAAAACTTACAAACTCTATATATCCCTGCAACCAGAAAGGTAAAGCAGACGTATCAGTCTATTGCTTTTCTAAATCGGCGATCATGACAAGAAGTTACAAATTAAAACGTTGTCCCACATGGACATTTTTTCCTGCTTATTTCCAATATTTGTTTATTTCAGCAGCTAGTTTCCTTGGGAAAACCTTAGGGGATCTACAAAAATGACCCCTTGCTGAATTCAGAATTTTGGCTAACTTTATCAGAAATCTATAGCTTTCCGGGATCACCCATGGGTTTCACTGCGGCTTCTACCACAAACTGGAAGTAGGTTGAAAGCACAGAAATTAGGAAAAATGGGCCACTTCTTACAAAGTGCCATAACTGTGGGAAGAAAGTATTTTGATCCAGCTCTGCATGTTCCTAAAATTCAGGAATATCGTGACTGTAGCACAGCAAACCTTTTGTTGATGCAATTTTTATGGAAAAAACCAGACACTTTTTGCAACACACTTTTTTCCTATTTTTCTCAAACCCCTCAAAATGTATGTTTATTTTGCCTATTTTCTCAGTTCCATCCAGAGGAATCAACAAACCCTGGTTACCTTTAGAAGGCAAATTTGGCATGGAAAAAAGATATGGAGACCTTAGGTCAAACTACCCCAATTAGCCAAAACATCGCTTAGCATTCTAGGGGGAGAAGGCCTAGCAGTGAAAGGATTAATAATAATAATATTAATCGCAGCAATAATAATAATAACATCATTGTGTCAGTACAACTACAGGTGAAGGCAATATGTAAAAAAAAAACGAATATAAGTTGCCTTTTCTGCATAGTTGCTCCATATTTTTCTCCTTTTTCTTGACCTTATTTTTGCTGGTATTAGGATTCAGTGCCCTGTTACACTGGTATTTACTGTCAGACCCCGTGTGCTCTTTATATAAAATTGTACTGTAAGATTCACTTTGTCTAGCTTGTGTGTTAAACTCTCCAGTAAGGCCATAGCACTTTTTTGCAGAAATTGCACACAAGGTGTGGCGCTAAATGTCATATGTGGATTGCAATGTGCATTTACACCATTTGCATATGTGATAAAAAATATATGGAACCAAGTATGACCATTGTGCCATGGCGGGGCTGAAGTTTAAAATCCCTGCAATGACATGTGGCAGGGAAAAGTGTCTTTCCCAACTAGAAAAAACCTATGTTTATATATTTTTACGTATTTAACCAGTCACTTCATAGTGTACCATGTGAACTCAGATGTTATGTTCTTATTATATAAAATGTGGCATACTACGCTTTGGAAATAGTATGTCCTCACAGTGAACATTTGTCCAAAAGCAGTTTGGTCTATGTTGGTAACACTATCTTTCCCATGAAAATAAACTAGATATAAATAAAATAATTATTTTATAGCCCCACCTATGGAAATACTATAGAAATGAGTCAAATATATTTTTCACTTAATTTCACAATTATATTTTAATGGTGGAAGCAGATTTTTGCTAATGTTAGTGGAAAAGCAGAAAATTTACTTAGTGCTGTTTGAGAAGAAACGTGTTTTGTGTGAAAGCTGGAAGAAATACGATTTGAAGACTCCTGACTCCTGCTGGCACTGAGGATTGGAATAGCTCTCCAAGGATCAAGTGACTGTCCTACTTTACCTACTACTGAAATATAACAAGCATTGGCCATGCCAATCGGTCTCGCCATATTAGTGTATTATGAAAATATGATAGTAATAATACAGAATGTTCGATATATTGTTTTAAATAAACGACTGACAGTGCTTTAGTAATTTGGGCTTTGTGACAATTTTCCCCCACATACTGAAGAGTCTTGCATTTACAACTGTAGACCCAGCTTGTGCAATTTTCATGTATTTTTACACAAGTGCATGCTTTATCGTATAATGTAGCATAATACAAATCATAAATGAAAACATAGTTGCTGTTGACTAAATTTTTAGTCCGAGATGGATTTGCAACAGCAGTTGATACAATCAGTCAAGGTGCAATAAAGGACATACTATGACGAGTTCCATAAAAGATAGTTTGAAGAAAAAAGTTATTCCCCGACCTTGCACTTTACTAAGTAAGCTTCAAGAATACTATGCCCACTTGAATAGCTTTGGAGAGAAGCGTTTGTTCACGTTTGGGAGATATTGAACCGAGCAGTCTGTTCCTGTTTGCAGATGCTAATGATTCCAAAGTGCTGAAAATAACATTTAATAATAAACATTTTACTGACATGGGTGCGATGTCCGGGTTTCCAGAAGTATTAACTCACTGAGCAACCTTGCCATCGGGTAGGTTTATGCTGCACAAGCAGCAAAACAGATTTGCCCTGGTGGAAAGCTTCCGTAATAAGCCCCTGGATGGGCATTTACATGAAAAAATCAGCTCATTGATAAAGGCTTGATGTGTTTACCAGCTGAGTTTAGCTTCATGGAGGTGGGGGTGCCAGCAGGTTACAAAGCCGGGAAACTCGAGGTTGCTTGTGACATGGGAAACTGAGGGATGGCGCGGCGTACACAAGCAATGTCAGCGAGGGGCTAAAGACATTGATGGGAGTTTGCTGTTTCACCTGCCTTGTCTGATAAAAAAAACATAAATTAAAATAACATGTTCTCATATTTATATAGAAAGGCTTTGGGTCTGCTCTCTTCGTCCATTGGTCAGTTGCTCTGTTCAGCTGAAAGTTACATTTTGTTTCAGCCCACCGCTGCACATTTTTCCTCATCACATGTGCACATGTACTCGAATAGAAGTGCACGTCAATACTGGTGGGCCAAAACTTTAATTTGCCAATGCTTTTTTCGTTCCAGTCTTTAACATTTTTGGGGGCATTCTGATGTCTTTAAGCTAGGTCCTCGTGATACAGTAATACCTTTTGACTGCACCATTAAGATTTCGATTTTTTTTTGATGTGCGTTAAAGCTGAAAAGGGTTTCTAAACATGTTGTGCTAAGAAGCCCCTGTACCATCCTATTAAAAGGAAATGCAGTGATTAATTCATATTTTTACATTTAAAATGTTTACTGCAAGCATGTGGCTGGCATGTTTAAGGGGTGACATGTTTCTTCCTTCTTGTGTGGCATATGCTTGAAAGAAAAACAATTCTAACCATTGCACCACCTTGCCAGGGCCAAGCCTATTGGCTTTGTTAACCCCTTGTTCTATAGTACCTTTGTAAAGCAATTGGATAGCAAAGAGGAGAATCAATTGGATAGCAAAGAGGGGAGAAAGGTGGAGAGTCCAGGCAGCAAAGAGGAAGTGACAGGGGAGAAAGATTAAATGTGGTGAGCCGTGAAGAAAACTAGAGGGAGGAGGGGAAAAGAGCAGAAAGGAGAAAGAAGAGTGGTAAGAAACAGAAAGTAAATATAAAATAAGGTAGAGATAAAGCTATTGAAGCAAAGCGACAGACAGGCTGGGTGAGGAAAGAGTGGGGAGAGATGCAAGAGGAGAGAGGACGAGAGTACAGAGAGAGGAGGAGGGGAAGTGACATGCCCAGCGCTTCCTGGGGGAGGGCCCGTCCTGTACACAGCGAAGCTCACAAGTTGCAGCCTGACTTCATTTTAACTCTGTTCCAAGACCAGGGGGGCGGGAAAGGAAAGCACTGCATGAAAAACAGTCACTACAGGGGAGAGAGTCGAGAGACACCCAGCACTGCGTAAGAGTGATTCTAGCACTGCATGAGCCAGTGAGATCAAAGCATCAACGAAAGAGATGACGGCGTGGGAGACTGGCAGCACTGCCCGAGAGAGACATCTACGCTGCGCGCGAACAACTGACAGCAGTGCATGAGACACCTTGCACTGCATGGAGTGTTTCTCCACACTGCAGGAGAGAGACAGCAGTACAGGCGAGAGACCACGCTTAAGAAAAGAGCAAGAGTGCACTTCGGCTGAGAGACAGCAGCACAGCAGGAGAGAGACATGCTACACTGCATTAGAAACGGGGCTGACCTCCGAATTTCATGAGCGACCACAACACTACTTGCGAGAGAGAGACCCACAACACTGAAAGAAACAGCCCTGTATCGGAGACAGTACCACATTTTAAGAGACTCCAGCACTGCTCGGGAAAAAAGTCATCCAGCACCAAGTGAGGGACATATTCTCTCCTGCGTGAGAGATCCAAGCATTGCACGGGACAGACGGCGAGAGTGCCGCAGGGAAAGGTTACATCGCAGAGGGAGAGCACGGGAAGCATCTCAGCAATGCAAATAGCCCTGCAGGGAGTGAGAGTGCTGGGGGAGAAATAAACAGCACCGCAAAACAAGCTACTACGTAGGAGTCCTCGCCACAGACTAGGTAGCGTTAGGGTGGCGTAAAACAGTCCAGCTCAGAAATGTGGCAAATTACACCCTGAGGGCAATCGCCAACTGCGAATCTTGCACAGCTTACAATCTGATGCGCCACAAGTTAAACCAGAAAGCAGACTGTGGGCGGAGGGGTGGATGGGGACAGAGGCCCGCCAACCGGGGACAGTGAGGTGGGAGTCCGGGGAAACTTACGGGATGAGACTCCGGGCCAATGCGGGCTCTGCGGGGCGGTCCGGGGCCCGCTGACATCTCGGCCCTTGACGCTGTTTAGCATGTCCGATGTGGAGCTGGCAGGGCTGGCCACCGCCGAGGGAGAGCTGGGATGGAGCGGCTGTGGCTGAGGGGCGGGTGAAGGCGCTTCGGGCAACGCCACTGTTTTGTCCTGCATGCGTAGGAGGTAAGGCATCGCACGCGCGCCTGCGAGACAAAAGAGTGCGAATCCATCGACCAATTACACGATAAACAAGCATTTACAAATGCAATAGGACTCGTATTTACGCGAGTCCTATTGCAGTGTAAACAAAAATGCCGGCGCCGAAGAAGGCAGGAACAGGAGTGCGTGGGGGGGTGGTGGTGGCCATAGAAGTCACAGACTGCGGGAGGGAACAGGGGGAGGCAGGGGAAGAAAAGAGTTGCTGAAGTAAAGGGGCTGATAGCCATGGAAGGATAAACATGATGTCATGGCAGTAAGGAGGCGGGACTAATACGCCGGCAACCAATCAGAATGCATCATTTTACATTTGAGCCAATCAAAAGCATGGGCAGAAAGTGGGCGGAGCTTCCCCCACAATACTGTATACAGCATCTCTCGACGAGACAGAGCATGCGCTGAGACAGATCAAGCGCTGCCTAGCCGAGACCTAAAAAGCAGGACTCAGTACTGTAAACTAACCCTGGGCAAAGCACTACGCTACGCTCGCGTAGTTTGCGAAGTTTGCGCTACTTAGCACAACGCGAATTGCACGTAGCACAGTGCAAACACGCGTAGCGTAGCGGTCATTTTTTGCTTGCTCGCGGTCCTCAACGTCAAGTTGGCGACCGCGAGCAAGCAAAATGACATCCCGGCGAGACTTTTTCCTCGTTCGCGATCAGCAACATCAAGTTGCCGATCGCGAGCGTGGAAAATAAACCTCCCGGCGAGATTCTCAACGCGGGAGGTCAGGTTTCTCATTGCGAGTGGTCGCGTATGCTCGCGACCGCTCGCGATGAGAAACTACCAGTCCGCGTTGAGAAAGCTGCCGCTCGAGTAAAAATCTACTCGAGCGGCAGTAAAAGACAGCTCGCACTGTGCAAGATGCCGTTTTCAATGATTGCACAGTGCGGACAAGCATCCGGCACTGTGCAATCATTGCGAACAGTGCACTACGCAGTTCGCGTAGTGCTACGCGTAGCTCGCGTAGTGCGAACTGCACTTTGCGTAGCTTCGCGTAGCGCTACTTCGCGAACTACGCCCAGGCTTACTGTAAACACATCCAGCTGACTATCGAGCACTGTACCATTCAGGAGACAAAAGAGGCCTGGAGTATAGAAGATTGTCATGAGCACCTGAAAGCTGCAAAAATTACCAGAAGGAACTTTCCCAGGTCATGAGGAAAAGTGAGACTTAGTAATTTTTCTCACCTTCAGAAAACTGGGACATGGTGCTGAGACTTGCCAAACGTAGGCAAAACCTCTGCAGAGAAGAAAATCAAGTTTCTCACTGTTGGGAGTTTTTTGCTGTGCTGACAACTAATTCAGCTAGACCCTGCAATATAAGTATCCTGCCTTGAAAAGCCTTCTCTGACTGGACCTTCCAGCCTTGCCCCACTGGTGGTTTTTGAGAACTGTGGGAAACTGCCACTTTTTGCATTGCCAACCCCATTTTATTGCTGACTAGTATTGCTCTTTTTTAACTCTGCACATTACAACACTGCTGTTCAGACCAGTGTTATGCTCTGACCCTCATAACATGGTAAATTGGATAATCCTCAATTGACATATTTACCTTTCCTGTAAAACCATAGTATATTATGTATGGAAATACACCAATAACATGGAGAGTCAAATCCCACCTGTGGACTGCAACATTTATCATGTCATTCACTAGCATTACAAAGACACCATAGCTTCAGACCTACAAGTGTAGCCTGACTCCTATAGCTTTTAAACCAGCAGTGGAAACTGGCAACCCTTTTAGACAGGCAATAACCCTATTTTAAAATATTAAACAGGTCACCCCTAAGAATGCCTTGTAACAACAAGGTAGGGTGCCTAGTATTTAAAAGCGATAGATGCAAGAATTAAAAGTTAGCATGTACGTAAAGTGACTAGCCCCAAAAGGAATTTTCACTATAATGGCTGTAGCTGTCTTATGAGAAAAACTAGAGTTCCGAATAAAATAATAACCCTGTTATCTCTGGTTTAGAATAGGAGAAGTATTAGAATAATTCAAGCAGTATTTTTAATGTTTATTAAAACTCCAATTCAAGGATGACGTTATGTTGTGTTATGTTAAATTATTTGTAAAGCGCAACGTATACCCGAAGGTGTCTTGGCGCTGAGTTTGTAAGCAGTGAAAGGGGAGAGGACAACCTACTGATTGAAGAGCCAAGTTTTTAGAAGCTTCCTGAATTGGGGCAGGGAAGGAGCTGATCTACGATTGAGTGTAATAAGATTCCAGGCTGTCGCAGCTCTAACCACAAAGCTGTTGCCACCCCATTTAGATTTTTTAAATCTAATGGCATTTACTCTGAAAGAGCCTGCTGATCTTAGGTTTCTTGTAGGAGTGTACCATGATAAGGCTTTCTTCTGAAAGGAGGGTCCTGAGTCATGGAGGGCCTTATACGTAAGGCAGAGGGCCTTGAACTTGATTCTGTTTTTGACTCTCAGCCAATGAAGATCCCTGAGACCCGAGGGGAGAGAGTGGCGCCTAGGCAGGTCCAGTAGGAGTCTGGCTGCCGAATTCTGAAGAATCTGCAGCTTATTCAGATATTGAGCTTGCAGGCTGATGTAAAAGCTGTTACAGTAATCGATCTTGGATAATACAAGTGTTGAAGTAACTGACTTCCTGACTGAGATGGGCAGAAAGATTAGAATTTTTTTGAGTATTCTCAATGTGTTATATGAGGAGGAGACCACTGCATTGATTTGATTGCCCAAGAGTAAGTGGTCATCAATCATGACACCAAGACTCTTGGCTTTCCTGGTGGATACGGGTAGGGGACCCATGTCACCAGGCCAGCACGGTGCAGTCCAAAAGTTAGAGTTATTGCCGAGTAAGATCACCTTGGTCTTTCCCGCATTAAGCTTAAGGTGGTGTTTGTTCATCCAACCATTAATACGTTTCATACAGTCATGTATGCAAAGATCAGTGCGGTTGGCAGCATTGGAGGCTGATAACACAATTTGCGTGTCGTCCGCATAGGAGGTGAGGGAGAACCCGAAGGATTCGACCAGGGGAGCAAGATCTGTGATGTAAATATTAAAAAGAGTCGGGCTAAGAGAGGATCCCTGTGGAACCCCGCAGGGCAAGCGGAACGAGCTTGATAAAAAGGCATCAATGTTGATTATATTTTCCCTGTTTGACAGGAAGGATGAGAGTAGTTTTAAGGCCAGGTTTTTTATACCTTTTGCTTCCAAACGGTGGATCGGGGTGGAATAGTCCACCGTGTCAAACGCCGCAGAAAGGTCCAGCAGGATAAGGGCGGCTGATCTCCCCTTATCTAGGATGAATTTGAGCTCATCGGTGGCCTTAATCAGAGCAGTCTCTGTGCTATGTTTGGATCTAAATCCGAATTGAGTGGGGTCCAGGCAGTTGGAGTCCTTAATGAGATTTAATTGCTTGTTCTTTACTTTCTCTACTATTTTCGCTGGGAAAGGAAGCCTGGAAATAGGTCAATAGTTGGCCGGGTCCTCGGTTTCCAAATTGGTTTTTTTCAATAAAGGCAGGATGGAGGCTCGCTTCCATTGGGATGGAAAGATACCGATTCTAAACATAGTATTAAATATGTTTAAGAGGTGGATTGCAATAATGTCAGGGACTAGCTTGATAACTGAGGGCAGACAAGGATCGTCTGAGGAACCTGACTTGGTGGTTAGGATAAGGTCTTTTATTGATGCCGTGGAAATAGGGGAAAAAACTTGAAGCTTTTAATACCCAAGTCCTTATCGGAAACTGTGTTCGCATTGTCTTGACCAGTGACTGGTGGGGTGTTACCACAGTGACCAAATGAGTAAAAAATGGAGTCGATTTTATCCCTGAACTGCGAAGCAATATCATCGAAGAAGGACTGGCTGACCCACTCCCTTTTATGCTCCGGTTGTTTGGTTAATTTATTAATAACTTGATAGAGTTCTCTGGCTGAATTTTTGGAAGATTCGATTTGAGAGGAGAAGTAGGCTTCCTTTTCTGTAACCAATAGGGCTTTGTATTTAGTTAATGAGCGTTTATAAGTTTCTCTCTCGTGTGTGTCATATTGTGCTCACCATTTCCTCTCTTGGCGTCTACAACCTTGTTTTTCCAATCTGAGGGCCTCTGAGAACCAAGGAACAGACGGACGTGTCCTGCTTGGACCGCCTATTTTTATCGGTACGAGTTGGGAAAAGGTGAAGTTGAGCCAGGTAGAGTAAGACTCGGTTGCAAGTTCGGGATTTTCCACCACCCTGGGACTTAAACTAGTAAGAAGTTGCTCGAGTTGGTTTTGGTCAACTTTTGCCCAGAATCTGTGCTGGGACGATATAGACCTCTTATTTGAGGCTGTAAGGGTAGTGGGACAGTTAATCTTAAAAGAGGATGGCTGAGTGATCGGGCCAAATCAGTGGGAGTACTTCAAGACTAGAGATATTTTTGTTGTTTGAGAACAACGCATCCAGCATATGACCACCACGATGAGTGGAATCTGAACTAAGAAGTTTAAGATCAAAGGCATCCATGATTTCCATTAATGCTACTGTATCCCTATCTTCTGTTTGCTCTAGGTGGCAATTAAAATCCTCGACACCGTAAAATTGGAATTGCAGATATCAGCCTCAAGGGAGGAACAGATAGAGTTTAGAAAGCTCGCTTTAGAGCCTGGAGGACGATAAATAAGGAGCCTCGAAATGTGTGGTTATTTGTAAGCCCAAGTTTGAAGGACAGTACTTCACAGTCCTCCGACTGTATAGTTGAAAACTTTGCCCTGAATTTATCACGGTAGATGACCGCCAAACCCCCTCCTCTTTTTAGTGGACGATCTTACCTATGCAGCAAATACCCAGAAGGTGTGGTGGCAAGCAGTTCAGGCATTGAGGTATTGGTGGGCCAGCAGATAGTCAGCGGTTTAAAAACAAATAGGTAGGTTAGCCCCAGGACTCGCTGCTTACTGCATTCTGCGCGTCCGCCCACACATGCCGAATAAGAAGTGTGTCAGCTGTGTCAGCTGATCAATCCCTTGCTGGAAGTGTGGGGAGCCAGGGGGGAGGAGCCACGTCCCTCGGCTCAATCAGCAGTAAGTGCCGCGGCGGACCAGGGACCGACGAGAAAGTGCAAAGCGCAGGAGAGGTGCAAAGCGCAAAAGAAGTGCAAGCAAATAAGTCAGCTCTTAAAACTGTAAAACTTTTAAAAACAATCAGCAGATAGTCAGCGGTTTAAAAACAAATAGGTAGGTTAGCCCCCGGACGCGCTGCTTACTACATTCTGCGCATCCACCCACACATGCCAAATAAGAAGTGTGTCAGCTGTGTCAGCGGATCAATCCCTGGCCGAAGTGTGAGGTGCAAGGGGGGAGGAGCCACGTCCCTCGGCTCAATCAGCAGGAAGTGCCGCGGCGGACCAGGGACCGACGAGAAAGTGCAAAGCGCAGGAGAGGTGCAAAGCGCAAAAGAAGTGCAAGTAAGTCAGCTCTTAAAACTGTAAAACTTTTTAAAACAATCAGCAGATAGTCAGCGGTTTAAAAACAAATAGGTAGGTTAGCCCCAGGACGCGCTGCTTACTACATTCTGCGCGTCCGCCCACACATGCCGAATAAGAAGTGTGTCAGCTGTGTCAGCTGATCAATCCCTTGCTGGAAGTGTGGGGAGCCAGGGGGGAGGAGCCACGTCCCTCGGCTCAATCAGCAGTAAGTGCCGCGGCGGACCAGGGACCGACGAGAAAGTGCAAAGCGCAGGAGAGGTGCAAAGCGCAAAAGAAGTGCAAGCAAATAAGTCAGCTCTTAAAACTGTAAAACTTTTAAAAACAATCAGCAGATAGTCAGCGGTTTAAAAACAAATAGGTAGGTTAGCCCCGGACGCGCTGCTTACTACATTCTGCGCATCCACCCACACATGCCAAATAAGAAGTGTGTCAGCTGTGTCAGCGGATCAATCCCTGGCCGAAGTGTGAGGTGCAAGGGGGGAGGAGCCACGTCCCTCGGCTCAATCAGCAGGACGTGCCGCGGCGGACCAGGGACCGACGAGAAAGTGCAAAGCGCAGGAGAGGTGCAAAGCGCAAAAGAAGTGCAAGTAAGTCAGCTCTTAAAACTGTAAAACTTTTTAAAACAATCAGCAGATAGTCAGCGGTTTAAAAACAAATAGGTAGGTTAGCCCCAGGACGCGCTGCTTACTACATTCTAGTAGTCTGTTTTTAATACATATTTAGGAAAAAGTCTTGCAAATAGTTACACTATAACTGCCTGAGGATCCAGTAGGCTAATTAGCATCAGCCTGCTGGCAAATAGTCTTGCCAGTGCTTCCCCTCAATGAGGTGTGAAAACTGCCACCAGAGCAGGAATAATGGCTTAGGCCTTTCCACAGGAAGACCTGGCTGTAAAGTAAGACAAATTTCCGCTTAGGAACGGCAGCTCAGAAGGTTTAGGATCTTCATTAACATGAAAGGGACCAGAGTGAGACAAATCCATTGATAGTTGAGTGTAATCGGAAACCTGGGAAAGAGAAGCTTTTTTTGAGCTCCATAATAAGACTAATTCCGAGAGTGAAAAGTATCTGCCTGACGCAAGGTCTTTCTCATCTGCGAATCATACATTTTTCCTGCTCGGAGCTTTCCTTGCCAAAATCAAGAGCTTCAACTGGAACTCATTCAATAGCTCTCATTCTTTGAGAGGACTTCGGCAGTTCCAGCCTTGCCCTGCTGGAGGATTTCAACTTCCATTTCAGAGACTAAGGGCCTGATTACTAGTTTGGCAGTCCATCGGACTGCTGAACCCATGGTGGAGGTGCGGTGGCAGTCAGGGACCACCGCACCAGTGATCCAACCGCCGTATTAAAAGTACGGCAGTTGGACCATTTTGAGACTGTCGCAACTGCCAGGGATCTGGGCCTCTCCCGCACTGCCTCACAGCCAAAGCCTGGAACACCCTCCACATCCGGCAATCTCCCATACTGCCCCAGTTCAGGAAGACCTCAATACCTGGCTTTTTGGATGATCCAGCACTCAACGGAGCCATCCTCCTTACTCCCCAGTGCCTTGAGACCTTCACGGGTGAGTAGCTGCGCTTTGCCAACCATAATTGGTTGATTGACGGCCAAACTCGTAATCAGGCCCTAAGTCAGAAGGTAAAACCTTTAACCATGACAATTTGCTTGAGGTAGCTGACCACTCCATCATTTTCAGCCTGAAATCACACTTAGGTGCCAAACATCCACGAATAGTGATTGCTGATTGATGCTTTAAATTTCTTGGTGCTTTTTGCCCTAAATCTTAAAAAAACAAAAACTTATCTTTGATTTCCATATTGGATTTTGGTGTTTTTGTGTCATTATACTCATTAGATATTTATCTATTTTCCGACATTGTTTGTGGGATTTTGATTATGCTGTGTTTTGGCTCTTTAACTGTTTTGTTACACATTTTCCTAGGTGAAGCCTGTCTACTCTGTGCCATAACTACCAAGCGGTTGAGCCCAGGCTTAAATTATTAAAACTGTGTTTTACCCTGACAAGAATGTGGTCGTATTGATTGTGGTGGACTGACATCAACCCCAGTTATTAATCTACTTTATTACAAAACCGCAAAATTGACTAAGTCCAAATCTAAAACTTTGGACTGGGTCAATGTGGCAAACCTATCCCAGTGGCACAGCAAACTCGATGGCTATGAAAGTCAGCTAATTTGCACTATACGTTTTTGCCACCAAAACCAATGGCTTCAGTAAAAACTTGATGATGCCGTAAACAACTTCGAGGAACCTTGACTGGTTTACAATTTGGAAGACTTTGAGCTCCAAAAAATAACTGAGCTCCAAGGTAAAGCTTTGACCAATGTGATCTACTTGGTGTGGCTGACCTCTGATCGATCATGGTCAGTCTGTAACTGCAGAGAGGGGCTCCTAGTTAGACATGATTTTCAGAGTCTTGGAAAGACAGGAAAAGAGAGCCTGTAGTTTCTGTGGCAAACATAGATGTAGAAAGGTTTGTCACAGACCTTTTGTATGGTGTGAAAAGCACTTCTGCTTGATTCATCGGGTGGCAAGGGTGATCTGTTATATGCTGAAGTTCACAACCCCTCCTAGAACTTCTTGCTTCTGATGGAGCAGGGGTTCAAGAAAAGAAACCTGCTCGAATTAATACCCCCATAATACGTACTAACAGTAAGTAGGAATAGAAAATTAACGTGCACTTACATGAACACGAGGGAAAACTGCTTTGCGCATGCATGCACTAACATGAGATAGCGCATGAAAGAACTAAAACTGTATTTACATTGTGTTTTGAAAGAAAACGAGAAATAATGCATGACTTGGCTGCATGTGCATTTCATAGTTTGCATGTTGCAGCTTGCTTTGAAATAATAAATAATACCGTTTTGCATAAGGCTATGCTACGAAAAACATTAATAAGGGATAGTACAAAGGTGGGTTGCAAACAGTGAAAACTACATTATCATATAATTGATGAATGTTCATTTTCCATTCGCTATAGTGGGCTGGATGAACTCCATTTTGTTTGTGTTGTCAGAAGACGGGAGGGGTGAACGGAAGAGTGAATCTGTTCTGACAAAGGCACGCTGAAGCACTGAGCACAGCAGAGGAGATGAGAGAGAGTGAAGGCCAATGTGATGATCGTCTGCCAAACGACGTGACAGCTCGTGGGAAAGAAGGACTTTTCCTGTAGACATCGCTCGAAAATGTATAAAATTGTAACCTGTAACAGATCATGTGAATGTACAATGTATGAGGTGGTGGGAACGGGCATAAAACAAAGAATAAGTATAAAAGTGAATGAAATCATCATGGTGTGACATTCCACCCCAAAAGTCCACCAATCAACTGTCTAGTTACACTGAATGTTTCAACTGATGTGGGACGGACATGTAGGTTTTAGGGTATAACTGGGGTGCCTTTAGGGGTGTGGTTAGAGCGTGTTAGGTGAAGAGGCTGAGAGAGGGGAGATGCATTGCAGTTTGTCGGTTTTGCAGAGAGGCCTTGCTGTTCCTGTCCTGTCCTGATACTGTCCCTGAAATCTTTGTCCCCTGACTCTATTTCGGGGGATCCCCACCACCACTTAGGCTTGAGGGGTGGTTTTATCTACAAATCCATTGGGTTTGTATCATTCTACACGTCCTTGCATAATTCCTTTGCAAATTTATTTTTGTCTCTGAAACGTTTGTCTCTTTATCTATCCACTCTTTCATGCAACATCGTCATTGTTTTATTGATGAGTTTGTCTCTTTTGAATTGCTGATGTTTTTCTTTCCCTTTGTGAGTTCATTGTTTGCATTTGTGACCGTATGCATTTGAGCATTTTATTCTATGGTTTGAGATAAATCTTTTAACTTCAAAGAGAGTCTGTGTCTTATTTAGTTAATCGATTGTTTAATTAAATAGGGAGTATCATCACCATCAACTATTCAACTAATTGGTTCATCCACGAAGTAGAGGAAGAGTTGATATATGTATCAAATAAGTATTTTGGAAAGGCCATAAATAAATTCCAGAAGGAAGAGAATACGATTTTTAGCAAATTGACCCCAGCGCATCAGGGATTTGGGTGAGTGTGTATGGGCCAGTGTTCTGCTAGATTATTGAGTATTGATCCCTGATTAGGGATTGGCCGTGCGCTGGATCAGTTTCTTGGTAGCAGAGGACGGTTTGATTATTGATTAGTTTGGTGATGATTATTGATTATTGATTATATGTTCATAACACGAAAAGTTAGTGTCTTGTTCTATGTTGTCTAGAAGTACAGGTACGGAGATACCTGAGGAATCCCAGGAATGGAATTAGCCTGAAATAGGCAGAAGAAGAGTGTGGTAAAGAAATCACACTGCAGAAGTACTTTGTCTGGTGTAATAATACCGAGGCTAAGGAGGGCTGAAGGTGTTATATTTAGGGAAACATTTGTATGTGAGTAGAGTGTCTGAATTAGCCAAGGGTCCACTTCCGAAACTCTAGCCTTATCCCCAGGGGAGTACCAAGACCTCTTTTCGCACCAAAAAGTCCTCTTGCGAAACTTTGGCCTTATCCCTAGAGGAGTAATAGGTCCACTCGGAGCTTGTTTGAAGAGTAAAATAAAGCTGGACGTTATTAGGACTTGTAGTGAAGAAAACCTCTTGGAAAAAGTGAAAACTATCTCTTTATTTAGTGGAACAGACAAGGTAGCATTGTTTTATGTTGTTACTAATCGAATTTTTGATTAAAAGTGCTTGGAAAAATATTGCCGTATTATTTTGCAAAGGGAGGGTCAGTAGAAGGAGTAATACTGACGTCAGAAAAGCCGCGCTGGTATTGGACAAGCAGCGGGCGTGTACTGAGCTGTGATTGGCTAGTTGGTGTGAGCCGCGCTAGTATTGGTTGAGACTGTGTTTACGTAGTGGTGTTCTGATTGGTTGGTTGGTGTGTGTCATGCTGGTATAGGACGAGAGCTGACAAATAGAATAAGTAGGATTACAAAAGGGTTTCCTTGTTGTTTTGTTGATATACGTTAGAGTAAAAAGTCAGGAAAATTAAGTTGTTTGAGAAAATAAAGAAATTCTTCAAAAAGGATAAACCGATTGTGACTAGAGAAGGAATTCTTATTCCCCCTCCAGGAACGCCTGCTTCTTATATGATGTTAGAACAAGGATATCATACGTATACATGGTTAGAGAATTGGGCAGAGTATACAAAGGATGATGGTGTTTTAGCTTTTCCACAGCATGGTTCGTTTAATATGAGGATTTTGCTGAATTTGAGAAATAAAATGAATATATTAGAGCCGAATCCCAGACCTACACAGTATGAAGCATTAGAGGAATGGGAAATAGAAGCCATGGTGAGAGAGAAATATCGAGGAGGTAGGAGATATAGAAATTTAATGTCAAGGTACCCTTTTGAGAGAAGAGAGGACACAATGAAACGATGGAGGAGAGCTGTGGTAACCGAGGGTTTGTATCCAGTTTTAGTTGCTGACGAACAGACAGGAGGTAAATGTAAAGAGAAGGAGAAGAACATAGAAACTTCAAGTTTACGAAATGATTCTGATGATGAGTTATTAGAGGATATCATGACCAAAAGACCCCCGCCATATCAAGAACATTCAGTTGAGGTGACTCCGAATGCACCCTTTATGGGAAATCCATTGATTCCACAGATTGCGAACATGGCTAGGATAATGAGAGAAAAAGAGTTTGAGATGCTAAACAAGGCAAATGTAGAGCAGATTCAGAAAATAAATCAGTTGAGTTTAAATGCAGAAGCGTTGACGGTACCGGTTACAATAGGTCCTGTAGTTCCTTTGTTTGGAGACAACCAGAATATACATAAAGTACATACATTAGCAGTTCCAATGAGTAATGTCAGGAGCGGAATGGAAACCATAGTCAATGAGAATAGACAGGCTGACACAAATGTTACATTGTTAGATCTTCCAGTTTGTGAAATGATAACAGAAACCCCTAGAAGAGGTATACAAATAAATCCAAGGAGAATAGGGACGAATGTCACTCCAATGACAGGGAGTTCAGCAGGTCCTTCATCAGAAGAATTGAATGACTGGATAAAGGGAATGGAAAAGAAAGAACCTCAACCGCAGCGCATAAATGTGAGTCAGTTGAAAGTAGATTTGGAAGAGATGATTATTGGTACAATAAGTCCAGACAGATTAGGGACTTACCGAGATGATGAATTATTGTTTTTGTGTAAAAGTATTACTTGGAGAGCAAGGAATCTGCATGAGAAAATATCCGAAGCTGCTAGTGAGTATGAAATAGACATAGAAAAATCAGAGGTGTTCCAGAAGTCGTATAGATTTACTGAAAAGGATCTGGAGAGTTTGAATGTGTCTGGAAAAAGGTTACAGATAAAAGAGTTGATGAACATTTTGAAGAAATGGGGAGATGTAGATCGATGGAAAAATAGATGGACGAAAAAGAAGGAAGAAACAGCTAGTAAAGGAGTGCCTATGTTCCCATTAAAGGAAACAGAACAGGTTGAAAGGGCGTGTCCGATGAGAGAAGTACCAGGTGGTGGATATGTACATAATCCTTGGTCAAGGCAGGATATATTATCCTTCACAAATGATTTCCCCAGAGTAAGAGAGAATCCAGTTGAATGGTAAAAACAAGTAGAAAGGTTTGTAAAGGTTTCGAAAGTTTTGTTAAAGGATTTAGATGGATTGTTTGAGATTGTTGTTCCGGCAGATTTGTGGACAGAATGTAAGATCACTGTTGATTGGCCAAAAGAAGAATATCCCAGAGATCCTAAAACACGTGCACCATCTGAGGAGGTGATGAAAAAGTATAATCAGGTAATCACTTTCTTGAAAGGAAAAATTTCCCCTAAGGAAACAGATTGGGCTAAAATAGACCAAACGGCCCAAGAACCAAAGGAGTCAGTGCATGCCTATTATGAAAGGTTGTTACAAGTATTTAAACAGTATAGTGGATTTGAAAATATTGGAGACAAGGATATGGGACATTTTGTGTAACGTTTTGTATTTGGATTAAAACCAGAGATTAGTAATATGAATCAGCAACATTTGATTTGTTGGCAGAGCAAGACAATAGATGAAATTTTGAGATATGCGAAGTATTGTAGCGATGACATTGAGTCAAGACATAAGAAACTAAAGGAGAAAATAATGTGGGCACAAGTGAAGGTAGCAGAGCAACAAGAGGTGAATAGTAATTTCCAGACAGGTTATCAAATGAATGGTCAGAATCAAAATGGTCAGGTGTCAAATGGAGGTAAAGGTAGAGGAAAAATGAGTAAAGAAGAGGCTAGGAAGAAATTTCCTTGTCATGCGTGCGGAAAGATTGGACATTGGAAGAATGAGTGTAGATCTGCTCAAAAGAATTATGGGGTGAATCAAAATTTAAATCCACAGATGCAGAATGAGGTGGTTGTGAACCAGCAGCAGCAGGTAGTTACCCCACAGTTACAGGTGCCACAAGCTCCTATGCCAAATAATGTGAATGCTCAGGTGCAGAGGTACGGTATGAACACTGGATTTCACGGAGGTGACCAAATCGGTATGAATCAAAGTGTGCAGATGATTCTGCAATATTGGTTGCAGTGCAATGAGAATGATTCAGACTCATCTCAATGACGGTGCCTGAGGGGGGAGGAAGAGTGCGTACTTGGCGCATCTTTGGCGGTAGATCAGTCAGGTCCATTTGTCGAAGGAAAAGTAGAAGGTAATGATATTGCATTCCTAGTGGACACTGGTGCTACCCGTTCTACTGTGAGAGCAGCTGAAATTCCAAACCTACCCCTCTCGGGAGAAACTATCCAAGTTGTAGGAGTTTCAAATAAGCATATTAAAACCCCAGTCACAAATCCAATAGAAGTTCATATTGGGAACTTCAGAGACATGCATCGGTTTGTGGTATGTGTCTCAAGTCCAGTAAATCTCTTAGGTAGAGATTTGTTATGCAAGATGAATTGTACCATCTATTGTACGCCAGATGGTATTGCATTTCAGACTCCTGATGATGATGTTGAATTCAAAATGATGTTAGCGAAGCAAGGGACAGAAGTGGATGAGTTGTTTTCACTTCTCACAGAAGAAAGTTTGCCTGAAGAATTGAGAAGTACAGTGAGGTTGGATGTGTGGGATTTTACAGGAAAAGAAATTGGTCTAATGGCAAACGTAGACCCGATTCAGGTCACGGTGAAAGAGGGTGCTGTGTATCCAAATACTCCTCAGTACAAAATGAGTCCAGAAGTAATTGCAGGTGTCACTCCTGTGATTGATCAAATGATTGAACAGGGAATTTTGACAGGGATAATGAGTAGTCCTTGTAATTTACCCATTATAGGAATTAAAAAGCCAAGCGGAAAATATAGAGTAGTACAGAATTTAAGAAAGATTAATAAGATTGTGGTACCTTGCTGTCCCATAGTACCAAATCCAGCAGTCATCCTTTACCAAATTCCATGCGATTCAGAATGGTACACAGTGATTGATCTGTGCCAAGCTTTTTTCTCGATTCCCTTGCATCCGGAGAGCTAATATCTTTTTGCGTTCCGGTTCGGAGACCGTGCCTTGGCATGGTGCAGAGTTCCTCAATGGTATACCGAGAGTCCCTCAATCTTTAACCAGATTTTGAAAAAATGTCCGGAAACTTTGATCATGCCAGGAAATTCAGTTTTGGTTCAGTACATTGATGACCTACTTGTGGCATCAAAGACTCGAGAGGCATGTGTGACAGATACCATTGCCTTACTGAACCATTTGGCAGAAGGAGGACACAAAGTGTCACCAGTAAAATTACAATTCTGTAAAGAAGAGGTCCAGTACCTAGGACACAAAATCAAAAAGGGAGTCAGAAAGGTGACACCAGAAAGATTTAGTCTAATCAAACAAATGAATCCACCTACAACTCAGAAAGAAGTGTGAATGTTTTTGGGAAGGGTTGGATACTCTAGGCAGTGGATATGTGGTTTCTCACTGATTGCAAAACCTCTACAGAGGTTGACACGAAAAGATGTGAAGGATCCGATTATGTTAGATGATGAAAGTATGGAAGCTTTTATGAAATTGAGAAACAGTCTTTGTCGAGCACCTGCATTGGGAATGCCAGACTATACAAAGGATTTTGCATTGTACTATTGTTACAGAGATGGATGTGCACTTTCGGTCCTAACTCAGAAACATGGAATGGCACGACGTCCAGTAGTATATTTTTCTGCTACTTTGGATTCAGTGGCTGCAGCGTTGCCAGGCTGTTTAAAAGCAGTAGCCGCCACTTGTGTGAGTTTGGAACAAAGTGAAGAGATTGTGATGGGATATCCAGCCAAAGTATATGTGCCACATTCTGTTGAGATCCTTTTAACTCAAACCCAGACTCAATATTTAACCTCTAGTCAGCTGACTAAGTACGAGAGGGTGATTCTGGGTGCTGAAAATGTGACTGTGGTAAGGTGCACAACTGTAAACTCCGGCAACACTGTTGCCAAATTTTCGGTGTGAGGAAATGAGAGAAGAAGCAGATCATGATTGTTTGGATGTGACAGAATTGTGTACCAAACCCAGGTTTGATATAGAGGATGTTCCTCTAGAAGAACCAGACTGTGAAATATTCGTGGATGGGTCATGTCTAAAAAGTGACAAAGGCGAATTATGTACTGCCTATGCTGTTTGCACCGTAGCAGGAGTTCTAGAAGCATCCTGTCTAAAAGGGGTAAATTCTGCTCAAATTGCTGAATTGATTGCTCTAATTAGAGCGTGCAAAATTGCCAAAAGTCTGAGGGTGACCATATTCACAGACAGCCAATATGGGTTTGGGATTGTCCATGATTTTGGACAGCTATGGATGCAAAGGGGATTTCTGACTTCTTCAGGTTCTCCTATTCGTAACAGCAAAACTGTAAAAGAATTATTGGATGCTTTGTAATTGCCCAAAAGAATTGCAGTGGTCAAATGTGCCGCACATAAATCAGGAGATGATTATGTGACGAAGGTCAACAGATACGCTGACCAAATAGCGCGTTTCTGTGCACGATATTTAATGACTTTAAACAGATCAATTGAAAAGAGAAATACCGAATGCCATCTTATGTTTACAAGCCCATTTGAAACTTGGAATGAAGTGAGGCATTTTGGAAAAATACAGGTTGTATAAAGCGAGCAGAAGATGAAGTGTGGGTCTATTTTGATGAAGGACCAGTCCTGCCAGATTCCTTACTTTCCCATATGGCCAGTGTATATCATGGAATTGCACATGTTGAAAGAGATGCAATGATCAGACTCTTCAAGCAGACATGGTATAACCTAAGGTTCAGGGTCATTGCAGAGAGCCTTTGCCAGAGATGCGTCACTTGTCAGAAACAAAATCCAGGCAGAAAGACTGTTGTTAGTTGGGGACGAATTGGAAGAGCAGGAGGACCATTTACTCGCCACCAACTTGATTTTATCGAGTTACCCCCTTGCAACGGGCTGAAATATGTGCTAATTATTGTCTGTTTATTCTCTCGTTGGGTGGAAGCCTACCCGACAAGAAGGAATGACAGCTTAACTGTCGCCAAACTACTTCTGAGAGAACTGATTCCTAGGTTTGGATTTCCGGTCACCTTAGAGACAGATAGAGGAACTCATTTTAATAATGAGATCATTCGGATGAGTTGTGCAGCATTGCAAATTTAACAGAAGCTGCATTGTGCCTATCGACCTGAAGCATCTGGAGTGGTTGAGCAATTAAATGGCACAATAAAATATAGGTTAGGGAAGGTGTGTGCATCCACAACACTGAAATGGCCTGACGCTTTACCCCTTGTACTGATGAGTCTTAGAAGCATTCCTGACAAAAAGACTGGTTTGAGTCCACATGAGATCCTAATGGGAAGAGCAATGAGACAAGCATACATAGCAGCGAACAAACTGATTAATATATCTGACGATCTAGTGCTTGATTATTGCAGAGGATTGGCTGATCTGGTGCGTTCTGTGTCTCGCCAGATTGGAGAAGATGCCACAGCAACACAGCCGAATCAAGCTCATGATCTGAGTCCTGGTGAATGGGTTCTTATCAAGAAACACGTAAGGAAATCTTGTTTAGAACCCAGGTGGAGCGGTCCTTACCAAGTTATTCTGGCGACGACAACAGCAGTGAAGTGTGGTGGTCTACCAAACTGGATTCACCCTAGCCACACCAGACGAGTCCCAAGTCCACTTGAAAGACCAGAGCAGCAACTGGTAAACAAAAGTCAAAGACCAGAGGTTGAAGTGTGTGAAGCTGAAGAATCTAGAATAAAAGATTCTGAAGAACAAACTGATGTTGAACAGCCAAGCACAAGTCAAGTAAAGTGGGCACCAGCTGATGGGTCTCGTGAGACTGCTATTGAACCAGAGGAAGGTGAGAGTACTGTTAAACCAGGAGAAAGTGAGTTCACTGCCGAACCAGAAGAAAGGGAGTTCACTGTTGAGCAAGGAGTCAGTGAAATTACTGTTGAAACAGAAGTTACTGAAAAACAGAAGAAAAGACAGATAGAAGGAAGGCCAAATAAGAGAACCTGTGAACCAGATACAGATGGTGAAAAAGTAGTTCAACACAAGAAAGCAAGAAAAGGTGATAATTGGCCAGGTGGAGTGAAAAGACTGAAATACACTCTTGTGAGGAGAAAGTCAAAGAAAAGACCAGAGCAAAGTAATGAGGTCTCAAGTCAGACAGAACAAGAAGAGTCAGGAGAAGAATTAGTGCGAAAAACGAGAAGAGCAAGAATTCCAAGTAGAAAATATACAGCACCAGAATGGACTTACGTCATCTTGGAAGAAATTGAAAGCTCAGATCCAAGTGAAGTAAGAGACAAATCAAACACTGAACATGCGGATGAAAGCAAATTGAGACCACCTTAAAAGAACTGTGATAAAAACTAAGGTGCAGCATTTTGTCAGTTGAAAGAAGAAGTAAAGATTCTGAAGACCTAAAGAAAAGAAAAAGAAAAGAAAGAAGAAAGTCTGAAGTGTAGGATTACACTATATTTTTTACTAGAATTTTTTAGAATTTTTTTAGTAAAGTTTAGTATTTATAGATTTAGAATTTTATATTTTTGGTAGAATACAAAATGGCTAAAGAAAAGGTGACTGAACATCCAAAATCTAGTCTAAAACGTAGATGTATTAAAGCTTGCTTATGTAGTGTCTTGCTATTAACATTTATGTGGGTATTACTAACTGTCCTTGTACCTATCCTAATGATAACTAATAATGGAAATAATACTAATGATGTGACAAGTGAAAGAGTGAATGAAGTTACTAAAAGAATACCTAATTCTAACAGAGAACAATTGGATGGAAGCATTCTCCATCATCATAAATCAATTAGTGATTTCTCATTAAATGTGTTTACTAAATTGTTGAATGAATACATTGATACGATGAATGTGAGCGATTGCTATGTATGCATGCAATTACCTTCGTCTGTCTCAGAGGGGGTGACATATCATCACCTTCCTTTAACATATGGTGTGTCTTGTAGTGTCTTAACCAGTTTGTTTTATGTAACGGGGAAACTCGGATATCATTATTCTAATATAGATTTAGTGTTTTCAGAAATACCTGTTATTAAAGAACTAAACATGGTTTTGAGTAGTAAAAATGCATGTTATATGGGAGAGTTTTTCCATATCACTAAGGCTTTAGATGTAGAATATGCTTACAAAAATAATTTAACATGTAGTTTACAGGTTGAAGAAAAGGTATTTATAGAATTAGTAGAAAGTAGAAGGGAAAGTTTCCAGAGAAAAGCTGTTGAACAGAAGTCACAAGTTCCACCATGGGCTTTCAGGGAAGAAAATTATGAGAAAGGTGAAACCTACGCTGCAATGTCTCTGGACTGGCATCAGAAGGGAAAAATATGTTTGCTTAGAATGAAAACTAATTATAACAATTATTTTATCAGTACTAGTGAGTGTGAGCATACTTTTCAAATTACTGGAGGTTGGGGATTGAAGGGTGGAACTGATCCTGTGTTTCCGGGAATTTATTATGTGTGTGGTAAGAAAGCCTATTATAGGTTGCCTGCGCATTGGTATGGTAGTTGTTATTTTGCTATTGTCTTTCCTAAGGTTTACCATATGGACCGAAACAGCAACAGACTAAAAAAAAAAAATCATGGAATAACACGTAACAAGCGAGCAACTTTCTCAGAAATAGTAGGTGATATTTTTGGTGCACTGATACCATCAGTTGGAGTCGTCTTGAATTCGCACAAAATTTGAAAATTGTCCACAGTGGTTGATCGTTTATCAACGGATACTGCTGGTGGGTTCTTAATGATTGACACAGAAATGATTGCAATCAGATCGATGGTTTTTCAAAATCGACTTGCCCTTGATATTTTATTGGCAAAAGAGGGTGGAGTCTGTGGCATGTTGAAAATCCAACACTGCTGCACTTATATCCCTGATGAAAGTAAAGGAATTGAGGGATATATAAAGAATATTACGAAATTACATGAACATTTGACCCAACTGGAGGTTGACGGTGTTTGGGAGAGACTTGGTAAGAGTTTTTCCTCTGTAGGTAAATGTTTTTCTACCTTCGGAAGTATCTTATTAGGGAAAATAATAATGGCAGTTATTTCAGTAGCTATAATAATTTTAGTAATAATAACAACATATAAATGTTGTAAGTGTAAGAGTGGGAAAAAGGTAATGACAGAATCGGAGAGTAGACAAAGAGCGAGAAAGAGAAAAAGAGAGGAAATTGAGCTAGAAGAATACTATAAGATGATGAAAGATATAGATGAGAGTGCCATAAAAAGAGAGAAGATTACAGAGCCTTAGATAAAAATGAAGATGGCACTCGGTATGGTAGGTATTTTATGATGGCTCCAGAAAGCCATCAAAGGGGGGATTGATGGAGCAGGGGTTCAAGAAAAGAAACCTGCTCGAAATAATACCCCCATAATACGTACTAACAGTAAGAAGAAATAGAAAATTAATGTGCACTTACATGAACACAAGGGAAAAATGCTTTGCGCATGCATGCACTAACGTGAGATAACGCATGAAAGAACTAAAACTGTACTTACATTGTGTTTTGAAAGAAAACGAGAAATAATGCATGACTAGGCCGCATGTGCATTTCGTAGTTTGCATGTTGCAGCTTGCTTTGAATTAATAAATAATATCATTTTGCATAAGGCTATGCTAGGAAAAACATTAATAAGGGATAGTACAAAGGAGGGTGGTAAACAGTGAAAACTACATTATCATATAATTAATGAATGTTCATTTTCCATTCGCTATAGTGAGCTGGAGGAACTCCATTTTGTTTGTGTTGTCAGAAGATGGGAGGGGGGAACGGAAGAGTGAATCTGTTCTGACAAAGGCACGCTGAAGCGCTGAGCACAGCAGAGGAGATGAGAGAGAGTGAAGGCCAATGTGATGATCGTCTGCCAAACGACGTGACAGCTCGTGGGAAAGAAGGACTTTTCCTGTAGACATCGCTCGAAAATGTATAAAATTGTAACCTGTAACTGATCATGTGAATGTACAATTTACAAGGTGGTGGGAACAGGCATAAAACAAAGAATAAGTCTAAAAGTGAATGAAATCATCATGGTGTGACATTCCACCCCCAAAGTCCACCAATCAACTGTCTAGTTATGCTGAATGTTTCAACTGATGTGGGATGGACATGTAGGTTTTAGGGTATAACTGGGGTGCCTTTAGGGGTGTGGTTAGAGCACGTTAGGTGGAGAGGCTGAGAGAGGGGAGATGCGTCGCAGATCGGCGGTTTTGCAGAGAGGCCGGGCTGTTCCTGTCCTGTCCTGATCCTGTCCCTGAAATCTTTGTCCCCTGACTCTATTTCAGGGGATCCCCACCACCACTTAGGCCTGAGGGGTGGTTTTATCTACAAATCCGTTGGGTTTGTATCATTCTAACTCATTCTTGCATAATTCCTTTGCAAATGTATTTTTGTCTCTGAAACTTTTGTCTCTTTATCTATCCACTCTTTCATGCAACATCGTCATTGTTTTATTGATGAGTTTGTCTCTTTTGAATTGCTGATGTTTTTCTCTCCCTTTGTGAGTTCATTGTTTGCATTTGTGACCGTATGCATTTGAGCATTTTATTCTATGGTTTGAGATAAATATTTTAACTTCAACGAGAGTCTGTGTCTTATTTAGTTAATCGATTGTTTAATTAGATAGGGAGTATCATCACCATCAACTATTCAACTAAGTGGTTCATCGACCAAGTAGAGGAAGAGTTGATATATCTATATATGTAGCAGATAAGTATTTTGGAAAGGCCATAAATAAATTCAAGAAGGAAGAGAATACGAATTTATCAAATTTACCCCAGCGCATCAGGGATTTGGGTGAGTGTGTATGGGCCATTGTTCTGCTAGATTATTGATCCCTGATTAGGCATTGGCCACGCGCTGGATCACTTCCGTAAATGTCATCTGTGGTAAACCAACTTCAGGAGCCAGATGGTTGTAGGGTTGGCAGTTCTTTCATTCATCACAGTTTAGGATCTTGGTTTTGGAGACTTAGGCTCTCATTTTGATGTCGGGCGGACTGCCACCAACAGGCCGGCAGTGGTTGTCTGCCCGACATCTAGCCCATTGGTCCGACGGTCAAAGTGATGATGTCGGGGTATAGACTGCCGCCTCTGATAAGCTTAAGAAGCCCGTTGGGCAGTGGTCAGACTCTAATCCCTACAGTTGAGGCAGTGCCTGTGCTGGCACCAGTGTAGGGATTAAGATTTCCTTTTCCGACTGCCTTTTCATGGCAGTCCCACTGCCATGGAAAGGCAGCCAGATAGGGAATTTGGGGGCCCCTAAGCAGAGCCCCCGTTTCTGTGGGCCACTGCTAAGTAGCCAGGGGGACACATGTGGTGCCCCCACACATCCAGGCACCACATGGCGCCTAACACATGGAGCATGGATGTTTGTAAAGTGCCTTTTTCTACTGTGGCTTGTACTGTGGCCATTTTCAGGGTGCGAGCAGAAGCCGCAGTAGAAAAAGGCATTTTACGACCGCCTGCACAGCGGTCTTATCATAATAGGCCTGTGGCGATGGTGGTCGGATGCTCATCTGACCGCCATCATAATCCGGACCTTAGTTTCAGATGGTTAATCATTATCCATTCGTCAATGTCTCTAAAGCAGTGGTCTAGTCCTAATCTGTTGATTTCCCACAGAATTTCTACCTTTAGGATAGTCTGTGTGTTGTCAGTGAAATCGTAGCAGAATGTAGCAAGTTAGGATGATGGACCAGATGAGGTTCATTAGCAGACTGAGGTAGCAGAAAAAAAGAAAGGTGAGATTATTTAACCTTGAGAAACGCAAAGGCACAGAGGATCTGATGAGAAAGGGGGAATAGAGATGGTACTTGCTTTGTCTGTATGATTGGAAGTATCCAATGGTCTCTAGAATACTGCATTGGATACCAAGGGGCATATTTACTGGTATTGTGGTGACCTTGCTACACTGTCCTGCGTCACAGGGAAAGGGCAGGAATGCACCGTATTGATCCAATACGGTGCATTCCTGTCCTTACCCCCTAAGCTGGTGTCGTTTTGACAGCCTAGCGCCAATGCAGACACCCTTGCATAATGGTGCAAGGGTGCCTGCATTACAGGCAAGATTGTTTTTGTGCAGGAAGGAAAACCTTTAAAAAAACAATCCATAGAGATGTTTTCCTCTTTCTATGTGTGCTGCAGCATGCAGCACATATAGAAATTGGAAAAAATGAAGAGAAATAAACATATTTCTCCTCGATATAACTCACCTGGGGAGGCGTAAGATTTTGACACATTCACAGGTTTACAAGTTCTTGAAAATCTGGGAATGCGTCAAAACCATCAGAGTTGCGTGGGAACACCCACTGCAATGCCCATGGAACGCCTCCTTTGTGCAGAGTAGGGCAACGTAGCAATTTGTGTGGCATTGCATTACTACATATTTGCGAAGCCATTCAAAGCCACGTAATGTGGCTTTGTGTGACTTCATAAATATGACTGAGAGATTTGTGTTGCACATGTACCACGTTGCATGGTACAAGCATGACGTGAAGCCCTCATATATATATGCCCCCAAGGTCCTGTAACCTTCGTTTCAGTGTGTGGCAGTGTAGTGTTTCAAAGGCAGTTGACAGGTCAGGCAGTAGCAGTACCACCACTTGAATTCTGTCCACTGCTGTTAAATGTTACTAAAAGAAACTGATCTTTTGATCTGTTTTGCAAGGAACATGCCACTGAAAAATCGTATGTAATTGGCTCAGTTTGCCGTTCTGAGGTTCTTTTCTTATGATGAATGGTCTGATGTAGAAGATATGGAGGCTGGAGAGAAAGGTGGCGGATGATAGGGAGTAGAGCAGGATAGTTGATGCTGGGAAGCAACAGATGCTGAGAATAGGATTATCTTCAACGTTCTGCTGAGTAGGGTCTGAGGGGGAGGAATGTGGTTCACTTGCCTTGGCCATGGCCTTGACTTGGGACTTAGATAGCTCTTTGAAGTTGGAAAGCGGCTTGTATCAGCCTGTGTCATGACTCTTTTTAAGTAAATTTTTGTCTAAGTGAGCTAGTTGTTGAATATATTGCTCCTCCGATGCTGGCCTAGGGTTTTATCTTTTAGACAAGTGAATGTGTGACAATGTCTTTGAACGTTTGAGAGTAGGCAGTTGAAACTAGTGGAGGCGATGGCGTTGATTTGGCGGTTTATGGAGAGGAAGGAGTCAAGGATGATGCAGAGGTTCCGAGTGTGGTCTGTAGGGGTGGGTGGGCTCCCGAGGGCGGAGGGCCACCAGGTGTTGTCCCAGGAGGAGGTGCATGGTCCGAGGATGAGGACCTCGGTTTTCTCTGAGTTTAGCTTCAGACAGCTGTCCTTCATCCAGGCTGCGACGTTCTTCATTCCTTCCTGGAAGCATAGTCTGGTGTCTTCGGGATTCTTCGTGAGTGAGAGGATGAGCTGGGTGTCGCCGGCGTAGGATGCAATGCTGAGCCCATGCTGTCTGACGATGGCGGCGAGGGGGGCCATGTAGATGTTGAAGAGCGTGGGGCTGAGTGATGATCCCTGGGGTACTCCGCAACTGATTTCCTTGGGTTTGGAGAGGAGGGGAGGGAGTTGGATCCTCTGGGTTCTGCCGGAGATGAAGGATTGGATCCAGTCGAGGGCGGCTCCTTGTATTCCCGCGCCGTGAAGTCTGGCTGCGAGCGTGCGATGTGAGACGGTGTCGAAAGCTGCGGAGAGGTCTAGAAGGATGAGGGCCGCGGTGTGTCCCTGATCCAGTAGCATGCGGATGTCGTCGGTGGTGGCGAGGAGGGCGATCTCGGTGCTGTGGTTGCTGCGGAATCCAGACTGGGAGGCGTCCAGGATGGAGTTCTCTTCTATGAAGGCGGTCAGCTGGGCGTTTACGAGTCTCTCTGTGACTTTGGCCGTGAAGGGGAGGAGAGAGATGGGCCGGTAGTTTTTCAGGTCCGTTGGGTCGGCCGTTGGTTTCTTGAGGAGGGGTTTTACCTCCGCCCGTTTCCAGTCATCTGGGCAGATGCCTGATCTGAGGGAGGCATTGATGGTGCGTCCTAGTTCGGGTGCGATGACGACAGCGGCCCTGTGGAATATGTGTGGTGGGCAGGGGTCCATTGGGTCTCCTGAGTGGGTTTTCTTCATGGTCGCGGTGATGAGTTCGACGGTAGCGGGATCCCGGGACGTGATGGTAGGCTTATCGGCGGCGGTGGGTAGGGGGGTGGTGTTCATCGTTGGTTCACTGAAGTTGTCATAGAGGGCCTTGATCTTCAGATGGAAGTAGGAGCTGAGCTTGTCGCAGAGTTCCTGGGAAGGTGTGACGGCCGTGGCTTCGCAGGTGGGTTTTGCGAACTGCTGTATGACGTTGAACAGTTCCTTGGCGTTGGTCACGTTGGTCTGGACTTTGTCTCTTATGAAGGTCCGTTTGGTGTCTCTTATGCGCTGGTGGTATTCCTTCAGGGCGCTCTTGTGGTTGTTCCATGCTTCCGTGGTTTTCAGGTTTCGCCAGGTTTTCTCTAGGCGTCTGCAGGAGCGTCTGGCTTCTTGAAATTCTGTGGTGAACCAGGCGGCTTTTAGAGGGTGTTGTTTGGCGGGGCGGAGGGGTGCAAGCTTGTTGGCGCAGCGGGAGACCCAGCGGTGAAATTCCCTGGCTGCGAAGTTGGTGTCGTTCGTGGCGATGGGGGTGTTTTGACGGAGGGTGGTGTTGAGGTGCTCCTCTGTGACCTTGCTCCAGTTCCGTTGTGGCGGGTGCGGGGCGGCTTTGGGTGCGGTGGTGGTGTTGAAGGTGAAGTGGACACAGTGGTGGTCAGTCCAGAGGGGCTGGGTGGTATGGCTGAAGCAGATGTTTGTTCCTCCCCCGAAGATGGGGTCGAGGGTGTGACCCACTCTGTGGGTGGGCGTGTTGACGAGCTGCTTCAGTCCTAGGTTGGCGAGGTTGTCGAGGAGAGTGGTGGAGTCGGGGTCGTTGCCGTTGTCGAGGTGGAAGTTCAGGTCCCCGAGTAGAATGTAGTCCGTGGAGGTGATGGCGTGGGGTGCGGCGAGCTTGGCGATGGTGGTTGCGTGGTGAGTGCGAGGTCCTGGCGGTCTGTAGATGAGGGTGCCGCATAGCATCATCCTGGGGCTTGTCTGGATGTGGATGTGGAGGTGTACTGTGTTGGAGTGGGGGTCACTCATCCTGGATGTGGAGAGTCGGAGGGGGGTCTTGTGTGCGATGGTGAGTCCTCCTCCTAGTCGGTGCGGACGGTCCTTGTGAGAAGTTGGCCTGGTATATGCTGTCCACTAATTATAGTGGGCACCTTGTACCAGTCCAAACAACCCCTTATTGGAGATAGGTTAAAGACAACCTTTATTGAAAGCTATCCTAGTGGTAGCTATGGAGAGCAGCCTTCAGGCTAAGTCTTGAAGGAATGTAAAGCAGCTTGTTTTACCAGTCTATAATCTCTTGAGTGACCAAATGAAAGAGGACCACACCAGGTATATATTTAAAATATATGTATTTAGTCTTAAACACACCCCTCTAGTCTCTTTATGAGGCTAGAGTTCGAAGTACATAAGTTACAAGTCAAATATCAACAGTAATAGCACAAATACACGTTTGAGCCCTAGGGGCGTACCAAACCATATACTAATAAAGTGGTATAAGAACCGCGACTGAGCTAGACACAAGGCCTAGAGCCTGTAGAAGTGCTTGGCCCTCAAGGAACCACCCAAGGTAGTGACACAGGGGACCCACGGGGGACGCATGCAGAGTGAGAACACAGCCGCGAGCCGCCGTTGACTTCTATGGGGAATGTCACGGTTGGAGTTTTAAAGAAAAAGGACACTTAGAGGAGGACTTGGAGCAAACCCCTTTAGAACTAGGCTGTTCTAGAGTCAATACCCATGGGAGCACTGGAGTACTCGAGTTACCTCACCCAGGGAAGCCGGGTGCATAGGTGTCTTTCGGGGTCGGGTTTCGTCGTCGTTTTCAATGGCGATCTGCTGCAAAGTGCTGCTGGCGGCCAAGTCGAAAGTGTTCGGGTGGATTCAAGGGTGGATCGAAGATCTGAAGCACCTGAAAGCAGAGGGGACAGAGTCTGGGTCACTAGCCAGTGACCAGGAAGGCGATGATCAGATGCCCACCGATGTCGGGTGCTTCAGGTAGGTTGATGGTCGTCTTGACTCTTCAGCCACGAGGTCCAGGAGGGGTTGACGACAGCCAGGAGCTGGATTCGAGCTGTCCCACAACGTCTGTCGATTGCTGCGGTGTCGAGGACCAGATTGGACCCAACAAGCCTTGCCAACGGCAAGTCACGTGGAAATGAAGAAAGGACGGTGATGCAGACCAGCAAGGTCTGGGGGACTCACCCAGCAAGGGTAAGTCAGGGCACGTCTGGAGCAACCAGGAAAGCCCAAGCAGAAGAAGAGTTGCCTTCGGGAGGGCCCACTAGCCAACGGACTAGCGACCGTGAAGGAGCCTCGAGTGGACGCACTTGGAGCTGGTCCACAGGACACTCGTGGAGTGGAGGCCAGTGATCTTTGGTGCAGTTGGTGCTGGAGGCTGGGGCTACTCGGAGCCCAAAGCACAACTTCGTGGGAGACCAGGAAGAGGATACACTTGCAAATGTTCTTGGTGCCCAGGGGTCATGGTTCCACATTACCCATGACATCTACAGGCCTCAGCTTCGCTGGGGACTCAGGGCAGCTTCGGGGAAGTCTGGAAATCAACCTATGGTGATGCAAAGACTTCGGCGTCCAGCGGGAGCTTCAGCGATGCAGACCGGACAATTGCTTCTTTGGTGCCTGCCAAGCAGGGGAGTCACTCCTTGACCCCAAGGGAGATTCTTCAGACCTCTAATCTTGAGTAGAGCGTCGAAGTTCCAGGATTCAGTTGCAGAGTTTCGTCCAGGGATATCTAAAGTCCTAAGGACTGGGGTCCCATACTTATACTAAGTTAGGGGGTTGGACATACTCTGGGGACCCACCTATGGGAGGGTCAGGGAAGAGGGGTGGTTACACCCATTCCCTTTGTCCAATTTCGCGCCAGAGCAGGGGCAGGTAGCCCCTGCCACCGGTTTGAACTGGCATATGCACAGGGACACCATGTGTGCCCCCAGTGCAGGACTTCAAAGCACCAGAGAGTGCTCCCGCCCAGCCCCAATACACATCATCCTGTCTGGGGAGGTGGTTACACCTCCCTGTGACAGGAAACCTATTGTCCAGGCCTCCCCTGCTGGACTTTCAGTCAGCAGCAGGAGGCCCGTGTCTGTGGCAGCGGCATCCATTTTGTGATGCCAGGGCTCTGTAAAGAAGTTACCGGGTAGGCCGGTGGGTACATGTCTCTCTCTCTAGAAGGGTGGAATGCTACCCCCGCCGCCAGGACTGGCGGGGGGGGGGTAGTATTCCAAGATGTTGGACACCAAACACGACATGTTTTGGTGCAGCCAGTCCAAAGTTAGTATTGTACCGCGAGGATATAATGCACTTAAGATTATATGGTCAGGCTGTACACAAACAGCATCAGAGGAGGGACTCCGAACGCTGCAGAGGGGCTCTGCTCATGCAGGGGCACCCTCTCACATAAAAACCAAGCACTCTGCCTTCAGGATTGTTAAGGCCTGCCATAGGAGTGACTTATAGGGTTATATGTGTGTGCAATGGTAGTGATATAGGTAGCCTATACCACAGTAAGGGGTGCAGGCACCACCTTACCCAGGCTGCAGTAGCAGACCTGTGGTGTCATTTTGGAGGACTTCCCATGGGTGGCATAATACATGCTTCAGCCCCTGGTAGGCCTCTGGGGTACCTATGCCCTTGGTACATAGTATACCATATACTAGGAACTTATAAGGGCACTTCAGAATCCAATCAAGGATGCAGCTAAGGTACATGGAAACCTTTTTAGAGAGGAAGCAGATAGACTGGGGCCCTGAATAGCAGGATCCCAGTCCAACTAAGTCATAAACCAGCAAAACACCAGGAAAAAAAGTGGGGGCAACCATATAGCTAACCTTGGCCAGTTGAGCCTTTATTGACTAAGTGGCCATATAAGGAAGCACCTGCACTAGCATGGTTGCCCCCTGTTTTATGGTCCACTAAGCTATCCCTCACCCTAAGGGTATGAGAGTGTCTCCACCATGGGGAATTACTACCTGTGGGGTGTTTTGGCAAATTAAAAGGCTGGTGAGGGGTCTGAGTAGAGAAGTGAGGCCCTAATAAAGTTGGCCTCAGCTTCCTCAGATCACTGGTCACCATGTAGGCCTCTCTTTCCATGACTGAGTTGTACTTTGCTCTAAGGGTCAACCTTTGGCTGCCTACAGCTGGGGGTTGGGTCCCTTTGGGTGGAACACTGGAGGGACATGGCAGGTTTGGAACCTTTTGGTCCCAGGTTTGCCATTGCCTAACAGAGTCCTTCTGGGGGAGGTCCCTACACAAAGGTATGGGGGATCCCTCAGTGTGTTGAGGAATTTTCACCTGGCTAGGGCTACTAGACTGGGTGCCCCTAATCTGCTGATGGGGGGGTTTCTCTGGACAGGGGGCCCTGTGGGGTCCACTGACCTTCCTGACCTCTGCAGCCCTGGGCTGACTGAGGCAGGGTAGAGAGGGGCAGGTTTCCTGCTCCAGACTGGTTACCACCTTGGAAGGGTTCCCTGCCATAGGAGGGGTGGCCAGGCCTGACTACCTCTGGAGCAGTTCCTTCACTAGGGGTAGGATCAGTTCCCTGAGGAGGCTGACCCTCACCTATAGTCTGGAGGGAAGAAGACTTTTCTTCAACCCTTGTGCTCTCTTGTGGAGGAGAGTGGGCCATGCTTTCAGGCTCCATCACTCCAAAATTTTCCTGGGGTGGGGCTGTGGCCATCACAGCCCCCCTAACTTTCTCAGGGATGCCCAGCATCTTCAGATGGGTTTGGTGTTCAACTTCAGCCAGGCTGAAATTTCTAGATCATTGCCCATCAGGCAATCTACAGGCAAGGTTGGGGACACTGCCACTCTTTTTGGGCCTGTGACCCCCTCCCAGCTGAGATTGACTATGGCCATGGGGAGATCTGTTCTGACACCATCAATGTTGGTTACCTGGTATTTAAACTCAGGTAAAAGCTGGTGAGGGGGGACTAGTTTCCCTGCCACCATGGTGACACTAGCCCCTGTGTCCCTGTATGCCACAGCTTTATGACCATTAATCATTGGCTCCAGTCTGTACCTGCCCAATGCATTGGGACCCATGGTAAAGGTGGCAAATCCTATACCACCATCAGAGTCAGAGGAGTCTGTTGGGGGGGTCCTGTCTAAACTAGGGCCCACCTCTGTTCCTCTTGCAAAAGCACCTAACTTTTTGGGTGCACTACTCCCAACTGGAGGATTACTACTGGTAGTACCAGGAGGGGTGGTAGTAGTTGTTGGAGGAACATTTTCTTTATTGCCAATCCTGGGGCAACTGGGATCAGTTTTCCAGTGGCCAGGCTTTTACAAACATGGCAATATGGTTTCTTTTCAGGAGAGGAAGGGGTTTGGGGCCCACCCCCAGAAGAGGACTTTTGGGGCCCTGTAGTGGACTTATCCTTAGATTTATCCCCACCTTTCTCTTGGGACTTGGTAGAATCTTTCTTCTGGTCACCACCCTGATTCTTAGGCCTTACCCTTGTTCTGACCCATTTGTCTACCTTCTTTCCCAATTCTTGGGGAGAGATCAGATCAGAGTCCACCAGGTACTGGCGTAAAAGCTGGTTTTGACAATTATTAAGGATCTGCTCCCTCATAATCAAATTGTACAATCCTATAAAGTCATGCACTTTGCTGCCATGTATCCAACCTTCCAGAGCCTTAGCAGAACAATCAACAAAGTCAACCCAGTCTTGAGTCTGAGTCTTTTGGGTATCTCTGAACTTCAACCAATACTGTTCAGTGGTAAGGCCAAACCCATCAATCAGAGCACTCTTCAAGAAATGTAATTGTCAGCATCCTCTTCTCTAACAGAGAGGAGCTTATCTCTACCTTTGTCTGCAAAGGAGAGCCACAAGATTGTTGCCCACTGCTCCTGAGGGACCCTCTGTCCTTTACAGGCCCTCTCCAGTGCAGTTATCCATTTGTGGATATCATCCCCACTCTGGTAGGGAGTGTAGGAGGGTAGGATCTGCTTCACATGGGTACCCCCACTTTTTGCTGATGCTTCACTGTTTTTCGACATTAGTCTGGCTGGGGCCCTGCTAATCAGAACCCCAGCCTAGCTGCTTCCTCTCTAAAATGGTTTCCATGTGCCTTAGGCACATCACTGATTGGAATCTGGGGTGCCCTTATAAGTCCCTAGTATATGGTATACTATGTACCAAGGGCATAGGTACCTCAGAGGCCTACCAGGGGCTGCAGCATGTATTATGCCACCCCTGGAAGGCCATCCAAACTGACACCACAGGTCTGCTACTGCAGCCTGGGTAAGGTGGTGCATGCACCCCTTACTGTGATATAGGTTACCTATATCACTAAATACATACACACATATAAACCTATAAGTCACTCCTATGGCAGGCCTTATCAATTCTGAAGGCAGAGTGCGTGGTTCCTATGTGAGAGGGTGCCCCTGCATGAGCAGGGCCCCTCTGCAGCGTTCGGAGACCCTTCTCTGATGCTGTTTGTAGTGCAGCCTGACCATATACTCTTAAGCGCACTATAACCTAGCGTTAAATGCTAACTTTGGAATGGCTGCACCTAAACATGTCGTGTTTGGTGTCAAACATCTTGGAATACTACCCCCCCCGCCAATTCTGGCGGCGGGGGTAGCATTCCACCCTTCTAGAGGGAGAGACATGTTAACTCTGGCCTGGCCGGTAACTTCTTTCTAAAGCCCTGGCATCACAAAATGGATGCTGCTGCCACAGACACGAGTCTGGCCTCCTGCTGCTGGACGAAACTCCGGCAGGGGAGGCCTGGACAATAGGTTTCCTGTCCCAGGGAGGTGTGACCACCTCCCCAGACAGGATAATGTGTATTGGGGCTGGGCGGGAGCACTTTCGGGTGCTTTGAAGTCCTGCACTGGGGGCACATTTGGTGTCCCTGTGCATACCCCAGTTCAAACCGGATCAGGGGCTTGCAGCCCCTGCTTTGGCGCGAACTGGACAAAGGGAAAGGGGTGTAGCCACCCCTCTGCCCTGACCCACCCATAGGTGGGGCCACAGAGTAGTCCAACCCCTAAACTTTTTATAAGTATAGGAACCCAGTCCTTAGGACTTTAGATTATCCCTGGACGAAACTCTGAAACAGAATCCTGGACCTTCGACGCTCTACTAAAGACTAGAGGACAGAAGAATCTCCCTTGGGGTCAAGGAGTGACTCCCCTGCTTGGCAGGCACCAAAGAAGCAATTGTCCGGTCTGCATCGCCTAAGCTCCCGTCGGACGCCGAAGTCTTTGCATCACCAGAGGTGGAGTTCCAGACTTCCCCGAGGCTGCCCTGATTCCCCAGCAAAGCTGAGGCCCGTAGCTGTCGTGGGTAACGTGGAACCGTGACCCCTGGACACCGCACGCATTTGCTAGTTCATCCTCTTCTGGGTCTCCCACAAAGTCGTGCTTTGGGCTCCGAGTAGCCCTAGCCTCCAGCACCAACTGCACCGAAGATCACTGGCCTCCACTCCACGAGTGTCCTGTGAGCCAGATCCACGTGCGACGTCTTGAGGCTCCTTCGCGGTCGCTAGCCCGTTGGCTAGTAGCCCTTCACGAAGGCCAATCCTTTTCTTCTTGGGCTTCCTGGTTGCTCCAGGCTTGCCCTCACTTACCCTTGCTGGGTGAGTTCCTCAGACCTTGCTGGTCTGCACCATCGACGATCTTCATCTTCACCGAGACTTGCCGTTGCCAAGGCCTGTTGGGTCCAATCCGGTCGCCGACACCTCAGCACTTGACAGACATCGTGTGCCAGCCCGAATCCTTCTCCTGGTCGCCGACAACGCCTCCTGGACCTCGTGGCTGAAGAGTCAAGACGACCATCAACGCACTTGAAGCAAGCAACATCGGTGGGCATCTGTCCATCGCCTTCCTGGTCACTGGCTAGTGACCCAGACTCTGTCCCCTCTGCTTTCAGGTTCTTCAGATCTCCGATCCACTCTTGGATCCACCCGGACACTTTCCACTTGGTCGCCAGCAGCACTTTGCAGCAGATCGCCATTCAAATCGACGACGAAACCCGACCCCGAAAGGCACCTATGCACCCGGCTTCCCTGGGTGAGGTAACACGAGTACTCCGGTGCTCCCGTGGGTAGAGACTCTAGAACGACCTAGTTCTCAAAGGGTTTGCTCCAAGTCCTCCTTTAAGTGTCCCTTTTCTTTAATTCCCTGATCGCGACTTTCTCCATAGAAGTTAACGGCGTATCGCGGTTGTGTATTTACACTGCACGCGTCCCCGTGGGTCCCCTGTGTCACTACCTTGGGTGGTTCCTTGTGGTCCAAGCACTTCTAGAGGCTCTAGGCCTAGTGTCTAGTTCAGTCGTGGTTCTTATACCACTTTATTGGTATATGGTTTGGTACGCCCCTAGGGCCCAAACGTGTATTTGTGCTACTACTGTGTTTAAATAACTTATAACTTGTGTACTTCGAACTCTAGCCTCATAAAGAGACTAGAGGGGTGTGTTTAGCAATAAATACATATATTTTGAATATATACCTGGTGTGGTGCTCTTTCATTTGATCACTCAAGAGATTATAGACTGGTAAAACAAGCTGCTTTACATTCCTTCAAGACTTAGCCTGAAGGCTGCTCTCCATAGCTACCACTAGGATAGCTTTCAATAAGGTTGTATTTAACCTATCTCCAATAAGGGGTTGTTTGGACTGGTGCAAGGTGCCCACTATAATTAGTGGACAGCATATGCCAGGCCAACTTCTCACATTGGTGTGCAGCGTGTGGGATTCCAGCTTGCTATTGTTTTACCAGATAATCTCAATTGAATTGATCAACTGAAAACCACTAAAGGTACCTAAGGTACATATAATTTAAGCTTAGAATACAGTAAGTTCTACTGAACTTAGAGTTGTGTGTTAAGGGATAGCACACCCTTTCTACAACTCAAGAGAGTTTAGTAGGCCACACTAGAGTAGGTAGTGCATACACCACACCTCACTAGTGATGTCTTCAAAGCCAGGACCCAGTGAGTCCTTGCCAGAAGCCCATGGGCTTCTCCCCTCCAAGTATAATACACTCCCATTCGTGGAATTGAGAGCATTATGTAACTTGAGGAAATTGAAGACAGGACAAAGTGCCACCACCCAACATCTTAGAGAGATGTTGGAAGCTTATGATCTCAGTAAGCCCTTGGGGACTGAAGGGGTAGGAGCTGAGGGTGGGGCAGAAGATGAGGATGGGGCCAGGGGTAGAAATACCCCCAGCCCCCCTCTGAAACTGGCCAGGAGGGTGACAATGACCCTGACCTGGATAACCCAATCCCTCCTGTGGACGATGAAGAGGAAGATCAGAATGATACCCACTTTGTCCCCCAGGAAGGATTATGAGTGTGCCCAGAAAGTCTAGATCTCCTTCTCAGGAGTCTAACCACTCTGGCACCTCCATAGGGACCTCTGTCTCATCTCATAGGAGGGAATCCTCTCATGAGAGGAGAAAGAGGCTGGTTCAATATGAGGAAGCTCAGCTTGAACTCAGAAAACAGCAACTGGCTATAGACAGGGAGTCCCTAGATCTCTTCAAAGAGAGAAGAAAGTTGGGACTAGAGTCCCATGGTGGCAGCCATGTCCCTAGAGATAGGGAAAGGTCCTATGACCATAGGAACCTGAGCAAGATTGTCCCTCCCTACCAGAGTGGGGATGACATCCACAAGTGGATAACTGCTCTAGAGAGGGCCTGTAAAGTACAGAAGGTCCCTCAGGAGCAGTGGGCAACAATCTTGTGGCTCTCCTTTGCAGACAAAGGTAGAGATAAGCTCCTCACTGTTAGAGAGGAGGATGCTGATAATTACAAGGTCTTGAAGAGTGCTCTTATTGATGGGTTTGGCCTAACCAATGAACAGTACAGGTTGAAGTTCAGAGATACCCAAAAAGCACAGACTCAAGACTGGGTAGACTATGTGGATTGTTCTGCTAAGGCTCTGGAAGGCTGGTTGATGGGCAGTAAGGTGTGTGACTTCTCAGGATTGTACAATCTGATAATGAGGGATCAGATTCTTAATAACTGTCAAAATCAGCTGTTGCATCAATACCTGGTGGACTCTGATCTGACCTCTCCCCAAGAATTGGGAAAGAAGGCAGACAAATGGGTCAGAACCAGGGTGAAGCAGAAAGTACAGAACCAAGGTGGGGACCCTAAGAAGCAAGATGCTAAGAACTCTGAAAAGGGTGGGGAGAAGGGTAAAGATCAAAAGTCTTCACTAGGCCCCCAAAAATCTTCTTCAGGTGGGGATTCACAGTCTACAAAAGGGAAAGGCCAAAGAAAACCATGGTGCAAGGTCTGTAAGCAAAAGACCCACTGGACCAGTGATTGCACCAAGTCCAAAGACTCAAGTCCAGCACCCACCAATGCCCCTAAGGCACCTGTTCCCCCTAGTACAGTTACAGTTGGTGGGAGTGCTCCAGCCAAGGGTTTAGTAGGGTTCACCCTGGGTACTGAGTTGGGATCTGACCTAGTCAGAGAACTAGCTCAGGCTGTGTTAGTCTGTGATGGAGGCATGGATGTGCCCTCCTCTGTGAGTCCCAGTAATCTGGGCAAGTACAGACAACAGCCTTTAATCAATGGACGAGAGGCTTTGGCATTTAGGGACACAGGGGCAAGTGTCACAATGGTGACACAAGACCTTGTGAATCCTGGGCAAGTAATACTTGGTGAGATGTACCAAGTGACCAATGCTAGCAACGTCAGAACAGACCATACTCTGGCAGTTGTTAACTTCTCCTGGGGAGGGGTAACTGGCCTTAAGAAGGTTGTGGTGAGTGCAAACCTACCAGTCGAATGCTTGCTTGGCAATGACTTAGAGACTTCTGCTTGGGCAGAAGTGGAGCTCAGGACCCATGCAGAAATGCTGGGGATCCCTGCAGATGTGTTTGCTGTGACCAGGTCACAAGCCAAAATGTCTAGCACTGAACAGGCCTTGGATTCTGGAAGAATGGACCAAGTGCCTTCCAAGAGGAGGAGTAGTAGGGTTAAGGCAGTGCCTTCCCCCTTGGCTCAGGAAGAAGACCAGTCCCTTGAGGGGGATGATCTCAGTCATGAAGAAGGAACTGTCCAGAGGAACTTGAACCTGACCAGGTTGAGTTCTTGGGGACAGGGGGACCTTCCAGGGCAGATCTGAGCCAGGAGCAGCAGAGCTGCCCCTCCCTTGAACCCCTCAGACAGCAAGTGTAGGAGAGTAGGATCTGCTTCACATGGGTACCCCCACTTTTTGCTGATGCTTCACTGTTTTTCGACATTAGTCTGGCTGGGGCCCTGCTAATCAGAACCCCAGCCTAGCTGCTTCCTCTCTAAAATGGTTTCCATGTGCCTTAGGCACATCACTGATTGGGATCTGGAGTGCCCTTATAAGTCCCTAGTATATGGTATACTATGTACCAAGGGCATAGGTACCTCAGAGGCCTGCCAGGGGCTGCAGCATGTATTATGCCACCCCTGGAAGGCCATCCAAACTGACACCACAGGTCTGCTACTGCAGCCTGGGTAAGGTGGTGCATGCACCCCTTACTGTGATATAGGTTACCTATATCACGAAATATATACACATATATCAACCTATAAGTCACTCCTAAGGCAGGCCTTATCAATCCTAAAGGCAGAGTTCGTGGTTCCTATGTGAGAGGGTGCCCCTGCATGAGCAGGGCCCCTCTGCAGCATTCGGAGACCATCTCTGATGCTGTTTGTAGTGCAGCCTGACCATATACTCTTAAGCGCATTATATCCTCGCGGTAAAATGCTAACTTTGGAATGGCTGCACCTAAACATGTCGTGTTTGGTGTCAAACATCTTGGAATACTACCCGCCCGCCAATCCTGGCGGCGGGGGTAGCATTCCACCCTTCTAGAGGGAAAGACATGTTAACTCTGACGAGTCCGGTAACTTCTTTCCAGAGCCCTGGCATCACAAAATGGATGCTGCTGCCACAGACACGAGTCTGGCCTCCTGCTGCTGGACGAAACTCCGGCAGGGGAGGCCTGGACAATAGGTTTCCTGTCCCAGGGGGGTGTGACCACCTCCCCAGACAGGATAATGTGTATTGGGGCTGGGCGGGAGCACTTTCGGGTGCTTTGAAGTCCTGCACTGGGGGCACATTTGGTGTCCCTGTGCATACCCCAGTTCAAACCGGATCAGGGGCTTGCAGCCCCTGCTTTGGCGCGAACTGGACAAAGGGAAAGGGTGTAGCCACCCTCTGCCCTGACCCACCCATAGGTGGGGCCACAGAGTAGTCCAACCCCTATCTTTAGAATAAAGGTAGGAACCCAGTCCTTAGGACTTTAGATTATCCCTGGACGAAACTCTGAAACTGAATCCTGGACCTTCGACGCTCTACTCACGATTAGAGGACAGAAGAATCTCCCTTGGGGTCAAGGAGTGACTCCCCTGCTTGGCAGGCACCAAAGAAGCATCTGTCCGGTTCGCATTTCTGAAGCTCCCGTCGGACGCCGAAGTCATCGCATCACCAGAGGTAGATTCTCAGACTTCCCCGAGGCTACCCTGAGTCCCCAGCAAAGCTGAGGCCCGTGGCTATCGTGGGTGACTTGAGACCGTGACCCCTGGACACCGAGCACATTTGCAAGTGCATCCTCTTCTGAGTCTTCCAAGAAGTCGTGCTTTGGGCTCCGAGTAGCCCTAGTCTCCAGCACCACTTGTACCGAAGATCACTGGCCCCCACTCCACGAGTGTCCTGTAAGCCAGATCCACGTGCGGCGTCATGAGGCTCCTTCACGGTTGCTAGCCCGTTGGCTAGTAGCCCTTAACGAAGGCCAATCCTTTTCTTACTTGGCATCCTGGTTGCTCCAGGCCTGTCCTCACTTACCCTCGCTGGGTGAGTTCCACAGACCTTGCTGGTCTGCACCATCGACGATCTACATCTTCACCGAGACTTACCATTGCCAAGGCTTGTTGGGTCCAATCCGGTCGCCGATACCTCAGCACTCGACAAACATCGTGTACGAGCCCGAATCCTGCTCCTGGTTGCTGACAACGCCTCCTGGACCTCGTGGCTGAAGAGTCAAGACGACCGTCAATGCACCTGAAGCACTCGACATCGGTGGGCATCTGTCCATCGCCTTCCTGGTCACTGGCTAGTGACCCAGACTCTGTCCCCTCTGCTTTCAGGTTCTTCAGAACTCCAATCCACTCTTGGATCCACCCGGACACTTTTCTCTTGGCCGCCAGCAGCACTTTGCAGCAGATCGCCATTCGAATCGACGACGAAACCCGACCCCGAAAGGCACCTATGCACCCGGCTTCCCTGGGTGAGGTAACACGAGTACTCCGGTGCTCCCGTGGGTAGAGACTCTTCAAAGTCCTAGATCTCAAAGGGTTTTGTCCTAGTCCTCTTTTAAGTGTCCCTTTTCTCTATTTTCCCGATCCCGACTTTCTCCATAGAAGTCAACGGCGTATCGCGGTTGTGTATTTACACTGCACGCGTCTCCCATAGGTCCCCTGTGTCACTACCTTGGGTGGTTCCTTGTGGTCCAAGCACTTCTAGAGGCTCTATGCCTAGTGTCTAGTTCAGTCGTGGTTCACATACCACTTTATTGGTATATGGTTTGGTACGCCCCTAGGGCCCAAACGTGTATTTGTGCTATTACTGTGATTTAATAACTTATAACTTATGTACTTCGAACTCTAGCCTCATAAAGAGACTAGAGGGGTGTGTTTAGCAATAAATACATATATTTTGAATATATACCTGGTGTGGTGCTCTTTCATTTGGTCACTCAAGAGATTATAGACTGGTAAAACAAGCTGCTTTACATTCCTTCAAGACTTAGCCTGAAGGCTGCTCTCCATAGCTACCACTAGGAAAGCTTTCAATAAGGTTGTCTTTAACCTATCTCCAATAAGGGGTTGTTTGGACTGGTGCAAGGTGCCCACTATAATTAGTGGACAGCATATAACAGGCCAACTTCTCACATTGGTGGCAGCGGTGGGATTCCAGCTTGCTATTGTTTTACCAGATAATCTCAATTGAATTGATCAACTGAAAACCACTAAAGGTACCTAAGGTACATATAATTTAAGCTTAGAATACAGTAAGTTCTACTGAACTTAGAGTTGTGTGTTAAGGGATAGCACAACCCTTTCTACAACTCAAGAGAGTTTAGTAGGCCACACTAGAGTAGGTAGTGCATACACCACACCACACTAGTAATGTCTTTAAGGGCAGGATCCAAAGAATCCTTGCAGGAAGCCATTGAGCTTCCACCCTCCAAGTATGATACACTCCCATTCTTGGAATTGAGAGCTTTATAAAACTTGAGAAAAATAAGGACAGGCCAAAGCCCCACCACCCAACACCTCAAGGAGTTGTTGGTGGCTTATGACCTTAGTAAGCCCATGGGGACTGAAGGGGTAGGAGCTGAGGGTGGGGCAGGAGAAGAGGAGGACGCCAGGGGTACCAATACCCCCAGCCCCCCCTCTGAAACTGGCCAGGAGGGTGACAATGACCCTGACCTGGATAACCCAATCCCTCCTGTGGACGATGATGAGGATGATCAGGATGACACCCTCTTTGTCCCCCCAGGAAGGATTAAGAGTGTGCCCAGAAAGTCTAGATCTCCTTCTCAGGAGTCTAACCACTCTGGCACCTCTATAGGGAGCTCTGTCTCCTCTCACAGGAGGGAATCCTCTCATGAGAGGAGTGCCAGACTGGTCCAGTATGAGGAAACTCAGCTGGAAATCAGAAAAAAGCAATTGGCTTTAGATAGGGAATCCCTAGATCTCCTTAGAGAGAGAAGAAAGTTGGGACTAGAGTCCCATGGTGGCAGCCATGTCCCTAGAGACAGGGAAAGGTCCTATGACCATAGGAACCTGAGCAAGATTGTCCCTCCCTACCAGAGTGGGGATGATATCCACAAATGGATAACTGCATTAGAGAGGGCCTGTAAAGTACAGAAGGTCCCTCTGGAGCAGTGGGCAGCAATCTTGTGGCTCTCCTTTGCTGACAAAGGTAGAGATAAGCTCCTCACTGTTAGAGAGGAGGATGCTGATAATTACAAGGTCTTGAAGAGTGCTCTTATTGATGGGTTTGGCCTAACCACTGAACAGTACAGGTTGAAGTTCAGAGACACCCAAAAAGCACAGACTCAAGACTGGGTAGACTATGTGGATTGTTCTGCCAAGGCTCTGGAAGGCTGGTTGATGGGCAGTAAGGTGTGTGACTTCTCAGGATTGTACAATCTGATAATGAGGGAGCAGATTCTTAATAACTGTCAAAATCAGCTGTTGCATCAATACCTGGTAGACTCTGATCTGACCTCTCCCCAAGAATTGGGAAAGAAGGCAGACAAATGGGTCAGAACCAGGGTGAAGCAGAAGGTACAGAACCAAGGTGGGGAAACCAAGAAGCAAGATGCTAAGAACTCTGAAAAGGGTGGGGAGAAGGGTAAAGATCAAAAGTCTTCATCAGGCCCCCAAAAATCTTCTTCTGGTGGGGATTCACAGTCTACCAAAGGGAAAGGCCAAAGAAAACCATGGTGCAAGGTCTGTAAGCAAAAGACCCACTGGACCAGTGATTGCACCAAGTCCAAAGACTCCAGTCCAGCACCCACCAATGCCCCTAAGGCACCTGTTCCCCCTAGTACAGTTGGTGGAAGTGCTCCAGCAAAGGGTTTAGTAGGGTTCACCCTGGGAACTGAGTTGGGCTCTGACTTAGTCAGAGAACTGACTCAGGCTGTGTTAGTCTGTGATGGAGGCATGGATGTGACCTCCACTGTGAGTCCCAGTAATCTGGGCAAGTACAGACAACAGCCTTTAATCAATGGACGTGAGGCTTTGGCATTTAGGGACACAGGGGCAAGTGTCACAATGGTGACACAAGACCTTGTGCTTCCTGGGCAAGTTATGCTTGGTGAGATGTACCAAGTGACCAATGCTAGCAATGTCAGAACAGACCATACTCTGGCAGTTGTTAACTTCTCCTGGGGAGGGGTAACTGGCCTTAAGAAGGTTGTGGTAAGTGCAAACCTACCAGTCGAATGCTTGCTTGGCAATGACTTAGAGACTTCTGCTTGGGCAGAAGTGGAGCTCAGGACCCATGCAGAAATGCTGGAGATCCCTGCAGATGTGTTTGCTGTGACCAGGTCACAAGCCAAAATGTCTAGCACTGAACAGGCCTTGGATTCTGGAAGAATGGACCAAGTGCCTTCCAAGAGGAGGAGTAGTAGGGTTAAGGCAGTGCCTTCCCCCTTGGCTCAGGAGGAAGATCAGTCCCTTGAGGGGGATGATCTCAGCCCTGAAGAAGGAACTGTCCCAGAGGAACTTGAACCTGACCAGGTTGAGTTATTGGGGACAGGGGGACCTTCTAGGGCAGATCTGAGCCAGGAGCAGCAGAGCTGCCCCTCCCTTGAACCCCTCAGACAGCAAGCTGCTGCTGAGGCTGCTGGGAAAGCTAGTGGTCCCCATACAGTGTATTGGGATGATGGACTCCTGTACTCAGAGAGTAGAGACCCCAAGCCTGGTGCTACCAGGAGGTTGGTAATACCTTTGAAGTTCAAGGGCTTCCTATTGACCCTAGCCCATGATATTCCCTTAGCAGGTCACCTGGGCCAGAACAAGACTTGGGACAGAATTGTCCCTCACTTTCACTGGCCCCACATGTCTGAAGACAGTAAGGAGTTTTGTCACTCCTGTGTAACCTGCCAAGCCAGTGGCAAAGCAGGTGGCACTACAAAGGCCCCCCTGATACCACTACCTGTGGTGGGGGTGCCCTTTGAAAGGGTAGGGATTGACATTGTTGGTCCCATGGATCCCCAAACAGCCTCTGGGCACAGGTTTATCCTGGTGGTAGTGGATCATGCCACCAGGTACCCAGAAGCTATTCCCCTCAGGACCACTACAGCACCTGTGGTGGCAAGGGCCCTCCTGGGAATCTTCTCAAGAGTGGGCTTTCCTAAGGAGGTAGTATCAGACAGGGGTCCTAACTTCATGTCTGGGTACTTAAAAGCAATGTGGAAGGAGTGTGGAGTGACTTATAAGTTCACCACACCCTATCACCCACAATGCAATGGTTTAGTTGAGAGATTCAACAAATCCTTGAAGGGCATGATTAAAGGGCTCCCAGAAAAGCTTAGGCGTAGATGGGACATACTCTTGCCCTGCCTTTTATTCGCATATAGGGAGGTGCCTCAGAAGGGGGTTGGTTACAGCCCTTTTGAACTTCTGTTTGGCCACCCTGTGAGGGGTCCACTGTGCTTGGTGAAAGAAGGATGGGAGTTACCTCTCAAGCCCCCAAAGCAAGATATAGTGGACTATGTACTTGGTCTCCGCTCCAGGATGGCTGAGTACATGAAAAAGGCAACCAAAAACCTTGAGGCTAGCCAGGAACTTCAGAAGGCCTGGCATGACCAAAAGGCTGTTCTGACTGTTTACCAGCCAGGACAGAAGGTGTGGGTGTTGGAGCCAGTGGCCCCAGCAGCTCTCCAAGATAAATGGAGTGGACCCCACACTATTGTTGAGCAGAAGGGTGAGGTCACTTACTTAGTGGACCTGGGAACACCCAGGAGTCCCCACAGGGTTCTCCATGTCAACAGGTTAAAACCATATGTGGACAGGGCAGACATGGGCTTGCTCATGGCTACTGATGAAGGGCAGGAGGAAGAGAGTGACCCACTCCCTGACCTGCTCTCACAGAACCCTGACGATGGGTCAGTTGATGGTGTAGCCTTGGCAGGCAGCCTCACTACCCAGCAACAAACTGATTGCAGGCAAGTCCTCAATCAGTTTAGACATATGTTTTCACTGACACCCAGTCAGACCACCTGGTGCACTCATGAAGTGGACACTGGGGACAGTCTGCCTATTAAAAACAAGATTTATAGGCAACCTGACCATGTCAGGGACTGTATCAGGACTGAAGTCCAGAAAATGTTGGAATTGGGAGTTATTGAACCCTCAGATAGCCCTTGGGCTAGTCCAGTAGTCCTTGTACCGAAACCTCACACCAGTGGTGGAAAAAGAGAGATGAGGTTTTGTGTGGACTACAGGGGTCTCAATGCAGTCACTAGGACTGATGCCCATCCAATACCCAGGGCAGATGAGCTCATAGATACTTTGGCCTCTGCCAAATATCTCAGCACAATTGACCTAACAGCTGGCTACTGGCAGATCAGACTAGCTGATACTGCAAAGCCCAAAACAGCATTCTCGACCCCTAGTGGACATTATCAATTTGTGGTAATGCCCTTTGGTCTGAAGAATGCACCTGCCACTTTCCAGAGGTTGGTGAATACAGTTCTCACAGGACTGGAAGCGTATAGTGCAGCTTATCTAGATGATATTGCTGTCTTTAGCTCCACCTGGGAGGATCACCTGGTCCACCTCAGGAATGTTTTACAGGCCCTGCAAAAGGCAGGCCTGACTATCAAGGCCACTAAGTGCCAGATAGGGCAGAGTCAGGTTGTGTACCTGGGCCACCTTGTGGGTGGAGGCCAGGTTCAACCTTTGCAGAGCAAGATCCAGACCATCATGGACTGGACTGCTCCCACTACCCAGACTCAGGTGAGAGCCTTCTTAGGCCTGACTGGGTACTATAGGAGATTTGTCAAGGGGTATGGATCAATAGTGACACCCCTGAATGACGTAACTTCTAAGAAAATGCCCAAAAAGGTTCAGTGGACAGTTAGCTGTCAAAAGGCATTTGATGACCTCAAGCAGGCCATGTGCACTGCTCCAATTCTGCAGAGTCCTGATTACTCCAAGAAGTTCATTGTTCAAACTGATGCATCTGAATTGGGGGTAGGGGCTGTACTGTCACAAATGAATGAAGAAGGTCAGGATCAGCCAGTAGCTTTCATTAGCAGAAGGCTGACCCCTAGAGTGAAACGTTGGTCAGCCATAGAGAGGGAGGCCTTTGCTGTGGTCTGGGCTCTGAAGAAGTTGAGGCCATACTTGTTTGGTACACACTTCCTGGTTCAGACAGACCATAAGCCCCTCTTATGGCTAAAACAAATGAAGGGTGAAAACCCCAAACTGCTTAGGTGGTCCATTTCCCTACAGGGGATGGACTTTACAGTGGAACATAGGCCTGGGAGTAACCATGCGAATGCAGATGGACTCTCTAGGTATTTCCACTTAGAACATGAAGACTTAACTGGGCAAGGTTAGTTTAATGTCCCTACGTTTGGGGGAGTTGTGTAGGAGAGTAGGATCTGCTTCACATGGGTACCCCCACTTTTTGCTGATGCTTCACTGTTTTTCGACATTAGTCTGGCTGGGGCCCTGCTAATCAGAACCCCAGCCTAGCTGCTTCCTCTCTAAAATGGTTTCCATGTGCCTTAGGCACATCACTGATTGGGATCTGGAGTGCCCTTATAAGTCCCTAGTATATGGTATACTATGTACCAAGGGCATAGGTACCTCAGAGGCCTGCCAGGGGCTGCAGCATGTATTATGCCACCCCTGGAAGGCCATCCAAACTGACACCACAGGTCTGCTACTGCAGCCTGGGTAAGGTGGTGCATGCACCTCTTACTGTGATATAGGTTACCTATATCACGAAATACATACACACATATAAACCTATAAGTCACTCCTAAGGCAGGCCTTATCAATCCTAAAGGCAGAGTGCGTGGTTCCTATGTGAGAGGGTGCCCCTGCATGAGCAGGGCCCCTCTGCAGCGTTCGGAGACCATCTCTGATGCTGTTTGTAGTGCAGCCTGACCATATACTCTTAAGCGCATTATATCCTCGCGGTAAAATGCTAACTTTGGAATGGCTGCACCTAAACATGTCGTGTTTGGTGTCAAACATCTTGGAATACTACCCCCTGCCAATCCTGGCGGCGGGGGTAGCATTCCACCCTTCTAGAGGGAAAGACATGTTAACTCTGACTAGTCCGGTAACTTCTTTCCAGAGCCCTGGCATCACAAAATGGATGCTGCTGCCACAGACACGAGTCTGGCCTCCTGCTGCTGGACGAAACTCCGGAAGGGGAGGCCTGGACAATAGGTTTCCTGTCCCAGGGAGGTGTGACCACCTCCCCAGACAGGATAATGTGTATTGGGACTGGGCGGGAGCTCTTTCGGGTGCTTTGAAGTCCTGCACTGGGGGCACATTTGGTGTCCCTGTGCATACCCCAGTTCAAACCGGATCAGGGGCTTGCAGCCCCTGCTTTGGCGCGAACTGGACAAAGGGAAAGGGGTGTAGCCACCCCTCTGCCCTGACCCACCCATAGGTGGGGCCACAGAGTAGTCCAACCCCTATCTTTAGAATAAAGGTAGGAACCCAGTCCTTAGGACTTTAGATTATCCCTGGACGAAACTCTGAAACTGAATCCTGGACCTTCGACGCTCTACTCACGATTAGAGGACAGAAGAATCTCCCTTGGGGTCAAGGAGTGACTCCCCTGCTTGGCAGGCACCAAAGAAGCATCTGTCCGGTTCGCATTTCTGAAGCTCCCGTTGGACGCCGAAGTCATCGCATCACCAGAGGTGGATTCTCAGACTTCCCCGAGGCTACCCTGAGTCCCCAGCAAAGCTGAGGCCCGTGGCTATCGTGGGTGACTTGAGACCATGACCCCTGGACACCGAGCACATTTGCAAGTGCATCCTCTTCTGGGTCTCCCAAGAAGTCGTGCTTTGGGCTCCGAGTAGCCCTAGCCTCCAGCACCACCTGCACCGAAGATCACTGGCCCCCACTCCACGAGTGTCCTGTAAGCCAGATCCACGTGCGGCGTCACGAGGCTCCTTTGCGGTCGCTAGCCCGTTGGCTAGTAGCCCTTAACGAAGGCCAATCCTTTTCTTACTTGGGATCCTGGTTGCTCCAGGCCTGCCCTCACTTATCCTTGCTGGGTGAGTTCCACAGACCTTGCTGGTCTGCACCATCGACGATCTACATCTTCACCGAGACTTGCCGTTGCCAAGGCTTGTTGGGTCCAATCTGGTCGCCGACACCTCAGCACTCGACAGACATTGTGTTCCAGCCCGAATCCTGCTCCTGGTCGCCGACAACGCCTCCTGGACCTCGTGGCTGAAGAGTCAAGATGACCGTCAACGCACCTGAAGCACTCGACATCGGTGGGCATCTGTCCATCGCCTTCCTGGTCACTGGCTAGTGACCCAGACTCTGTCCCCTCTGCTTTCAGGTTCTTCAGAACTCCGATCCACTCTTGGATCCACCTGGACACTTTTCTCTTGGCTGCCAGCAGCACTTTGCAGCAGATCGCCATTCGAATCGACGACGAAACCCGACCCCGAAAGGCACCTATGCACCCGGCTTCCCTGGGTGAGGTAACACGAGTACTCCGGTGCTCCCGTGGGTAGAGACTCTTCAAAGTCCTAGATCTCAAAGGGTTTTGTCCTAGTCCTCTTTTAAGTGTCCCTTTTCTCTATTTTCCCGATCCCGACTTTCTCCATAGAAGTCAACGGCGTATCGCGGTTGTGTATTTACACTGCACGCGTCTCCCGTAGGTCCCCTGTGTCACTACCTTGGGTGGTTCCTTGTGGTCCAAGCACTTCTAGAGGCTCTAGGCCTAGTGTCTAGTTCAGTCGTGGTTCGCATACCACTTTATTGGTATATGGTTTGGTACGCCCCTAGGGCCCAAACGTGTATTTGTGCTATTACTGTGATTTATTAACTTATAACTTATGTACTTCGAACTCTAGCCTCATAAAGAGACTAGAGGGGTGTGTTTAGCAATAAATACATATATTTTGAATATATACCTGGTGTGGTGCTCTTTCATTTGGTCACTCAAGAGATTATAGACTGGTAAAACAAGCTGCTTTACATTCCTTCAAGACTTAGCCTGAAGGCTGCTCTCCATAGCTACCACTAGGATAGCTTTCAATAAAGGTTGTCTTTAACCTATCTCCAATAAGGGGTTGTTTGGACTGGTGCAAGGTGCCCACTATAATTAGTGGACAGCATATACCAGGCCAACTTCTCACAGCAAGCTGCTGCTGAGGCTGCTGGGAAAGCTAGTGGTCCCCATACAGTGTATTGGGATGATGGACTCCTGTACTCAGAGTGTAGAGACCCCAAGCCTGGTGCTACCAGGAGGTTGGTTATACCTCTAAAGTTCAGGGGCTTCCTACTGACCCTAGCCCATGATATTCCCTTGGCAGGTCACCTGGGCCAGAACAAGACTTGGGACAGAATTGTCCCTCACTTTCACTGGCACCACATGTCTGAAGACACCAAGGAGTTTTGTCGCTCCTGTGTAACCTGCCAGGCCAGTGGCAAGGCAGGTGGCACTACAAAGGCCCCCTGATACCACTACCTGTGGTGGGGGTGCCCTTTGAAAGGGTAGGGATTGACATTGTTGGTCCCATGGATCCCCAAACAGCATCTGGGCACAGGTTTATCCTGGTGGTAGTGGATCATGCCACCAGGTACCCAGAAGCTATTCCCCTCAGGACCACTACAGCACCTGTGGTGGCAAGGGCCCTCCTGGGAATTTTCTCAAGAGTGGGCTTTCCTAAGGAGGTAGTATCAGACAGGAGTGCTAACTTCATGTCTGGGTACTTAAAAGCAATGTGGAAGGAGTGTGGAGTGACTTATAAGTTCACCACACCCTATCACCCACAATGCAATGGTTTAGTTGAGAGATTCAACAAAACCTTGAAGGGCATGATTAAAGGGCTCCCAGAAAAGCTTAGGCGAAGATGGGACATACTCTTGCCCTGCCTTTTATTTGCATATAGGGAGGTGCCTCAGAAGGGGTTGGTTACAGCCCTTTTGAACTTCTGTTTGGCCACCCTGTCAGGGGTCCACTGTGCTTGGTGAAGGTAGGATGGGAGTTACCTCTCAAGCCCCCAAAGCAAGACATAGTGGACTATGTACTTGGTCTCCGCTCCCGGATGGCTGAGTATATGAAAAAGGCAACCAAAAACCTTGAGGCTAGCCAGGAACTTCAAAAGGCCTGGCATGACCAAAAGGCTGTTCTGACTGTTTACCAGCCAGGACAGAAGGTGTGGGTGTTGGAGCCAGTGGCCCCAGCAGCTCTCCAAGACAAATGGAGTGGACCCCACACTATTGTTGAGCAGAAGGGTGAGGTTACCTACTTAGTAGACCTAGGAACACCCAGGAGTCCCCACAGGGTTCTCCATGTCAACAGGTTAAAACCGTATGTGGCAGGGCAGACATGGGCTTGCTCATGGCTACTGATGAAGGGCAGGAGGAAGAGAGTGACCCACTCCCTGACCTGCTCTCACAGAACCCTGACGATGGGTCAGTAGATGGTGTAGCCTTGGCAGGCAGCCTCACTACCCAGCAACAAACTGATTGTAGACAGGTGCTCAATCAGTTTAGACACATGTTTTCACTGACACCCAGTCAGACCACCTGGTGCACTCATGAAGTGGACACTGGGGACAGTCTGCCTATTAAAAATAAGATTTATAGGCAACCTGACCATGTCAGGGACTGTATCAGGACTGAAGTCCAGAAAATGTTGGAGTTGGGAGTTATTGAACCCTCAGATAGCCCTTGGTCTAGTCCAGTGGTCCTTGTGCCAAAACCTCACACCAGTGGTGGAAAAAGAGAGATGAGGTCTTGTGTGGACTACAGGGGTCTCAATGCAGTCACTAGGACTGATGCCCATCCAATACCAAGGGCAGATGAGCTCATAGATACTTTGGCCTCAGCCAAATATCTCAGCACATTTGACTTGACAGCTGGCTACTGGCAGATCAGACTAGCTGATACTGCAAAGCCCAAAACAGCATTCTCAACCCCTAGTGGGCATTATCAATTTGTGGTGATGCCCTTTGGTCTGAAGAATGCACCTGCCACTTTCCAGAGGTTGGTGAATACAGTTCTCACAGGTCTGGAAGCCTATAGTGCAGCATATCTAGATGATATTGCTGTCTTTAGCTCCACCTGGGAGGATCACCTGGTCCACCTCAGGAATGTTTTACAGACCCTGCAAAAGGCAGGCCTGACTATCAAGGCCACTAAGTGCCAGATAGGGCAGAGTCAGGTTGTGTACCTGGGCCACCTTGTGGGTGGAGGCCAGGTTCAACCTTTGCAGAGCAAGATCCAGACTATCATGGACTGGACTGCTCCAGCTACCCAGACTCAGGTGAGAGCCTTCTTAGGCCTGACTGGGTACTATAGGAGATTTGTCAAGGGGTATGGATCAATAGTGACACCCCTGAATGACTTAGCTTCTAAGAAAATGCCCAAAAAGGTTCAGTGGACAGCTAGCTGTCAAAAGGCATTTGATGACCTGAAGCAGGCCATGTGCACTGCTCCCATTCTACAGAGTCCTGATTACTCCAAGAAGTTCATTGTTCAAACTGATGCATCTGAATTGGGGGTAGGGGCTGTACTGTCACAATTGAATGAAGAAGGTCAGGATCAGCCAGTAGCTTTCATTAGCAGAAGGCTGACCCCTAGAGAGAAACGTTGGTCAGCCATAGAGAGGGAGGCCTTTGCTGTGGTCTGGGCTCTGAAGAAGTTGAGGCCATACTTGTTTGGTACCCACTTCCTGGTTCAGACAGACCATAAGCCCCTCTTATGGCTAAAACAAATGAAGGGTGAAAACCCCAAACTGCTTAGGTGGTCCATTTCCCTACAGGGGATGGACTTCACAGTGGAACATAGACCTGGGAGTAACCATGCCAATGCAGATGGACTCTCTAGGTACTTCCACTTAGAACATGAAGACTTAACTGGGCAAGGTTAGTTTAATGTCCCTACGTTTGGGGGGTTGTGTAGGAGAGTAGGATCTGCTTCACATGGGTACCCCCACTTTTGCTGATGCTTCACTGTTTTTCGACATTAGTCTGGCTGGGGCCCTGCTAATCAGAACCCCAGCCTAGCTGCTTCCTCTCTAAAATGGTTTCCATGTGCCTTAGGCACATCACTGATTGGAATCTGGGGTGCCCTTATAAGTCCCTAGTATATGGTATACTATGTACCAAGGGCATAGGTACCTCAGATGCCTACCAGGGGCTGCAGCATGTATTATGCCACCCCTGGAAGGCCATCCAAACTGACACCACAGGTCTGCTACTGCAGCCTGGGTAAGGTGGTGCATGCACCCTTACTGTGATATAGGTTACCTATATCACTAAATACATACACACATATAAACCTATAAGTCACTCCTATGGCAGGCCTTATCAATCCTGAAGGCAGAGTGCGTGGTTCCTATGTGAGAGGGTGCCCCTGCATGAGCAGGGCCCTCTGCAGTGTTCGGAGACCCTTCTCTGATGCTGTTTGTAGTGCAGCCTGACCATATACTCTTAAGCGCATTATAACCTCGCGTTAAATGCTAACTTTGGAATGGCTGCACCTAAACATGTCGTGTTTGGTGTCAAACATCTTGGAATACTACCCCCCCCGCCAATTCTGGTGGCAGGGGTAGCATTCCACCCTTCTAGAGGGAGAGACATGTTAACTCTGGCCTGGCCGGTAACTTCTTTCTAAAGCCCTGGCATCACAAAATGGATGCTGCTGCCACAGACACGAGTCTGGCCTCCTGCTGCTGGACGAAACTCCGGCAGGGGAGGCCTGGACAATAGGTTTCCTGTCCCAGGGAGGTGTGACCACCTCCCCAGACAGGATAATGTGTATTGGGGCTGGGCGGGAGCACTTTCGGGTGCTTTGAAGTCCTGCACTGGGGGCACATTTGGTGTCCCTGTGCATACCCCAGTTCAAACCGGATCAGGGGCTTGCAGCCCCTGCTTTGGCGCGAACTGGACAAAGGAAAGGGGTGTAGCCACCCCTCTGCCCTGACCCACCCATAGGTGGGGCCACAGAGTAGTCCAACCCCTAAACTTGGTATAAGTATAGGAACCCAGTCCTTAGGACTTTAGATTATCCCTGGACGAAACTCTGAAACAGAATCCTGGACCTTCGACGCTCTACTAAAGACTAGAGGACAGAAGAATCTCCCTTGGCGTCAAGGAGTGACTCCCCTGCTTGGCAGGCACCAAAGAAGCAATTGTCCGGTCTGCATCGCCTAAGCTCCCATCGGACGCCGAAGTCTTTGCATCAACAGGGGTGGATTTCCAGACTTCCCTGAGGCTGCCCTGAGTCCCCAGCAAAGCTGAGGCCCGTAGCTGTCGTGGGTAACGTGGAACCGTGACCCCTGGACACCGCACGCATTTGCTAGTGCATCGTTTTCTGGGTCTCCCACAAAGTCATGCTTTGGGCTCCGAGTAGCCCTAGCCTCCAGCACCAACTGCACCGAAGATCACTGGCCTCCACTCAACGAGTGTCCTGTGAGCCAGATCCACGTGCGACATCTCGAGGCTCCTTCGCGGTCGCTAGCCCGTTGGCTAGTAGCCCTTCATGAAGGCCAATCCTTTTCTTCTTGGGCTCCCTGGTTGCTCCAGGCTTGCCCTCACTTACCCTTGCTGTTTGAGCATAAACGGCCTAAATGAGGGTATTCCGGCCCGGAGGCGGAGATTCCGGCCCAGAGGCGGAAATTCCGCCACAGGGCAGGAATCTCCAGCCCGGGAGCTGACATAAAGTTAGTATTGGAAAGTGTATTCTGTGAATACCGAAAATTACTAACTTTACGTATTTCACGTAAGTCAGTTCTGTGAATCAGGCCCTTTATGAGGCTAGAGTTCGAAGTACATAAGTTACAAGTCAAATATCAACAGTAATAGCACAAATACACGTTTGAGCCCTAGGGGCGTACCAAATCATATACCAATAAAGTGGTATAAGAACCATGACTGAGCTAGACACAAGGCCTAGAGCCTGTAGAAGTGCTTGGCCCTCAAGGAACCACCCAAGGTAGTGACACAGGGGACCCACGGGGGACGCGTGCAGTGTGAGAACACAGCCGCGAGCCGCCGTTGACTTCTATGGGGAATGTCGCGGTTGGAGTTTTAAAGAAAAAGGACACTTAGAGGAGGACTTGGAGCAAACCCCTTTAGAACTAGGCTGTTCTAGAGTCAATACCCACGGGAGCACCGGAGTACTCGAGTTACCTCACCCAGAGAAGCCGGGTGCATAGGTGTCTTTCGGGGTCGGGTTTCGTCGTTGTTTTCAATGGCGATCTGCTGTAAGGTGCTGCTGGCGGCCAAGTCGAAAATGTTCGGGTGGATCCAAGGGTGGATCGAAGATCTGAAGAACCTGAAAGCAGAGGGGACAGAGTCTGGGTCACTAGCCAGTGACCAGGAAGGCGATGAGCAGATGCCCACCGATGTCGGGTGCTTCAGGTAGGTTGACGGTCATCTTGACTCTTCAGCCACGAGGTCCAGGAGGCGTCGACGATAGCCAGGAGCTGGATTCGAGCTGTACCACAACGTTTGTCGATTGCTGCGGTGTCGGCAACTGGATTGGACCCAACAAGCCTTGGCAACGGCAAGTCACGTGGAAATGAAGAAAGGACGGTGATGCAGACCAGCAAGGTCTGGGGGACTCACCCAGCAAGGGTAAGTCAGGGCACGTCTGGAGCAACCAGGAAAGCCCAAGCAGAAGAAGAGTTGCCTTTGGGAGGGCCCACTAGCCAACGGACTAGCGACCGTGAAGGAGCCTCAAGTGGACACACTTGGAGCTGGCTCACAGGAAACTGTGGAGTGGAGGCCAGTGACCTTCGGTGCAGTCGGTGCTGGAGGCGGGGGCTACTCGAAGCCCAAAGCACAACTTTGTGGGAGACCAGGAAGAGGATGCACTTGCAAAAGTTCTTGGTGCCAAGGGGTCACGGTTCCACGTTACCCACGACAGCTACGGGCCTCAGCTTTGCTGGGGACTCAGGGCAGCCTCGGGGAAGTCTGGAAATCTACCTCTGGTGATGCAAAGACTTTGGCGTCCGGCGGGAGCTTCAGCAATGCAGACCGGACAATTGCTTCTTTGGTGCCTGCCAAGCAGGGGAGTCACTCCTTGACCCCAAGGGAGATTCTTCAGTCCTCTAATCTTGAGTAGAGCGTCGAAGTTCCAGGATTCAGTTGCAGAGTTTCGTCCAGGGATATCTAAAGTCCTAAGGACTGGTGTCCCATACTTATACTAAGTTAGGGGGTTGGACATACTCTGGGGACTCACCTATGGGTGGGTCAGGGAAGAGGGGTGGTTACACCCATTCCCTTTGTCCAGTTTCGCGCCAGAGCAGGGGCAGGTAGCCCCTGCAACCGGTTTGAACTGGCATATGCACAGAGACACCAAGTGTGCCCCCAGTGCAGGACTTCAAAGCACCAGAGAGTGCTCCCGCCCAGCCTCAATACACATCATCCTGTCTGGGGAGGTGGTTACACCTCCCTGTGACAGGAAACCTATTGTCCAGGCCTCCGCTGCCAGAGTTTCAGTCAGCAGCAGGAGGCCAGACCCGTGTCTGTGGCAGCGGCATCCATTTTGTGATGCCAGGGCTCTGTAAAGAAGTTACCGGGTAGGCCGGTGGGTACATGTCTCTCCCTCTAGAAGGGTGGAATGCTACCCCCGCCACCAGGACTGGTGGGGGGGGGGTAGTATTCCAAGATGTTTGATACCAAACACGACATGTTTTGGTGCAGCCAGTCCAAAGTTAGCATTGTACCGCGAGGATATAATGCACTTAAGAGTATATGGTCAGGCTGTACCACAAACAGCATCAGAGGAGGGACTCCGAACGCTGCAGATGGGCTCTGCTCATGCAGGGGCACCCTCTCACATAAAAACCAAGCACTCTGCCTTCAGGATTGTTAAGGCCTGCCATAGGAGTGACTTATAGGGTTATATGTGTGTGCAATGGTAGTGATATAGGTAGCCTATACCACAGTAAGGGGTGCATGCACCACCTTACCCAGGCTGCAGTAGCAGACCTGTGGTGTCATTTTGGAGGACTTCCCAGGGGTGGCATAATACATGCTTCAGCCCCTGGTAGGCCTCTGGGGTACCTATGCCCTGGGTACATAGTATACCATATACTAGGGACTTATAAGGGCACTCCAGAATCCAATCAAGGATGTACCTAAGGTACATGGAAACCTTTTTAGAGAGGAAGCAGATAGACTGGGGACCTGAATAGCAGGATCCCAGTCCAACTAAGTCATAAACCAGCAAAACACCAGGAAAAAAAGTGGGGGCAACCATATAGTCAGATTCCACCTTCCTACAGTCCTTTCTCTGGATCTTGTAGCCATCGGGGATGGCAGTGGCGATGTCGGGGCTGCAGGTGGCGTTGGTCCAGGTTTCCGTGAAGAAGGCGACGTCGGGCGAGAGGGTGTCGATCAGGTCCCAGATCTCTACGGCGTGTCGGTGCAGGGAGCACACGTTGAGAAGGATGCAAGTCAGGGTTTCGGTGGTGCGTGCATCAGGCGTGCCTTCGGCGGTCGTGGGAGCTTTGTTGTTGGTGAAGGATCTGCGGCAGGGTCTGCACGAGAACTGCCCGTGGGTGGTGTTCGGCGAGGAACTTGTGCAGTCGGCGTGTCTTCCGGGGTTGAGTGCGTGGAGGGTGGGTGAGTTGTAGCGGTGGGGGGGTCTAGGAGGACAAGGGGTCCTGGTGCTGGTCGCAGTCGGGTCACGGACGGGCGCAGACGGGCTTGCCTTAGGCGCGCCTTTGGCACCCCAGCGGTGCGACCGCGCAGCGGCCTCCATTATGAAGGGGAGGGGGGAGGGACGTGCAGCTGGGAGGCGGGAGCGGGTCGGTAGGGGGAGGGGTCACGGGTCAGTGGCGGCGGGAGCGGAGGGAAGAAAAGAAGGGGACAAGAGCACACAGCAAAGGACAATGAGGCAAATAAAACAAAACAAACAGCAGCAGGCACAATCAAATTAAATTAAGCCAGAGAGCGCAAGAAGCGAAAAGATAGAATCAGGGTAGTCTCGAACCCTGCAACGGAGGGGCTGGCTTCAGAGGCGACGCAGAGCACAGTGGAGGTGCCGGGGAGAGTGCGATCCTAGGACCAAGGTCTGAGGACTCACACGCGCTCCCCCGCAGCGGCCGCCATTATGAAGGGGAGGGGGAGGGACGTGCAGTTGGGAGGCGGGAGCGGGGCAGTAGGGGGAGGGGTCACGGGTCAGCGGCGGCGGGAGCGGAGGGGAAAAAAGAAGGGGGACAAGAGCACACAGCAAAGGACAATGAGGAAAATAAAACAAAGCAAACAGCAGCAGGCACAATCAAATTAAATTAAGCCACAGAGCGCAAGAAGCGAAAAACCTTGATCAGGGTAGTCTCGTACCCTGCAACGGAGGGGCTGGCTTCAGAGGCGACGCAGAGCACAGCAGAGCTGCCGGGGAGAGTGCGATCCTAGGACCGAGGTCTGAGGACTCACCATCTCATGTAAGGTTTTTAAAAAGACGAAATATGGTCAACATCCATCCAGTTGGAATGTCTTAGGGGAAAGGTTTTTAAAATTAACTCAAGAAAATGGCACCGTCATTTTCTACGCTAACTAGCACATCTCATTGAAAAACTACGCTTGCATGTCAGCACTGGTAAGTCGAGAAATGTCATTAACTACACTTACGAGAAAATTCGAGCTCTACAAAAGACAGCTTTCAAAACGAAACTCATGGAAGATACAAGGAGTTATGAATTGCATGCCTGCAGAATTTTCCACTTTGAGAACCAAGTACCAATCAGCGTTAAATTTAAGCCGGTGGTTTCCGGTGCTCGGCATGGCATTTATCAACACCTAAACCTATGACACTCAGCCACATGGTGGCGTTATTTGTCTTATTTAGAGATGAACACATCAACAGTTGCTTATTCATTTAATATAAACTAAAAATTAGTAATACCTGCTGCCCAAGCCATTCTTATACCTTTGGGGGCTGAAAATAGTCTGAAATGTACATAGGAGTGTGATGGTTAGTATTTGTGTTTGTATTGGCAATGGTTGATGCGAGCTGAAGTAGCATCCTTACAGTACCCTGACAATTAAGCACTGAGTAGCATGTGTGTATAGTAATTAAAATCATAGTCTCAATAGCATCCTCCTTTATGGTAGAAAGCAGGGTCATGCCGAAGCCTTTGTTTCATTAAAATGAAGAACAGCTACATCCACCCTCCGACCTTGGTATCTGGAGACTTTTACATGAATGGGTGTTTAAGTCCATAAAGGCCAAATATTACCTAAATTCATATTCCAATGTTCTCATCTGTAATGAAATTTCATAAAATTATGTATTTAAAACCGTAAGGAAATTACACTCAACTCAGCAATACGGTATGCTTCCAACATGAAGGGGATTGGAAGCTTAGAAAAACAAACTCCTGCAGAGCTGCATGAACTTTAATTAACTTGCATCCTAAGACCTCTAATGAAATTGTTTTTTAATCAAAATCACTTTTCAAACAGAAACGTTCAATAGCCTCAGCAATTAAACACCAAAAAGGGATTTTCAATCACAGCAGCAGAGAACCTTGCAAATTGAATATGGATGTAAAGCCTCCTATGGGTCATAAGTGTGCTCTGTATGTTGATCCCAGGGGTGAATACAAAACACATTTTGTGTGGTTAACCCCTTCGATGCGCGTGACGAGCTCAGCTCGTCATGCTGCGCGGTAGCGCTGTGCGCATGACGAGCTGAGCTCGTCACGACCGCACCCGCGATCGGAATGTCCAGCACACGAGCGGAATTCCGATCGCGATCAAGTGGTTAAGAGGCAATCTTTGACTTAACTGATATTTTGAGTTACAATTTTCTAAAGTAAATTATTTCACCCCTGTCAGTTTTTTTTTTAATTAGAGATCTTTTTAATTTGATCTACTTTTTTGTCTTTTCCATGTTCATCCTAAAAGATTTGGGGCCTTTTCACCCACACACACACAGGGTCATCAGTAGGTAGTTATAGTTAGGACCATGTGTCCATAGGAAAAGCATTTTTTGACTTGCCTTGACTTTGATGCTGTTTGACGAATTTTGACAACATTTTCCATACAAAATGTGCCGCTGAATCTTGTTGCACATGGAAACCTTTGGGGTACTCAGTCAAGCGGGCCAAGAAAAAGGGGGGGGGGTAAAAAAAATATGTTTCTGATGTTAATTCCCAGCGGAGTTTCCAACACGACCTCAGCCCAAACTGCTGGATGGAATTACACCAAATTTGACAGAAAGGTAGCTTGTGGTCCACACAGTTTTAAAGTTATTAAAAGTAAGCCAAATTTGTATATATAGGTATGCACCACTTCAATCAGGAAGCCATCTTGGGACTCAGCTTCAGGAGAGTCTCACAAAATAAACATTTAAAAAAAGAAAAAGGGGTAGGGTAGCAATAGCCTGACCCCATAACTGTGGTCCTGGTGTACCCCTGTGATCCTAACAGGGCCAAAAAGCACCTTTTTTGTAATTGTTCCAGCGGAATGTGACGAAGCCACGAATCAGCGGCAAAATTTGAAAAAAGAAGTGCGGTCTCCTGCGCTTATTTACATTATAGAACCTGGGTGGGCCAGGTCCCAGGGGCAAGTGAGCTTCCTTTAAAAACAAAAAGGAAGGCAGGTACAAGCCACCCTCCATGGGCTCTATGAGCCCCGGGGACAACCACCTCCCTGGGGCTAAAGAAAGATTGATAGGGGGGGCGCATGGACCCCCGCAATGCCCAGGGTCCACCACCTCCCTGGGGCTAAATATAAGAAAATGGGGATCCTCTTGGACCCCCTGAGCCCTGGGGACTACCACCTCCCCAGGGCTATAAATAAATTGACTAGGGTGGCTGCACAGACCCCCCCCCGATCCCCAGTGACCACCACCTCCCCGGGGCTGAGTTAAATATGTAGTAGGAGGCCATGAAGACCCCCCACGCCATGGGTACCAACACCTCCCCTCCCAGGCCATTCTCGGCCCGGGGCTGCCACCTCCCCGGGGTGGCCCAACAAACAGTGAGGCCACGCAACCCCCTCCTTGAGCCATACATGGCAGTGGTAACTGCTAAGGCTGACTCCTGCTTAGCCACGGGGTGCCCAGCAAAGGCAAACAATCCGGTTCCAGTGGGAAGTAGTTGTCAAAGTGATCCCACCTGCTGAAAGTGGAGGTTTCATCTCTTTCCCTGCCTACAGACATGCAGGCAGGGAAATAGATGAAACAATTGCTCTTACATGGAGGGAGCTGCCTTTTCAGCAGCTCAATCCATGCAGCAGCAATGTCGGCTCCAGCAGGAATAGGGGAGCCAGCTGGGACAAAGAGAGCCTTGAGGCTCACCCGGCAGTCCCGGGGTAAAGAGCAGAAAGAGGCAAAATAAAAGTCATAAAATAGCAGCAAGAGGCAGGATAAAGGTCCGAAAGGGGCAAAATAAAGGTCAGGAGTGAACAGAAAGAGGCAATTTAATGGGCAGAATGAGCAGAAGAGGCAAAATAGAGGTCAGAAACGAGCAGAAGGAGGCAAAATAAAGGTCAGAAATGAGCAGAAAGAGGCAAAATAAAGGTCGGAAACAGACAGTTTAAAGGTCAGAAGGGAGCAGAAAGAGGCAGAATAAAGGTCAGAACAAGCAGAAAGAAGCAAAAAATAAAGGTGAGAAACGAGCAGAAAGAGGCAAAATAACAGGCAGAATGACCAGAAAGAGGCAAAATAGAGGTCAGAAACTAGCAGAAAGAGGCAAAATAAAGGTCAGAAATTAGCAGAAAGAGGCAAAATAAAAGTCAGAAATGGGCAGAATGAAGGTCAGCACAAGCAGAAAGAGGCAAAATAAAGGTCAGAAGCTAGGAGAAAGTGGCAAAATAAGAGTCAGGAACAAGCAGAAAGAGGAAAAATAAAGGTGAGAAACGAGCCGAAAGAAGCCAAATACATGTCAGCAACGAGCAGAAAGAGACATAATAAAGGTGAGAACGGAGCAGAAAGAGGCAGAATAAAGGTCAGAAATGAGAAGAAAGAAGCAAAATAGAGGTCAGAAACGATCAGCAAGAGGCAGAATAAAGGTCCGAAACGAGCAGAAAGAGGCAGAATAAAGGTCGGAAGGGAGCAGAAACAGGCAAAATAAAGTCAGAATAGAACAAAAAGAGGCAGAATGGAGGTCAGAACCCAGCATCAAGAGGCAGAATAAAGGTCAGAAATGAGCTGAAAGAGGCAAAATAAAGGTCAGGACGGAGTAGAAAGAAGCAAAATAACAGGCAGAATGAGCAGAAAGAGACAAAATAGATGATTTATTTCCAGTCATGTGATTGGAGTGATACAAGTACAGCCGACACGTGTTTCGGCCATGTGGCTATCCAACCAAGGGCTTTTTCAAGGCTGATACATACATCATTATTAATATGTCATAATGATAGTGCAATGTACATAGATACATAAAAAATGATACTGTTCAGTGACAAAGACACGAACATTAAGTCATTCCCATGGTGCTGCAAACCAATATTTTGCGTTGTGATACTGCTACATAAACAAACAAGAATAAGGTACAATTAAGCAAGAATTCGGTACAATTTAGGCAAAAATTTGCTCAGCTTTTGAGAGGCGAGAGGCTAGATGTGGTCCCATTAATGACATTCCAAAAACACCAATGTGACAGGGATAGTTCCTCATCTGTACACAAAGAAAACCAGGTGAGTTAAAAATGTGTGCATTAAGAAGGTCATTCACCATATATCTGAACTTTTGAGTCTATTTAGGGTTCACAAAGCAAAGAGTAAAGGAAAGAAAAAGAAATAAGGAACATTGAAGTGTAATGAACTGCTATCCAACAGTCAATGCGGGCACAGAAGTTCTTCTGCATAAGCGTGATTTGGGCAATGGCTATACAAAATCGCTGAGTATTCAAGAACGTCAAGAATGTAATATTAACCTGTTTAATAAATACTAAAATTGGCCATGAGCAGTTGCGAGAACCGCAACATGAGAAATGAATGAATGCTGGGAGCGGGAGACTAAGTCATAACCGCAACATGAGAAATTAGTCAGTGATTAAAGTGGAGAATTCTGTGAAAACCGCAACACGAAAAATAATAGAATGCTAAAACGAAGGATTATTGGATGTCTAGAGTTACTTACCCTGGTCCTGTGGAGTGTGAGCAAAGGAAATAACAATAAGAAGACATCTCTGCTGTCAATACTGTTTTGGACCCGCGACCGCCATATTTAACCACCGGTCACATGTGCTGGGGGAGGACTGAAGGCAGTAGAGGGTGGAGGACTTCAGGCAAGTAGGACCGTCACAGGGGGATCTGGCAGGAGGACCTACTCATGTGTGCCCTCCTACTTTTATTACCATGTACCCACTGACAGACCCACTCATACACTCAGTCACCCACTCACAGATCCAGCCAAACACTCATTCACCCACTAAAAGACCCACTCAGAGACTCACTGACCCACTCACAAAAACACTCACACACTCATGCTGCCACTCGCAGACTCACTCAAGACTCCCACACTCACTCACAGACCCACTGAGAGACTCACACACCTACGCACAGGTCCACTCAGACACTCACACACCCACTCACTGGTCGACTCAGAGATTCTTGCATGCACTCACTGACCCACTCAGACACTCATCAATCAGTCAATCAATATGGGGTTGTAAAGCGCAGCTACTCACCCGAAGAGGTCTCAAAGTGCTTAGGTGGGGGTGAGGGCATGAGGCTCCAGGAAATTTACAGAGTTCCGTCAAAGAGCCAGGTCTTGAGGTCCTTCAAGAATTTACGGAGTGTTGGAGTCTGTCGGAGGTGGAGAGGGAGAGAGTTCCATGACTTGGCAGCAAGGAGGGAGAAGGAGCATCCTCCTGATCTGGTCTTCTTTCTGCATGGTACCATCTCCAGGGAGAGCTGGGCCGAGCGGAGGGATCTTTGGGGTGTGTGGGACGTGAGGCGGTGGTTCATGTAGGCGGGTCCAGTGTTGTGGAGGGTTTGTGGGCATGGGTGAGAAGGTTGAAGGTGATTCTCTACTCGACGGGGAGCCAGTGTAGAGTCCGTAGGTGTTGGCTGATGTGGCAGTGGCGTGGTAAGTTGAGGACTAGTCTGGCAGCGGCATTCTGAATGTACTGTAGTTTGCGGGTGAGGTTCTTGTTGACCCTGGCGTATAGTGCGTTGCCGTAGTCTAGTCTGCTGCTGATTAGGGTGTGAGTGACGGTTTTCCTCTGTTCAAGGGGAATCCAGTTGAAGGTCTTGCAGAGTAGTCGGAGGGTGTGGTAGCAGGAAGAGATGACGGTGTTGAACTGGTGGTCCATTTTGAGTTTGGAGTCCAGGATGATTCTGAGGTTGCGTGCATGGTCCATGGGGGAGAGGGGGATCCCGAGGGCAGGGGGCCACCAGGTGTCGTTTCAGGTGTCGGGTGTGGGCCCATGATGACCACCTCCATTTTGTCCCTGTTGAGTTGTAGGCAGCTGTTCTTCATCCATCTGGCGACTGCTTTCATACCGTCTTGAAACTTATGTTTGGAGAGGTTGGGTTCATTGGACAGGGAGAGGATGAGGTGGGTGTTGTCTGCATACGATACAATGTTGAGTCCGTTTGGTCTGACAATGGATGCAAGCGGGCCATGTAGATGTTGAACAGGGTCGGGCTAATGGAGGAACCATGGGGGACTCCGCAGGTGGTTGGAGTGGGTTCCGAGCGGAAAGGAGGGAGTCTGACCCGTTGCGTTCTGCCAGAGAGGAAACAGAGGATCCAGCCGAGGGCCTTGCTCTGGATACTGGCGTCGTGGAGTATGCGGGCTGAGGGTGCGATGAGAGACTGTATCGAAGGCCACGGAGAGGTCCAGGAGGATGAGGGCCACACTCTCTCCTCTATCGAGGAGGGAGTGGATATCATCTGTCGCAGCGAGAAGGGCGGTTTCGGTACTATGGTTCATCCTGGAGCCTGATTGGGAGGAGTCGAGGATGTTGTTTTCTTCTATGAAGGCAGCTAGTTGGCTTTTGTCAACTTTTTCCAAGACTTTCGCTGCGTAAGGAGATCGGTCTGAAGTTTTTGAGGTCAGTGGGGTCTTCCGAGGGTTTTTTTCAGGAGAGGGTTGATTTCGGCGTGTTTCCAGTCAACGGGGAAGGAGGCGGTCTCGAAGGAGTGGTTGATGATTTGCTGAAGCTTGGGGGTGATGATGTCTGCTGCTCTGTGGTAGATGTGGTGGGGGCTGGGGTCCACAGGGACCCGGAGTGGGTGGTCTTCATAATCTTTAGGGTGTCTTCGATACCGAGGGCAGTCCAGCTGTCCAGTGACATCTGCGTGGGGCTGGGAACGGTGGGAGAGGGTTCTTCATGGAGATTGTTGTCATCAAATTTGTCATAAATGGTCTTGATTTTGTGGTGGAAGAAGGTGCTGAGTCTGTCGCAGAGGTCCTGGGAGGGTGGCATGTCTGTGGTCTCGCTGTTGGGTTGGGCGAACTCATCTACCCACTCACAGACCCAATCAGAAACTCATTTTCCCATTCACAGACCCACTCAGAGACTAATGCACCCACTCACAGGTCCATTCAGAGAGTCACGCACCCACTGACTGACCCACTCAGGCACTTACTCACCCACTCATAGACCTACTCAGAGATTCACACAACAACTCAAGACCCACTCAAACACTTACGCATGCACACACACTCACCCACTCAGAGACTCATCCATCCATTCACAGCCCTTCAAAAACACTCAGATACCCACTCACAGACCCACTCAGAGACTCATGCACCCACTCACAGACCCACTCAGACACTCATGCATCCAGTCACATACACACTCAGAGATTCATGCACTCACTCACAAACACACTCAGAGACTCATGTTTTCATTCACAGACCCACTCATGCACCCACTCACAAACATACTCACACATTAAAACCCCAACTGACAAACCTACTCAAACACTCTAACACCCACTCACAGACTTAGAGACACTCATGCACTCATTCACACAGTCACTGTCATAGGTTAATGGTTACATTTAGGAAATAAAATGTAAAAAAACCTAGAAATTCACTTCCAATCCCAAAGGCTACAGGGACGCTATAGTTAGGAAACAACATTACAAAAACCTTACAAATTAACTGAAAAATCAAAGGTTACATGGACATTATAGTTAAGAAGTAAGTATAAAAAAAAATAGAAATTCACTGAAAAAAAACAAAGATTACAGGGACATTAGAGTTAGGCTCAGATTTCACTCCTACAAAACCAGTGAAATTCAGCAGTTATAGTTACCTGAGCTAACTATAGCTTACACCCCCGCAATGCACGGCTTATGACCTCACATATTACATCACTGATGACATGGTCAGTGACATCAACAGAAGCACTCACACCCCTATGCAACCTCTCATGCACCCACTCACATGCCCATATAACCACTCACATACCCATTTACAGACCCATACAAGTACTCACACAACCACTCACTCATCCATAGAGCCACTCACACACCCAGTCACTCATTCATACAGCTACTTATACAACCATTCACTTACCCATACGGCTACTCACACAGCCACACAATCACCCATACAGTTACTCACACACCAACTTATTCATCCATACATAATAGAACATGGAAGTGTAGATGCCAGCATCCTTTGTTGCACTTGCCTGTGTGCACTGCTCTGTGCCTGAGGTCATTTTAAAAGCAGACCTGCTCTGCAGCACTGCTTTTTAATTGTTAATTGTGCCCAAACTCAGCTTTGGTGCTATGGGCACTTCCAAAGTAATAATATACCCTATTTTATACATATTAGGTACCCCCAGGGTCTTCCCTAGGTATCCCCGGGGTGGGGAAGTCATGTACCTATAAGCAGGGGCCTTGTAAAATATGTTTTATAAACCCTTGTGAGGGAAATCTGCTCACTTTACTTTTTTCGAATATTTTAGACAGTTGGCCCACAGGCTAACATTGCAATATTTTTTGGCCACATATATATTGCTAGGAAGGGAATAAATATCATTAAAGGACTTAGCAGAATGGTATTGATAAAGCCAACAGATTGCTATTGATATCATAACTTGTGCGGAAAAGAAATTCTAAGGTGTTCTTTTCTGTAAGCCAAAATCCAGCCTTCTTGCTGTCTCCCCTGATTGGTCAGTGTTAACAGGCTTAGCCAGGATGCCTTGAATAGAGGGAGAGGCTATCTAGAAAAGAGAGCTCTGCTGCTACACAGGAATGCCAGGGCAGGGCTCATAAAGCAAGAGCTTCAAAGAAGGAAAGGCAGGGAATGCCAGGTCTACCTACACCCTCCCCCTGTCCCCAGCCAGATGGCAGACTTAAGGAAGACGTTTGCAGATGTTAGGGGGAGGAGAGCTAGGGAAATGAGCCACACTGAGAGTTGGGTTAGTTAGCTCTTGCTGCTCTGCTGAGATTTCAGCCATCATAGATCTTGGAAGAATGGTGCTTTCTGGGACAAGAATATGCCACACTTTGGAAGAAGTGGTCATGCGCCTGGGTGGCACCCTGCACCCCATTGTTCAGTGGTGGCCTATCTTGATGCCCAGAAGCTGAGAATAAGTATCTGAGAGCTGCACAGCCTCTCAGTTCTACTGACAGAAACTACAAGGAAAAGAAGGACTGTAAATGTAAATGTAAATCCGTATTTGTAATGCGCGAACTACTCACCCTTACGGGTCTCAAGGCGCTGGGGTCCGTCGTGGAAATTAAGTGAGCTATTGCCCAGAGTCACATGGTGCTGAGCTGAGCTGCCGCCGGAGCCGGGGATCGAACCGTGAACCCTGTGCTCCGAAGTCAGCTGCCCTGGCCGCTGCACCACACCTGTCCTGCTGGAATCTGAATTTGCACCCACAGGCCCTGCACTCTGACTGATTGTGCCTGCTTCACACTTTGGTACTACAGCCCCGGGGACTGTGCCTTGCTTCAAGAAAGATTAAGGAGTTGACTCACTGACTCCCTGCAGCTTAACAGAAACCCACCTGCATCATCTTCACCAAGAGTACCCACCGTGAAGTGCATCCAGAGGACTTTTAAGGATTTGGCCAGGTGCATTGTGAGAATTGTGATCACAAACTTCTAAAGACCATCCACGAGATTCCAGATCCTTGGATTTGTGTTTTGAACACTTTGAACCCACAAGGAGACCTTTAGGAATCACCTCAACGTTTCCTAAAAAGCTGCAGAGGGTGACCGACTCGACCTGTGAGAGCCAAGTTAGCCTCCTTCAACCGCGACCTGACCTAGACTCCTGGTTCATCCCGCTGAAAAGCTCCAGAGCTCCAACTTCCCGCCGGCAAACCCTCTACAAATCCGGCCTTTTGAGGAGCAGAGGGGGCAGAAGAAGAAGCTCCAGAAAGATTTCTAAGTGCGAACAAAAAATTATGACTTAGCCCTTCTGCTTAGTGTATCTGGCCAGGGCGGTCAGCCTGAAACGTCGACTTTGTCCAGGTCAAGTGCGAACAGATGTCCCAGAGTGGCTCTATAGGTTTTTAAGTGCTATAAAGTGGTAATTTGTTCAAAATTCATATCTCCGGTTCCCTACATTGGATTTTTGTCATTTGGTGTCAATTTGTTCATAAAAATATTTACCATTTTTATAAATTCGAGTGGGGTTTGTATTGTGTTGTGCCTTACTTATTAAATGTATTGGTGTTTTTAAATGCTTTACATGTGTGTCTCCTAAGTTAGGCCTGACTACTCAGTTACATACATACCAAGGGCTGAGCAAGAGACTGATTTATTGAGACTTTTACTGGACCCTCTACCGTGTTGGTGGACTTATTACTGGTGGTAGGAGCATACTTGCCCCTACCAATAACCCACTTTCCAACATCAGGTATGTATAACTGCTAAATTTCATCGGTTTTGCACAAGTGAAATCTGAGCCTAACTATAACGTCCCTGTAACCCCTCTCTCTCTCTCTCTCTCTCTTTCTCTCTCTAAATATATATAAGACTGTGTTATCGCGGTCGAAACGCGCCATGCTGGGCACTTGCCGTCACATTGTTTGATGCTGAAAAATCTGCAATAAAGCACTGCACTTTGAAATCTTCACGCTGTGGTCCGTACCTGTTCATTGCAGTGGCTAAGGTGATTCAGGATTGTGATTTTCCTATATATATATATATATCTATCTATATATATCTTCATTCTCTGGCAAGGCTCCCAAGAAAGTGCAAGGATTTTTGCAGAAGAGTTAAACAGTAACAACCTGAATCTCTCCTTCACATGCAACACTAGTCCATACAATTTCTAGATCTTGAAATTTATGTGGAGAACAATAAAATACAATCTAGGACCTACAGGAAACCTACCGCTGGAAATACCATCCTCCACGCTAGTAGTTTTCACCCCACTAGTCTGAAAGAGAGCATCCCACAAATCTTGTCCTATATGGACCCTGCAAGTGGACTCGTCCTCAATCCTGTTTGCGGCTGCTGATCCACGTAGCCCCCAAGACATTACAGGGTGGTGCACACTCCGCGGCAGGACGGACGCTTTTTATATTCTGCTCCAAAGGTTGTCCACCAGCTGAGTAGCACTCGATCAGCATGTTATGGGGGCCACCCGACATGGTAACTATCATGTCGGCTATGTGGACCAGCAGCCGCAAACAGGATTGAGGACGAGTCCACTTGCAGGGTCCATACAGGACAAGATTTGTGTGCTATCTGGACCACATTTCCCACAATGCACAGTCTCATTCGAGCTTCCCATTGGTGGGTGTGCAATATGAAAATGGCGAAGTGGGTTCAGCGTTTCCACACACTGTCTCCGTTCAAGCCTCTGAAGAGAATCATAAGGCGCTTCGAAACGCGTCAGGCATTTCCATTACGGAGCAGCTTCTACAAGCGGATCCTCATCCCTACCTATCATAAACAAAGCTGCTGATCGAGTGCTACTCACCAGGTGGACAACCTTTGGAGCAGAATGTAATACGCGGCCGTCCTGCCGCGGAGTGTGCACCACCCCGTAATGTTATGAGGGCCACCCGACATGGTAACTATCATGTCGGCTATGTTTACCAGCAGCCGCAAACAGGATTGAGGACGAGTCCACTTGCAGGGTCCATACAGGACAAGATTTGTGTGCTATCCGGACCACATTTCCCACAATGCACAGTCTCATTCGAGCTTCCCATTGGTGGGTGTGCAATATGAAAATGGCGAAGTGGGTTCAGCGTTTGCACACACTGTCTCCGTTCAAGCCTCTGAAGAGGAGCATATGGAGCTTCGAAACGCGTCAGGCATTTCCATTACGGAGCAGCTTCTACAAGCGGATCCTTGTCCCTACCTATCATAAACAAAGCTGCTGATCGAGTGCTACTCACCAGGTGGACAACCTTTGGAGCAGAATGTAATACGCGTCCGTCCTGCCGCGGAGTGTGCACCACCCCGTAATGTTATGGGGGCCACCCGACATGGTAACTATCATGTCGGCTATGTTTACCAGCAGCCGCAAACAGGATTGAGGACGAGTCCACTTGCAGGGTCCATACAGGACAAGATTTGTGTGCTATCCGGACCACATTTCCCACAATGCACAGTCTCATTCGAGCTTCCCATTGGTGGGTGTGCAATATGAAAATGGCAAAGTGGGTTCAGCGTTTGCACACATTGTCTCCGTTCAAGCCTCTGAAGAGAAGCATATGGAGCTTCGAAACGCGTCAGGCATTTCCATTAAGGAGCAGCTTCTACAAGCGGATCCTCGTCCCTACCTATCATAAACAAAGCTGCTGATCGAGTGCTACTCACCAGGTGGACAACCTTTGGAGCAGAATATATATATATATATATATATATATATATATATATATATATATATATATATATACACAAAAGGTGGAGAGCAGCTCCTTTACCTAGTACGCTCTGCAACAGGGCTTTTAAGCTTTTTAGCATTAAAGTAGCATATTTTCATCCACGCCAAGCTAGAAAAGTCCTTTGCCATTTTGTAGCAAACTCAACCACAGGATAGCAATCCTAATCCTTTGTTTAGCTGCTACAATGGCACAAGACTAGGCCTGGGTGGTAAATTCCTTTCCGCTCGCGGAATTTGGGTAATTTGGGTAATTTCTCGTTCCGCGGAGAACGCGAAATTGCCAAAAATTCCGCGATCCGCGACTTCGCGGAGTTTTTTGCTTGTTCGCGCTCTCCAAATGCGTGTTCGCGAGATATTTCTCCTCGAGCACGCAAACAGCGTTCGCGAACAGGAAAAAAGCATTGCGAATGGGCGGAAGAAGTAATTCCGCGTATTCGCAGAACTTTTGCGTGCTCGCAGAGATTTTTTACCGTTTCGCGGAGCTTTGCGTAGCGCGACTACGCAAATTCGGCCCACCCCTACACAGGACTTTGTTACTTTACAGGAGGATGTGTGAGGAAATTTTGCCTAATAATACAGGAAAGAAACACTGAATTTACCTACACCAAATTTATCAGAACGTTAGAAATGTACTTAGAAAACGTTCTTTTTGTTTTTGGGGTAAACCATTGATATGTTTTCATGAAATTAGTGTTTAAAGAGGTCCTCAGAGTTGGCATTAAGGGGTTGAAATGTTAGGTGCTACTGGACAATTGGTCCTGTGAGAGTCTTGTGGAACCAAAATTAAAAACAAAATAGGGCCTACAGATTGGCCACGGGAGCTTTTACTCCAATCTACCATTTCAGTACCATGAGACCGATCCTGGTACCAGTTATAATTTACTGAGCTAACAATAACTTACACCCTCACCATGCACTGCTTATGAACTCCCATATTACATAACTCATTTTAAAGGTTAATTGACATCATTGATGGCATCACTGATTACACCATAGTGATGGTCTCGAACCCAAGTAAGAATTGTTTAAAGCAATAAGAAATTACAATACACCAAGGAGTAGGGATGATGTAAGAGCATTTTTGGGAACCACAGAGTTCTATTCAAAGTTTGTCAAAAAGGTTTCTAGTAGACGTATCATAGTCACCAATTATTAAAACTCACAAACAAATTTGAATGGTCTGATGAATGTCAAGGTGTTTTAAAAAGTTTGAAATTAGACAGTTGTGATGCACCACCATTGCAAGGTTTTGATTCTGAATTGCAAAGTATAGTTACCATGGATGCAGGTAACAGAGTATCTGTGGTATGTTAACCCAAATCAGAAGAAACGTATTCTGTGATTGAATGAGAAGCAATAGAGTGTGTGGGTTCTGGAGCACTATCGACAATTTATTTGGTGTGTTGTGTTATTGTTTTCTCTTCTGGATGTTTGTACACACCGCAGTTTAAGTATGTTCCACATGATGGAATGTAGATCCTTGACTGTACGTTAGGAGGAGCAGGAGCAGAGCTACGAGACGGCTTCTCCATTCTTGTCCGTACCAGGGTAGTTTATATGAATTAACTTCAATAAATTGCTCTTTTATTCAACTACTTGATGCATGGATGTTTACAAATATCCTTTCTTTTGATGCATTTTTAAACAGAGCAGGAGTGCGTTTCGTTTCCACTTTCAGGTTTGTTATTGTTTTTGTTTTTCATTTTGCAACTTTTGTTTTTGCTAGGTTTTGTTTTGTTTGACTCATTTGTCCTTTCGGTGTGGTTGATTATTAATTTGGAGTTGTTTGCGCTCGTCTCATGCTATGTAATCCTCTGCACCTTCAAATATGTCATCAGTGTGGTGCATGGGATGCGCACATGTGCAGTTTTTATCAGATGTTCCTTGTGGAAGTAATTAGCATCTAGTGGCCTTTGTATCGGTTTTTAGTTTTAACTCACATACGACAGATGTCCACTTAAACTACAGCACCACAGAAGCTCAGTATCGTGCACCTTTTTGGTAAGGGTTGCATTGTTTAGCATTATAACTAGGACAGTATGTGGATGGTACATTTTACATATATCTTATCTTTGTTGCAGTGGTCGTGTTGTGCCGGAATTAATTTACGTTTTTCTGACTCTTAATGATGCAAGGAACCTGAAAGAGTTAGTTTTCCTTTGTTTTGATCTGTCTAATCAGGAATTTCATTGTTGTTGGAGTATTACTGTGTTTGATATCAGCCTTTTTTGATTTGGGTATTCTTTCTAGGCCCGGGCTGGTGTTCACATAGCTGCGCTACACGGAACTCGGGCAGGGTTCCCTTGTCCTGCTAGTTCGCATGACGTTCATGCCGTACATCAACTCCAAGCGCGTTCTTGTACGGAAATCTCACACGAACTGCACCACGCAGTGCGCATGGGCACGGCCATCTTGTTTCTCACTCTGTTTAGGGTGCTGGGGCCTACTTTTTCATCCTTTCTCAATCTATTTAATCCTTGTCTTCCAAAACATTTTTTCCCCTTATTTTTTATTTATTATCTCACCTTTTGTCTTTGCGAGTTTGTAAATTTATGTTTTTTCTACTTTTTGGTGCTTTGGTTTATTTTTGTACTTTTTTTATTTTTTCGCTTAACTTCCTTATTTTTTCACCTTCTTTAGTTCTTTTTCATGTTTCTTTTTTGTCTCTCCCCCCACAGTGCCATGGCAGAGCAGGGCGCCAAAAAAAAGGTCAGCAGCCGCCTTCCTTGCAGAAGGCAGCACCAGGAAGGGGTGCATCCCCGTGCCTTGCTTTCAGAGGTGGAGGTGGCAGCGCTGGTCTTTTATGTCCAGCACCACCTCCCCTCCACCCTGGTAGCAGGTGGTAGGCCTGGGTCTGGGTACAGACTCACAGAGCACTGGCAGTGGCCTGGGTCTGGGTATGGACTAACGGAGGACCGGCAGCGGCACCGACAGTGAACCAATGCTCTTGGGTCAAGCGCACCGAGCAGCAGCTGATGCACTGGTGATCTGATGTCCTGGACCAAGACCAGAACCTGTTGGACCTGTTAGGAGTGGAGGTTGGCGGGGCACGGTGAGTAATTATTAGTATTATTATTACTTGTGTTGTATGCTATTGCTAATATTATTTTTCCCAAATAGCACTCATGCTGCTCACACCCAGGTAAGTTAACTTTACAAATATTACGTGATCGTTATTCTAGACAGGTGCTCGGTGCTACCTAATCGTACTTGTTGGCACTCACTTGGGTTGAGTATGTAAGAAGTAATGCAGAGACTCTTTGTCCTGTCACTAACATAGTGGTAGTTCGTATTACTAATTTAGCCACACGCGTCCTGTAAATTCTGTTCTTAGAGCCTTTATTTTTTTGTAGCTCGTACAGTGGCAAGCAACCAATTTGTTGTATGCATGCGTCCAAGAAAAATACAGACTTAGTTAATTGGCCCTCAAAGAGGGTTGAGATTGCGAATGAGATGAGAAGCAAACATCATTTGTTGCAATTTATTAGTAATTCTAAAATCTAGTTTACAGAATTTGGTATAGGGCTAGGTAGGTTTCAGAAATTTGGAATAGGATAGGACGGTCTGCGATACTACTAGTCGATCTGATTTAGAAAAGTTCAATGTTATTTGCAAATGCCTTTTCCTGCCCAAAAATATTTTTGGAGAGATTATTTTATTTACCACCAATTTTTTTTGTCTTTATGTCTTACATCAGCATCCAGGGGCAAGAAGAGGGCTGAGGAGGGCGAGGGAGCTGCTGGAGGTGACTCCTAAACTTCCTCTGCCAATGGCTCTGCTAGTCCAGTAAGTCCTCCTGCTGTTAACATTAATATTAATTTCCCTAACTTTTACCGCTCCTTATTTTGAATTGATATTTCCATCCATTTCCTAATTTGTTTTCAAATCCTCTTAGATCTGTCTGTTTCCAAATTCTTGTTATTCCTGCATTATCCTATTTACTTATTTTCTATATTTCAAGTTTCTGTACTTTACTTCAAACTGTCTGTAGCTTCCTTTCTGCTGCTTTGTCAGTCAGCTTTCCCTCTCCCCTTATATATTTTCTGGACTGCCTAGTGGTGGTACTATAAGACTCGGAGAATCCATTGGTCACGTACTACAACTCTGCAGCGAATATTGCATGCCCAAGTAAAGTATTCTATGTATGTTTGTTGAAATGAGAAGGCTTTCTTTTGCTTGCTCATGCTCAATCAGCAAAACAAGAGAGCGGCCACGGTCACGTTGGACACCCCAAAGTTGTGTCTTAGCTAGGCCTAGTATTAGCAACAGTTTGTGATGACCATGCACCAGGGCTGGAAGAAAGTATGAGGAGGACGGCCCCATTGCCAACCAAGGCCATATGTCCAGTTGTCCACTCTTCTATTTCTTTTCAAAACGTCAGATTCATCAATAGCTCTGCCACTCCATTAGAATTTGCCTTGAGGCTTTTCAAAAATTGCCACCAACAATATGCTCAATCTGATATTTTTGATAGAAGATACTGAAACTGAAATGTAGTGATGTGTGTTGTTGTATTTTGTTATAGAAAAATTAATAAGTGGGTGTGGTAAGTCATAGTGCTTGCTTATTGTCAGTTAAATATATACTCACTGCAAGGGTGTACTGTTGACTTGTGAACAGTTGAACACACCCCTCTTTAGCAGATACAACGGGAGTTGAGTAATGGTTTTTAACTATGATGGGTTGATGGAAAAGGGAATGAAAGGATGGAAGGAGAAAGGATGGGTGAAATGTAATATGATTGAAAGAGAAGGATGCATATTGGCGGCTGATAGGATGCATGGGTGGGTGAAGGATGGATGAAAGGGTACACGGGTGAAACAATGCTCGCCTGGATGGGTGAAAGTATACGGGTGAAAAGATGCCTGCCTGGGTGGGTGAAAGGAATCCTCGGGTGGTTTGATGAGTGAAAGGATGCATGGTGGGTAAATGTTCGTTGGTGGAAGGTTCGTTGAGACTGAGAGTCATGTTGGGATGGATGGATAGATGGATCTATGGTTTTCCAAGGTGAAGACTGGATTGAGAGAATGTAAAACTTAAACGGTGAGCAGCAAAGCCAAGGGTTAAGAATAAGAATACTAGAAGAACAGTGCAATGATGAATGAAAAAATCCTTGGAATTGAGAAGAAACAAGGGACTAGGGTACGCCTCTGTAGTCGTGTTCTTCTCACATTTACTTGCTTGGAATGGTTTTATCAAGGTTTTGATTCACAGGGTTAAGGTGGTATTTCAGACTACTCCCTTGACTCACAGGAGTTTTCAAGCGCAACTTATATTATGTATATTCCTACCTACCCACTCATCCTCAATCACCTCCCTCCCTCCTTACTCATGGCATTTCGCCAGTGACACTCATGGTGACCTATTGGCTGCATGGTTACATCAGCGACACTGCATTGTTGGCTGTGCAATATGCCTCAGTTAGTGTGTAGGCCCATCTCAAATTTCATGGCAATGCGAAAAATAGTTATGCTTCCCTTCACTCCCAGTGCCCACTCAGTCACTTTCTAGTACATAACTCCTTTCCTTAGTTTCTTCTGTCCCAGCCTTCCATAAAATTTGAAAAAAACTTTCTTTGCAAGCGGCATATTCTTCTGGCCAAGTAATATATTTTATTATCGCCTCCATAAAGGATTACGACTGTTCACATTTTTCCCGTTCAACAATTGCCAAGCAAAGTGACTCACTACTAGCAAAAGCACAGGCACTTGATGATGATGATCAGTGAAATGTCTACCTACTCGGCCTAATCCCTATAACTTACCCACAATAGAATACGTTAATAATTCTTTTCCTTACTGCAAAGCAAATCTATTTTGTTGGAAAAAAGTAATGTCAAAGTGTGCTGACGTAGGGTGAGGCCAGGGAGTAAAGCAGGCTTTAGAGTAAGTGCCTTTGCATTTTGCAGATAGGATAGTCTGTGACGAACGTGCCAAATACAATATACTGTTCCTTAATCCTTTCCCTGTACTGTAGTGCATTGTTTTCCCACCATCTACTTGTGGGCAGACAGAAGGATGTCTGTCTGCATGATTGTTTTTATTAGAGTACTTCACGTGATGTATAACATTCATAGTAGCTATTCATCTGCCTTGTAGTCAGGGTGAAATTGAAAGGCATTTAACAGAGCATGGCCATTATAGGAATAAGATAACTGTCTAGTACAGCTTCCCCTCCTGCAGACAGTAGCAAAGTAACGTGAGTATGTCTAGAGTGCCAGCTGAGATAGCATGCCTCCATTAATTCAGCTCACCATGACAGAGAAGAATACTTGTGTACTCAATAGTGCGTACTGCCTAAAACTCTAATCACATCAAAATCGAATGGCCCGAGGATATCAGCAAATGTACGGCAACCGTGCCACTATATACTTTTATGTGTTTTGCTAAGAGCATTGTTTACAATGTGTCTTTTTTCTTTCTTGATATAACTACTCCTGCTGCTCCAACTCCTAACAGGCAGGAGATAGCAGCCCGGACCCGGCAGAGGAAACTGGAGGCCATCAGGGCCAAATACCAGCAGCTGGTGGTCATTGAGGAGGAGGAGGTACCAGCAGCAGCTGCAGATGCCCTGGGCCCCAGCTAGGCCCCAGTGCCTCCAGTACACCGTCGCCATGATCTGATGGCAGCCGACCGCTGCCATTCCATCACTCATGCTCCCCCCTTTTTCCGCACATTTCAGAGCCGCATTATGCAGAGGCTGGCGGGCATGAACGCCAGGCAGGAGGAACGAATGGAGAGGCATGTGAACATCATTAAGAAGCTCCGTGCCCGCCGTAAGTGCCCTCTTCTGTCCCCTTTGTAATCCTTTTTTGGGTGGGTGGGACTTGTTGTGGTGAGAGGGTAGGAATGTGGGAGTTTCACCATTTTGGGGATTTTCTGTATGGACAATTTCATTTTTGAACTTTACTTTGGACACTACTTGGGACATTGGTTGGGAACAGGGGGAGGGATGGGCCAGTTGTGGGTTCAGTTCAAATTGTTAGGGGAATATATTTTTTTATAGTTTTACATTATGATTTCAATCTTTTTCAGGGTGCTACTGTTGATAGTGTAACAACAAAATAGTTATGTGGTACCCTCCCTTGTCCTAATACTCTCTACTCCTAGTCTCTGTAGTCTGCAACTATATTAACCCCTAAGGACTTGGAGTGGGGGGGTGAATTTGCATTGTATAAAGATGGTAGTTCAACAATCAACCACAGTTCTCTTACCTGATTAGATGATGCAAGGGCTACATGGTGTCCCAAGGTGCCATGGTGGTGCTAGTAGTAGAAGTGAGGTCCCACTCCTTCCTAGGTGCACTTAAACTGTAGGATAAGGACTATTCATCGCAGGGAACTAACTACATTGAAATAAAAAAGTGCTGTTAATGCCGTTATTATATGCAAGCTTTAAAAAAAAAATTGAGACAGTCACTAGACTAGACTACTAGTACACAAGAAGCAAGACATTAGAGAAAATATGTTAAGCACTGCTAAATGGAATTAATCAGAACAATGGTGAGCTAGTAAAAGTTACAAAATGAAGTTGACTGGAACTACTAAGTGAATAAGGGTAAGTTTTGATGCAATACAGTGCCTGAATGATGATGCTGGCAATGATGTTCCTCTGAAAACTTTGAACACTGTTTTTATGCGCGGGTGGTTAAACAATAAATAGGGCCAGTGTGGGCTATACTTAGAGCGGAAGATCCTCATCCTGCACTGAGTTGGTGTTGCCTTCACCACATCCGCCCCACCAAGAGTGTGATCAATTAATGATGTAAATTATTAAGTCACACTTCTATAAATCACACAGCCCGGGGAAGAGGGTTAGAGGTTTGATGAATGGACGGGAAGGGGAATTTGGGGAAAATAAACACTACACAAGGACAATATTCATCTTGGCAATGAGCAGCCGACCATCATAAATCTGTTATAGGAGGAAATGGAAATGAACGAATGATGACTACAGGTAAACCAAATAAAATTATTAATTTACCCCCAAAGAAACCAAAGTTACAGTATATACCTAAATGTTCTGTGTAACTGAGCTTTTAAAGATAGTAAATATATTACAAATTAAATTGTCTGTAGGAGTCAAGTGAACAACACACACAGTTCTAATGATTACTAAAAGAAACAAGCATTGGCAATGCCAATAGGTCTCGCCTTTTCAACCTTATATGTATTTAGCCAGAGCTATTGGCTTCTCCAATGTTTTTAAGCTATACTGTAGAGCATTGTGGCTGCTGTGCAGCATGTTGGAAAGTTATAGTAAATAAGTATTAAACATTTTTGTTACCTTATATATAACCAAGAAGGCATTTTGTACAGCCGAACGCCCCAATTAAAAAAAAACAATAAACATAAAAAATGTCATGTAGTTTAACTGCCTGATGTTTATATTTATTTAAGTTTGCCGTTTGCACCTTAATGCTTGTTTTGTAATAAAGAAAAAAGTCACATGGAAATAGTAACTTGTCCAGGATCAAACACTGCAGTAATCCAGGGCAGGTGAAGCTGGGATTAAAGCGCAACTGTATTGGAGTCACAATTGACAGATACAGCACCTCTTCTCCAAAAGAGAGCATGTGAAAAGCAGGTTCCCGCTGTGAGTGAGACATGTTTACACAGATTTCTACTGAAAAGATTTGAGAAAACATCACCTGGCTTCTGTGAACTTTTGACACAGTAACATTACTCAAACTTGCAAGATAAAATTTACAGATGCAGCATAACTTGTGTAAGTTTACCTTTGTGAACAGCTCCCTCAGTTTAGTTTTTCTACAACTTGGATATTGAACCCTTCTTCATGAGTCAGAATGTTACAATTGTCCTCAAACACCTGAGAATAATTAATCTGGACCTAACTTTAAGCTGTTTAAAGAAGGCTTAAACATTTTGACTCCCAAAGATGCCAAAATCCATATGACAGGGAAAACAGGCATGCTTCCACCTCCACTGAGAAGCAGAAACCAAACAACCTCATTTGTACTTATCCATTTTGAGGAGAAACTATGAGAAGATTTGGGCAGACTATGAAGATCATCCACCCCCCCATAGAGCAGCGCAGCAGAATGATGATACCATCCTGTAGCACAATCAAGGACAATGTAATCATACAAACTACCTGTTCAGTTTTCAAGCATACTTCCAGCAGAGTAGTGCATAGTGCAAGCTGCAGCAGCATGAGTAGCCAAAGTAGTGGCAAAGTAAAGGGGTAGTGTAACCTAAGCGTTCAGTCTGAATAGAAATATCAGAGGAACAAAGACCAAGCACACCTGCTCAGTGTCAAGTGTACAAGAATGCTGGCAGTGGAATGAAAGAAACTGATATTTGAGGGTCTACAGTGATTTAGAGCTTAGATACACCTACCTCTAGGCAGAATGTCCTGACAAGTGTTTGTCAAACAGGGAAATTTGAAAGTCAAGCCTGAGTTGGATGGCAAGGTTGTGTGTGAAGCAGAGAAAAAGTATTTTTTTGTAAGCGATTGTCTAACACCTCTGTGCAGGAGGCAGGGTAGAAATGTGGAAAGTCCTTTTAGGTATTTGGTCTATGAGATCTCATCCTCCAAGATACCAGATGAATGTGTTGGAGAGCCAGCTGATGGGGAAGGAGTATTAACCTAGAATGTGTGCTATTTCGAGAAGAGATTTCGTAGCTGGGTCAGAGCAGCTGCAAGTCCAAAACTGCACTGAGATGAAATTAACTGCACTGATGCAGAAGATGAGACAATGTCAATCTATGGGACATAGAGGTAAGTATAATTGAATGAAGCCATTGACTCAGATAAAGGCCGATGCTTAAACCTAGAACGTCTCGCTTTCAATGTTGAGTAACTATGTATTTGTGCAACAGCAAGCAAGTTACAGTGGTAACCATATTATGTTTGATAAGTTGACATCGACCAGGAAAAAAATAAAAAAAATAATGCCCTTTGTATCATTTTCTCCTTTATAGCACCCTCCCCAGAAGTATGGAATGTCTTCTTACCGCCTACATTTCTGTTTAAAGTATGTTTATAGTAATTTCTGCTGGTTACAGCTTGCAGGCAGATATTGGAACAATTGCACTTGTGTGTGCATTACAAATCAAGACAATATTTCCAAAATATTAGATGTATATTTACAGAAAATGAATGGACCCCGTACCTGAACTCAGGATTACTAGTGAGGCTCTCCATGTTGAGGTCTTTTGCACCTGCGCATATCTGAACTATAAACCCTGCCAGATTCTCAGTCGTTTCGAGACCTGGCTTGATTGAGGGTGCATAAACAGGTCGGCGGCCAGACGAACAGCAGGCGCTGTAATTTAACATTGTCCGGCCTAACTGGCTCCCAGGGTGGGAAGTGGGCCTTGAGCTGTCACAGACAAATCTCTGTGTAATCCTTTTCATGTACATCAATTACATTTAATACATGCATGCCTCCAGCAACGCATGGATACCTGGGTGACACCTTGTGGGAGCTTTAAAAGAACATGTAAGGAGACTTGGCAGATATGAGGTGTCAACACATGAGTGGGACTCGCTGATGGGAGAGCAGCCTCACTGACGTGAAGACCGCCTTGGTAAAGGCAGTGTCACACATCAGAATATGTCACGCGCGGGAAGGTTCAAAGCAGCCATTGCCGATGGAAGACAGGTCACTGACATGATAAACTGCACTGTCTCGGAGAAAGTCAAATTCTTTCTCGAAGCAGTGCTGGGAAATGAAAACAGGGACAAGCGGGCACCGTGCCGATAAGTTAAAGGCACGTGGATGCCATACTGGAAGATAAAGCACTGTGGGCTTGAAGTGGCCGTGCGCCTTTATTTTATCAACACGGCACCCGCTTCACGCACGTTGTGCTTTATTAAACATGAAGCACGGCAGCCGTGACTGGGGCGCTGTGCTGATAAAAGAGAGGCATGGGCCACCATTACAATTAGAATAAAGCTTACGTTTCTAAGAATAAATATGCAGCAGAATGGGAGGATCTTCATGACGGTAGCGATGATGGCCAACCGGAAAGATCGCGGAGTGCTTCCCATAGTACAGCTTATGTTTCTAAGAGCGAGTACAGCGGATGGGAGGATCTTCACCACGGCAGCGATGATGGCCAACAAGCTGTGTGTAAGGCTGCAATGCCCATTCAGGAAAAGGGAGGAGGGGCCATCACACAAACAGTGTGATGTCCATACAAAATCTTAGTGAAATCGCCAGAAAGAGAGTTAGGCACACAAAGGAGGGGCATTTAAACAAATGCACCAATAACAAACCAGCATTTATAAATGACAAACATAACAACCAATGGCAACCGGTGGGTCTGCCAAAAGGCCATAGAAGAGATACAACAGGTCTTGCAGACAGCTCAAGCACTGTCGAGGCTCGACCTAAAAATGATACTGTATTGCCAAATTGAGAGTTGCATCAACATTCCTCTTGGACTGTCTGTCAATCTTGGGATCCTTGTGGATGCAGTCCAGTAAGGTAAGCGTAAGTGTTATTTTGGTTTTCCAGTTTGGCACAGGGTACGAAAGCCTGCGGATTGAAAAACAAAATTGATATTGTAGAATCAAGGAGAAAGAAAGAAGTTAAACTTCCTAAGGAGTGCACTGAGAAGACTATGGGCCCGATTCACAGAAGTAATCTGAGACAAAATCCTAAACTTACTACTTTTGGTATTCACAGAAGGCATTTAGTAGTAGTAAAGTTAGGATTTTGTCTTAAGTCTGTCTTAAGTCTGTCCTAAGTTTGTCTTAAGTTTGCCATAAGTCTGTCTTAAGTAACCCTGGGCGTAGTACTACACTACGCTCACGGAGCATGCGTAGTTTGCACTACTACGCAAATTGCACGTAGCACAGTGCAAAAACTGTGCTAAAACACGTAGCGTAGCAGCAAAATCATCAACACCTACAAATGCTTTGATAAAGCAATTTTACATGCTAAAAAGCATATAACCAATTCACAAAAGTGAACTTTGAGAATGAAAATATTAGGCAATGAGAGAGGTGATGATTGTGGGGTCCCCCCTAACCTAGGGGGAGGACTAAGCAGATGCCTTGAACACAAAGAGCATATCATGCTGAACGATTCAGTGGTGGTCCCTTCCTCCTAGGACCACCCCAAGCACAGTTATGGGCAAAAATACAATCCCAACCAAAGGCCCTGCAAAGCATTATAGGACGAGATTAGCAGTGGGCAGTGAATATTATAGTGTCCAATATCAAAATAATTCTACAAAGAGCTGCAGTTCAACTAGTCGTTACTAGATGTCCCTCACGAGTCAAATGCAAAAGCATTGAAACCCTTTCATGAAGCTTTTGCATTTGACTCGTGAGGGACATCTAGTAACGACTAGTGGAACTGCAGCTTGATGTAATAATAATTTCAATGCTTTTGCATTTGACTCGTGAGGGACATCTAGTAACGACTAGTTGAACTGCAGCTCTTTGTAGAATTATTTTGATATTGGATACTATAATATTCACTGCCCACTGCTAATCTCGTCCCATAATGCTTTGCAGGGCCTTTGGTTGGGATTGTATTTTTGCCAATAACTGTGCTTGGGGTGGTCCTAAGAGGATGGGACCACCACCGAATCGTTCAACAAGATGTGCTTTTTGTTTTCAAGGCATTTGCTTGGTTCTCTCCCTAGGTTAGGGAGGATCCCAAAATCATCACCTCTCTCACTGCTTGTTAATTTATCGTTTTCACTTTTGTGAAATGACTATATGCATTTTAGCATATAAAGACAGAGATACTTATTTTATCATAACTTGCACTGTGCAAGATGCCGTTTTCAATTATTGCACAGTGCAGACAAGCACACAGCTACGCAATTTGTGTAGCTGAGCGTAGTTCAAAGTGTACTTTGCGTAGCTACACGTAGTGCTACTACGCAAACTACGCCCAGGGTTAGTCTTAAGTCTGTCTTAAGTCTGTCTTAAGTCAAACTTAAGACAAAATCCTAACTTTACTACTACTAAATGCCTTCTGTGAATACCAAAAGTAGTACGTTTAGGATTTTGTCTCAGATTAGTTCTGTGAATCGGCTCCTCAGAGGCTGCACAAGAGAGAAGAAAAGAATAGTCCTTTATGAACTCATTGATTAATGCATGGTGTATGAACAATTAGGTGAGGGCAATTTTACAACAAACAAAGATCACAAAAAAGTGACCGCATGTAACTATCGGTATCAGGCTGATCAAACTTGCAACTGTCATCATGATCATCAATTCATCATCCTGAATCATATAACAATCATATGTAGCCTAACAGCACATGCATAATGTGATGATCATTCATGACTAAATGTCTGTCTCCAGTTACCTTCCACAATAGGCCCCCCACCCAACCACCACTTAGCTTCAAATTTGAGCCGGACAGCACTGAGCACACACACACCCAGCAACATTGCATTTTCCCAATCAAGTAAATTCAATGCATGCTGTCACCACTCACCACCACTACACAGAATTGGGAAGGCCTGTTTAAGCCACTTTAAAGTCATCACCAAATTGGTTGGTTTCAGTGAAGCTGAAAACGTATTTCTTCTGGTGACAGTTCTCAAATAGTCACACCCACCTTGAGTCATTCCATCATCCCTGATCCTCTTGACTCAGAGTAAGGTGTCCGGCTCCGTACCCACTGTGTCTGACTCAAATGCAATAGATCGACCTGAGTAAAATTTTGTTGTTGCACATTAAGAGAAACATTGAGTCGTTTTTTGTGTAGACCACATTTGTGTTTGCGTTATCTATTCTAATGGGACTGGTCGGGTCTGACTTTTTCATGAGTATAAAACAGAAAACAATTAAAGCAGTGTGGAATGGACCAAGTGAAGAGATCTTGCTATCTCTCAAAGGGGAAGGAAAAAAACTCACTATCAGGGAAAAAATGATCACCCATCGGTAGGCCAACAACATTGTAAATCATCACAAACACATTTAAGCATAATAGTTACAGATAAACAAACACCCAGTGTCACTGCTTTCCACCACATGAATCATCTCAACACACTCACAAACAGCAATCACTCAGAGCGCAATGCATGCTATTTACCTGTTCTTCTAATTCAGGCATGGTCACCGTGATCGTGGTACATTGAAGATCCATTGTTCACGAAGCAGGCATTGGCCAGTCTAAATCAAATAATGTGGGGCAGTCTGGCTAGGATAATAATAAACCAGGAAAGGATAGATAGTCATGGCCCAGGGTTGCAGGCAGTCACACATTTGTTTGTATCTCTCTATTCAATGTCAGTGAGGGAAATGGGTGTGGGGAACATCTTCACTGCGCACTGTTGCAACTCCAGTCTGGCATCATAAGAGTATGATGGTGGATGAATTAGTCAACCAGACACACACAAATACAATTAAATAATTCTCCCCTAGCTATATCTTTTTTTGGAGGAGCATCAAAGAAAGCAAGCAAATCAGTGATAGAGACTGAGAGAGAAAGTTCTATGGTTGTTGGCCTAGGTCTAGTAGTCAGGGAAGTAGAGCTCATCCTCAAACTGTGGTGGTTCGCCCAGAAGTCTCCCTCATCATCCTCCTGTCATACTTCAGGTATGGAGTAATCCGGTGGTATAAAGTGTTGATTCATTTTAATCATGGTTAATCTCTCCACGTTTTTTAGCAAGAGACTGGTCCTTCTCACTTTGACAGCGGCACCAGCAGCACTGAAAACACACTCAGTGGAGACACTGGCTAGCGGGCATGTCAGATAGTTTATTGCCAGCCTGCCCGAGGGCTGGCCATTGGCACCTCTTCCCATACCAATACAACAATGGGTTTTGATCAAGGTGGACCTCTGTTGGGACACCAGATAGGCCTGGACCATCTGCTCAATGGTCATTGGTGCGCCACCTTGCTTGACCTCTTTTGCCTTTGCCTCTGCACTGGATTTAAGCCATGCCAGTAGAAACCATTCAGTTGCAGATTTTGGCGCAGAAGCTCCTTTTCTTGTTGTTGATAGCATTCTTGTTGATGGTTTTAGCTGCTGTGAGCCAACAGCACTGTCCTCAAGCTCTGAACTTAAAGGCTGCCCGGCAGAACTTGCGCCCTGGAGGAGTGGGCCTCTAATTCCCTGCCATTCTTTTTCTAGCTGACTGGCTTGCTCAGCTATCCATGATTTGTATTTTGCAACATCCCCATCTGAAAAAGGAATAAAAGTGGACAGTAATAATTTGTACCGTGGATCAAGAATTGTGGCACAGATTTAATGTTTGGATGACACAATGTCTCTTTGCACCCTTGTATTAACAGATAAGCGAAGTATTAAGCTCTCCACCAACTCACATGCATCTTGTTTTTCCTCCACACCTGCGTACATTGCAGACATCTCCTTTAGCTGTTGCTGTAGCATGTGCAACAATGGGATTTCTTGCCCCATGGTATTGTCCTCCTTCCTGAATTTCTGTGTGAACACCTCAAAAGGAAGCAGCATCTCTGTCAGGCATTTGACTAGGCCCCATTGGTGCATCTGAGTGATCATGCCTTTCACAGTTGCATCCCCTCTTTGCATGACATATTCATTGATTAGTCTGTACTGCTCAAACAGGCATTCAAGCATGTAATAAGTCGAGTTCCAATGTGTTGGCACCTCCTGTATGAGAGCTTTTACTGGCATTCTAGTATCACACTGAATGACCCTCAACTGTTTCCGGGCTTTAAATGAATGGCTGAAATGAGTGTAAATTCTTCTACAGATGGGCAGTAAGTTGCTTACTTGGTTTTCCTTTTTGAGAAAGTCCTGTTCAATGATGTTGATGCAGTACCCCAAACACAGGACCCTGAAATAGCCACCATTGTCCTTGGCCTTAACTATACATTAATGCCATTGTCTGTGGCAAGAAATCCAATGTTAAGCCCTCTTGGTCATAACCATTCAAAGACCTTGTTATTAAAGTCTTCGAAAATATTTGCAGCAGTATGGGACTTCTCCATGGTGAACATGGCTACTGTTGCATGCTTCCGAGCCCCATTAAAAATCTCAGCAGTGTCAACACCTGCAGATATCTTTTCTCTAATCCCCACGAAAGAGAGCCAGTGTGCAGTGATGCTCATGTAATCAGTGGCTTGGAAACTGGTCCACATGTCTGTAGTCAGGTGGATAGTGTGAACTGCACTTTGCTGCAAAGCTGGTCCAAGCAATTCCAGAACATCATGATGTTGCACTGGAATAGCAACTTTAGTGAAATTGGACCAGCGGGGAACTTTCCATTTTGGGCAGATGGCCGCCACAAATTCAAGAAAACCCACCCCTTCCACAAAAGGAAAATGGAGGTGGTCCAGCGCTGAAATTTTAGCCAGCTTCGCGTTGTACAAACGTGCCATTAGGTGGTTGCGTTCATACTGCCCCTCCTGCCTAAACATGCCAGGAATAGTAGCCTGGATTTATTTCTATTCTGGTGCCACTGATGCAGGTGAGTTCTTGAGAGCAGACGTTGGTAGGCTAAATGTGCGTTTCAGTGTGGCAGTCACTGTCCTCTCTTGCCTGTGCCTCGACCTGAGTCTTGTGCCATTACAATGTTTCCGATGTGGGTGATACTACTGCACTGCTGGGGACAGGGCTGTTTGCGTAACGAAAATGTCTTCCTCTTCTTCACCTTCCACCGTGATCGAATTGGATTCCCTGCTCAGCCTTTCACCCTCTTCACCAACAACCATTGCAATATTTTGACCGCTAAGGTGCGCCTCCCACTGGATCATATGGTGCTTTCTCAAATGGGTTGTTTGGCCCCTGGTACCATAGTTTGGACTAAGCTTACTCCGACTAACACTTGCTACACAAATACAGCATATGGCAATGCTCACCTCCTACTTGCTAACCGTAAAAAAGTCCCAAAATGGGGAGTTCAACTTTCTGACGCTGGTGCTACTGCTAATGTCGGATGAACTGGCGATAGTTGGGTTTTTGGACATTTGACTCACTGCAGTACCTACTTTTACTGAGGTGATTGTGGATAAAGGTTGCTGCCACGACTTTGCAAATATGGTCGCTGGTGGTGGTAGTGGAGGTATCTGTGGTGCCTCATCCCTCACAGCAAGTTGGGATGGGTAACATTGGTCTCCACTGGGGCTGGGCTATTATCCATGTTGACTGGTTTGTTGTCATCCTCCTCCTCTACATGTGCACCCATTAGTCTAAGGCTTTCAGAAACCTTCCTTTTCCCTTGCCTCTCAGGCTTGTCTCACTCTCAGACTGAGGCGGGATCCAAGTGGTGTCTAGATCATCAGAAGGGGGGTTTGGAGAAGAAGATGATGCACTAACTCTCCTTGTTCTTGCTGGTGGTCTGGAAGAAAATGGATCTTCTGCAAGAGTGGCTTCCTCTACTTCTTAGGCATGAAGCTCAATCTCCTGAACTGCTCCTACTTCTGGAGGAATTACAATTGGTGGATGCGGTTGTGCACTTCTCTGAGTTTCCTGCAACCGCAAGGTACTACTTTGTGATAGAGATAAGTCAACTTCAACGTCACTGCTCGTCGGTGTTCCTGTGATTAAACTGGCTGGCTCCGTGACAGATATGGGCTGGGCCAAGGTTGGGGTGGGTCCGCTGATGCGTGGGTGCTGCTCTCAGCTTTCTTCCCGGAGGCTGGTGCGGCAGACACCATTTGTTTTCTCAAGAAAAAGGTTTGGGTCGACATACCAGTGGTTGTAAGCTCCTTCTTCTTTCTTGGTAGTACCTTTCTTTGGGGCCACCTTGAAGCTGTCAGTGAGCAGTGGCCCTTAGCTTCACAAGTGGAAGAGATGTCTGTGATGTGTGGGTCACTCATCACGTCGTGCACAAGCCTTCTGTCTGTCAGTACTGTGGGTGATGTTGTCTCTTGTGCACCTAAAAGAAACGAAGCAAGAAGAACATCAGTGAAACGGAGCATTATGGCAGTTGAATTAGTAGTACAAACAATATAATTTACTGTGGTCACTGGTTACTCTTATAAAGTATTAACAATACAGTGTAGCCAGTCGTAAAATGTAAAACCACACACACATAAACTTTCATGGTGAACACTCAAGGATAAGAAAGAGCAACAACAAGAACAACATACAGATGTAACTGTTAGCTTTATGAACATCACGTGGGATGTGGCACTCAGGGAGGTGCAGCTGACAGATGACAATGGAATAATCCTTAGACAATGAATGTTATTAAGCACTAATAGCAGACATGGGGTTGATTTATTGATGCCAAATGTTATAAAAATGGTTAAAAAAGAACTAAAACAAAATTAAAAAAATATTTTAAAAATGCAATATTTTTTTTTTACAAAAAAATTAATTAAAGCATACTTTTTTTCAAATGATTAGCAATTAAAATAAAAACATTTATAAATAAGTGAAATTATCCTCAAAGATATAATAAAAACTTATTAAACTGCTATCTCATTATTCAACCATCCATGCAAGCATATGGAAGAGGGCCACACTGGCTGGATGCACAAAGTAGCTGCCTGCCATTGCTACATGGTCAGCAACAACAACAACACTGAACAAGAAGGCATTGGGAACAAGGAGAAGACATGCAGGCCTATAGCAAAAGCACACTGGCTGGCTACACAAAATGGCTGCCAGCCACATGGTCACAAGCAATAACAAGCAAGAAGGCATGGCCACAAACAAAGAATACATGCAGGCCTCTGGCAAAAGCCCACATACTGCCTACGCAAACTGCACGCCAGCCACCGGCAACAAGAAGCTTTAGGCCTGGAAAAGAATGAACACATGCAGGACACTGACCATACAAAGTGACCCCTTGTCACATGGCATGGGGAAGAAAGGGAAATGGTGAACTATGGCAAACACACACAGGAGGAATAGTTGAACAAAGAGAACACAGCATTGATTAATTCAGCAATACCAAAAACTAAAATAAACAGGGAAAACTTTTTACAACAACACACATCCTCCAAAGGCATTACCCCCACCTATTCACTGTTTGCAGAAAAAACAAAAAATACCAACAAAAAACACTTTTTGTAATATTTTATCCAATGCCATCCATGGCCTAGATGATGTTTCAATTTAACAGACAGCACAGCAACAGTTGTTTTTCATGCAACCATGGCTAGCACTGGGCCTACTGACTGGAAGGCCCATTCCATTGGCAGACTAGGACACACAGTGCATTAAAAAATACAGCAAATTTATTAAAAAACATGGAGAAAATATACTAAATTGTGCAACATTTTTCCTTTACAAAAGAAGGAAAATCACATGCAAAAAACAACAACCAGCAAGAAGGCATGGCCACAAAGAAAGAACACATGCAGGCCTATGGCAAAAGCACACTGACTGCCTACGCAAAATGCCCACCATCCACATGGTCAGAACAACAACAACCATCAAGAAGGCATGGCCACAGCAATCAAGACATGCAGGCCTATGGCAAAAGCACACTGGGTGGCTACACAAAATGGCCACCAGCCACATGGTCACAAGCAACAACAAGCAGGAGGCCTGGAAAACAATGAAAACATGCAGGCCTAAGGCAAAAGCACACTGGCTGATTACACAAAATGGCCACCGACCACATGGTCAAACAGCAAGCAAGGAGGCATGGCTACAACAAGAACACATGCAGGCCATTGGCAACAGCACACTGGCTAACTACCCAAAATGGCCACCAGCCACATGGTCACAACAACAAGCAGGAGGGCTGAAAATAAAGAACACATGCAGGCCTATGGACACTGACTATACAAAATGGCTCCTGTCTACATGGGGGAAAAAGCCAAAATGGTGACCAATGGCAAACACACACACACCTGCCAGAAAAAGGAGGCATTGGTTACACAGGGAACACAACATTAATTCAGCAATGCCAAAAATGAAAATTAATAGGGCTAAACACACATCCTCCAATGGCATTACCCCACCTAAACACTGTTTGCAGGAAGAACAAAATGTGAAATACCACCAAAAAACACATTTTGTATTTTAATCCAAATCCATCTATGGCCTAAATGATGTTTCAATTCAACAGACACCACAGAAACAGATGTTTCATGCACCCATAACTAGCACTGGGCCTACTGGCTGGAAGGCCCAGTGGCAGACTAGGCCACATAGTGAATTAAATCAATATTGCAAATGTATTAAGAGTATATGAAGAAAATGTAGTGAACGGTGCAACATTTTTCCTACATAAAAGAAGAGAAATTACTTACAAAGAAATAACCAGGCCACTACAGGCCTCAAACCGCAATAAATTTTAAACATTTATTAAAAGTACAAATAAATCCAGGTGCATGGCCCCAATCAAACAAACAAGACTAATTTTTTTCAACTTACTTGTGAAATCTCAAAAACAAAGTCCTTAAATCCAATGGTATATACCGCAGATACAAAGAGTGATCCTTCCAGCTCCAAATTCAAATGAAAAGTAACCGGAGATGGCCAAAGCACTTGAAGCAGCCTGCTGGACGGCAACAGGAAGTTGGAGACTCTGGGGTCACTTCCTTCCAGTTGGAAAAAAGTTTTAAAAAGCAAGGACTCCTCGCACAAAAAAACAACGCCAAAGGTCTATTTGAGCAGGGATTTCACTCCAAATTGTCATTTTGGGAAGATTTTGATGTTTCTTGAGGAGAGAATGTTCCCCGGATTGCAGCTGCGGTAGATCCTGCGTGTTCGGGACTGCATACAGCAGAAACATCCACCGGAAGTCGCTGGCATTCCCAAATGACATGTTGGCAACCACAAAATCTGACTGGAGCATGTGGCCGGCTAGCAAATCTCATGGTGCCCACAACAACTCTGAAAATCTCGTGGGCGATTGCAAGCGCCTGTCAAGTTGCTCCTGTTCCCACGAAAAGACATTTCGAGCATGCTAACAAAAAAAATACTCTGCTCTGTTGCGTAGTGCGGAGTTTATCGGTAACTCTGCGTTCTCCGCATAACGCATTGTTGCTGAATTCCGTAACCTCCGTGAGCGGAGTTTTACGCCCAGACCTAATTCTTTCCTCTGACCCCCTTGTCATATTGAGCACAAAATATTGTATTTTGTTTTCATTACCATAGATTCGATTTTAATCACTGTTCCTCTGCTCAGTTTGCCAGAACAAGATGAGTGAGTGTCCTCCTCTGTTTGCAAATAAAAGATTATGATTATGGTATTGACACTGTCATATGATGTAGTATAAATTATTTATGGAGATGTGTGTGTCAAGAATGTGAGTCTCATTATTGCAGTATTTATGTGATGGGGTAAGAATTGCAAAAACAAATATGTTGAGGAATAATATTAGCCTATGCAGTATTCAAATGATTGGAAAACAATTTAAAACAAAATTGCCTAAGGCTATTTGACAATTTGGGATGTCAACGTTCTAATACAGGACTAACAGCGAATAAGTAAAAGGAAAAAGGCTTCATGACCAACTTATCAATTTTTTTAATGATATATATATAATTTTTTTATGTAAATGTGCAACACCATTAGTTTTTAATTAGTATTTGCGTAATGTGTCAACCTGTTTTTACTGACCGGTTTTTCAAATGATTGATTGGCTAAAGCTATTTTATTATTAGGGATGTCAATGGATTCATGTGTGAATATTTAGGAACATGTACAATGAAAATGGTTTAACAAATAATGCTATTAAATTGGATGGAATTGAAGAAATATGTGGATTTGTCAATTTCAAATTGTTAAATAACCTTTTTGGGTTATTTTGCTTATGTATCATGTATAATTATGCTGTCAAAATGAGATACTGGCTGCAACACAGTGAATTATTTGTTTGGGTGGATATATGTCTACCCCAAGTAATAAAGGGCCTGTTAAACCCAGTAGCGGCTCGTGGCGGGAGTGCCGCGAGGCGGTGAGGCGGGGCAGGGGAGGAGCAGGGTGGGGGGTAGTAAACTACGGCATAAGGCCGAACAGAGGTAAGTAAACAAGTAAATAAATAAAACAAATTTCATTGCGCGCGATGCATTGCCAAATGCGATGCAGCGCGCACAACAAAATTCGTTTTATTTATTTATTTGTTTACTTACCTCTGTTCGGCCGTATGCTGTAGTTTACTACCCCCCACCCTGCTCCTCCCCCACCCCACCGCCCACAGCACTCCATCCACGAGCCGCTACTGGTTAAACCCCAGTGGTGGCAGCCCCTGGACTGCCAGACTGGCGGTCCATCTGCCATATTATGACTACAGTGGTGAGACTGCAACAGTCCCACTGCAACCGTCGGGGATCATGGATCCCACGGTTGCACAGAGGTGAGTCGGCAAGCATCTTAGGAGTTTCCTCACCACCACAGTTTTCATGACGGTGAGACCGCCATGAAAACTGTGGTGGTGTGGAAACAAAGTGACCCTACAGGGCTCTCTGATGCCTTAGGGCCATGGTGTTCCTGCAGGCGGGCACATGTTGTGTGACTTTACAGTCCATGCTGTGCAGGAATGGGCTTTGGAGTTTTATTGCGGTGCCTTTTTAATAGGCACAGCTGTGGGAACGCCAAAGGACTGTCTGTCAGACCATTAGACTACTTGTAATCTGGCGGGCGGCTGGCGGTCGAGTTTGATGGACCGCCAAACTCATAGTCAGGCTCAAAGTCACTAATTTGCTAGGTCCAGTGAACGGCTTCAGCCATTTAAACCTGAACTCAACCACTTCTAACTATGGTACATAGCAGACAGTCTTTGCTTGAGTAAAAGTGTAGAGCATTCAGTGCCAAAACAACTAAAAAGTCAAAACATGACACAATAAAACTGGCACGCCAATTTAGAGAAAGAGAGAAAAATTTCATAGGCAAATAGCACCAAAACAACAATAATCCAAAACAGCAACCAGGGATTTTATTTTTTAAAGATTTAAGTGGAAACAGCACAAAGAAAAATAAAGTGCCCAATGTAGTCAATGGTCAGGGTAAAACGAGAGAAGGTGCAATTTGAGACCAAACACAACGGAGCCTGGGTTGGGTACACCAAGTGGATTGGTCCTAGTGAAAGTCAGAAAGTTAACAAAGTTTCTAAGTCCCACTTCAAAAAGGACTTTCTATTGAAAAATGAAACATGTAAGAATTTAACATTTGCATTCTCCTACAGTGACTAGCCCCAAAAGTCACTTTAACTGTTAATATTGGAGCTGGCTCTATGAAGCTTAAGTATATTTAACATCTGTTTTTAATATTTTAAAAAATCCAATTCAATGTTGAAAGTGGATTTTTGATGAATATACATTAAAAGTTATATTTTCCCTACTTGAATCTCCTGCGGTTAATTAGCATTGGCATGCCTACAGCTCACCTGTCAGTGCTGCTTTAATGTGGAATGAAATACTGCTCAGACAATGGCTTGGACCTGGCAGGCTGGATCAGGGAAGGAATGTGACCCAGTTTCACCCAAGTAGAGCAGCTTAGGAGAGTCCAGGAACTTAACTAACTTAAAAGGGACCATTGGTAGACCTGTACTTTTATATTTTAATGATAAGGGAAGCCTAGAGAAGAGAGCCATTTTTTTTATCCCAAAACACACTGCTGCCTCCTGGGTTTAGTTTCAGTGGAGAAGAGAGCCAGCCCCAGAACAAGTTTAGCATCGTTGAGTGTGAGAGTATTGTTCATTACCTTGAGCACACCCCTAGGTGTGCCACAATCTTCCTCCAGGGGCAGAACGATTTTTCCATTTGGATATTACTGAAAATGGTGCACGTTGGGCAAATTTTCAGTGAAGCAAACAAAATGTGCTGCAAAAGTGGGAAGATTATCCCTCTGGAACTTTATTCTATTGGTCAGTAAGTGTCTATGAGTCACCTACATGCACTGGGTAGTCAATTGAACAAAAGTAGCCTCTCACCCCCAGCACCTCAGAACCCTTCTTGGGGGGGGCGAAGTCTGGCGGACGATGGTGATGGCTGGATGATTCTGGAGCTCCGCTGCGCTGGGAGGCCCCAGGAAATGAAGCGCATACATCCAGCCACCTCTGGCCACTACAAGGTCCGAGGGGGCTCAAAACCTGTGATGACCCAGGGGCGACCTTGAGACCAGTCCCTGAGTTCCCGCAGCCAGAAGCAAGAGCAGAGCGAGGCAGCCTGGCATGGGTGGGCTCACCCTCACTTGAGGCCAGCAGGGGCTGCGGTGCTGTGTGGAGTGACAACATGGGCCAGCACACTGCTAGTCGCCCGCTGCCATTCCTGATCCCACATGGCTACCTCTGGTGGGCTGGGGGCAGCTATGAACCACTGTGCCCCACCCACCCCATGGAGCAGCAATCAGGGGGGTGAGTGCCCTGGACATGGGACACAGGCCCTATGAAACTTGACGCTTGGAGCCTGCCCTGAACTGCGGGCTGTGTGGCACAGGTGTCATGCTGCAGCCATCTGTGGCTGTCCCAGAGGGTGCCAAGGGCACCAACGGACCATCACACCCTGCCCATCCGGGAGTAGCGCACAGGAGGGAGGACACCTCCCCCAGACATGGGGCCCTAAGGATCCTTAGGCACATGGCCTGCAGCCATCTGCAAACCTCCCAAGCTGGGGACCGTGCATTGAGAGGCGGTGAGTGCAGGGCTTGGGGTGGCCTGGGTGGACATAGTGGGCACCGTGATCTGCTGCCTAGGTGATGTCTGGCCTTATGCAGCCTGCTGCAATATGCTGCATAGAGGGCTTGCACACTGCATTCCACGCAGAGGGATTTGGGGCCCTATGGACAGGCCTCGGTGCCTTCTTTGGTGATGGGATTGGGCCTCTTCATAGAGGATACTAGCTGCGCTTGGGAGGCTCCCACTCTGCACCCCCATTTGTTGGTGAGGACTTTTGACTGCAGTGCATGGCGCCCCTATCCTTTCTTTCATTGCCCCCACTGACATTTCAGCCTTGCCTTCTGCCTTCTGCGAAAGCTTGTCCTCGGGAGGACATTGGGCCTTATCCTACACTGCTAGGCTGCTCCATTGACTTGAGGAGCCCTGCACCTTGGCCAGGGACATACTTTCCATTGACGCTGGGCACCCCTGTGATGAAGGACACATTGCTGGTAGGCTAGCGAAGTCAGGCTCACCCAGGACATTTTGGCATTGATTACTGGGGTGGAGGGCCACGGAGTGACTGACAGTAGGCCTTGCTGCAAGTGAGACTGCGAGCCCTCGAGTCCTGTTTTCTCCTCCTCAGGGCCTCTTTTCTAGGGTGGGACTAAGTGAGGGCCTCCAACGCTGCTTTACTTCAGTGCCCTCACCATTCCCTAGTACGCTGCGGCCTTTACAGGTCTAGCCTCCCCATTTTGTTTGGCCTCCCCCATGGAGTTGTAGCTAATCCTCCTCTCCCTCCACTTCAGCCTGCTGCCACAACAACATGATCACTCCTGGGCTGGTCACATGTCGATGCCCAAAGCAGGTGTCTTCTCTGCCTACAATGGCTTCAGGGAAGCTGACAAGACAGCTGCTTTTCATGGAGATGGTCTCTCAGTCCAACTTGCTGCCCCCTCATCAGGCCCCTTGGAGGGCACAATGGAACTATCCTCAAACAGATAACGGAGGTGGGGCACAGGCTGGAGACCATGGACATGAAAATGACTGACCTCGCAAAAGAGACAATATCAATCCGTGCAGAGCGTGCTGGCTTCCAAGACGAATTGAAGGGTCTGGACTATCGCTTGTCCTCCCTGGAATCCTGAGTCGAGCTCCTTCCAGACAGGGACCAGGATCTTAGAGCCCTGCGCAATAAGATTGTTAACCTTGAGGACCGGAGCCTTGGAGTCACCTTCTCTCCCCCGCTGTAAATGGAGAGGACCCACAGAATACAGCCACATAGTACCCTGGTGCAGACTGGCGTGAGGCCCATTATAGCTAGGTCTGGGTGGTGAACTTTGCTCCGTTCGTGGAGTTTTTGGAGTTTTCTGCACTCCGCACTCCATGGAGCTCGCGAAGTGCAGAAAACTCTGCTTTTTCCCCGCTCTGATTTTTTTCCACTCCTTTTTTTCCCCGCTTGCGCTTGCCAATGGTAAGTTGGCGAGTGTGAGCTGACGCTTGGGTAGAGTTTCTATTCAGCGAGGAACAGCAGTTCGTGCCATACTCCGCTGCTTGCGGAACTCCACAGAGTTTTTTTTGTCACTTCATGGAGTTCCGTGTGGCGGAACTACGCGAACTCCGCCCAGGCCTAATTATAGCATGCTTCCTTTGACAAGAGCAGGCACAGCAGATCCTCACACCAGCAAGGGCACATGTGTCCTACAACTTCGAGGGCCACAAGATTCAAATTGTGGCTGACTTCTTGAGAGAGGCAAACTACAAGCGGAGGGCCTTCCTCTCCCTCCGAACGCAGCTATGCAAGTGGGACATCAAGTTCAGTATTTTTGAGCCGGTGCACATGAGGATCACCATGGATGGTAAATCTAAAGACTTCTATGACCCGGAGGCACTGCAAGCCTTCCTAGATGAACTACGGGATGGGACTATGGATACATGCCCCCCAGGCCCTGTAGAGGGTCAGCTTCCTCCGGGCAGACTTGATGCGCAATCACGAGGGCCCTGGCACCAAGACAAGATGCACCATATGCAGAGAGGCAGACAGTTTTGATAATACTACTCGTCACTGAAGCTGAGGCAAAACTCTGACTGATGGACACAGTGCCCGCCACTGCACATCAGACACTAAGTACCCTCCGGCCTGAAGGCCGAGTATGGCATGCCTGCTCACTCCTTGTCAGTCATCCTGATGCGGCGGTCGGACTTTAAACCTACCACGTCAGGGTCACCCGACATCGTAATCAGGGCTTTAATGTTTTATAATTATGATATTTATTATTGCTAAATGTGTTGTGCTTTTTATATGTAAATAACATTGTATTTATTGGTTAATATTATTTTGAGAATAGATAGATATAGATATTTATGATATGGATTAAACATTGTAATACATATTTAATTTATTTTAAAATTATTTATATTTTATATAATTTTTTACATTATAATGTTAGAAATTATTTTATTTTGTTCAAGTTAATTAGTCTGTTTCTAATGTTGCATTGACTGGAGTAGGAATAGTACATTATACCCCCTGCAACCTAACACTTTCCCAAATCTTGCACTGACTGGTTGGGAATAGTAAATGTTATCCTTCGGCAATCCAGCACTTTCCATACTGTTGCACTGTAGTGGGAATAGTAAACACTTTGCCTACTCTTGTATAAATTGTAGTGGAAACAGTATATGTATTAACTGTCAAATCTTATAGTTTACTTTATATTGTTTATATTTATATTATTATGTTTTTGTTTTTGAGAGGATGTAGCCTTACTGCTAGAGCAGTCGACGCTGGGGAACCGGGTTCGAGTCTCGGCAACAACGCTCAACATCCTGTGATTCTGGGCAAATCACTTAATCTCCCCGTGCCTAATAAAAAAAAATGAATGTGTCCTTGTGTAATGAAACTGGTGCTATGTAAAGCGCTCTGATACCCGATATCTTCGGGTCTAGTTCGCGCTATATAAAACTCTATAAAAAAATAAAAAAAATAAAAAATGTAAAGTTATAATATTTATAATTGTTAATGTTTTTAATATTTAATATATTTTTAGTAAATTGTAAATTGTATTATGTTTAATTTTTTATTTGTAATTAAAATTGTTTGTTTTAAAAAATATATATTTTATTGGATATATATATATCTATATCTATCTATCTATCTATCTATCTATCTATATATATATATATATATACATATATATATATATATATATTCACTGAAAAAACCATAGGTTTCAGGCACGTTATAGTTAGTTGGACATTGCACTCGTACAAAACCCGTGAAATTCCCCCGTTATAGTTAGTTCAGGTAACTATAACTCGCGCCCCCGCAATGCACTGCTGATGACGTCACATATTACATCACTCATGACATGGTCAGTGACATCACTGATGACATCACTGATGACATCTCACATGACATCACAGATGACATCATCCAGTGACTGTGTGTTTCTGTAAAGTTTAAATATGTTTAATATATATAGGGAAAGGCGTATTGAAGAATGAGTGGGTGTATAAGTGTCTGAATGGATGATTTAGTAGGTGCGTGACTAACTCTATAAGTGAGTGATTAAACGTATCTTACTGAATGCATGGGTTAGTGACTAAACTGGGTGAATGTCTGTATCCGTCTGTCTGTTGCTGTGTAAGTGGCTGCATGGGTTTGTGAATAGCTACATGAGTGTCTATATGAGTTATTGATTGGTTGTCTGAGTATCTGTATGTGTGCCTGAGTGTTTGTGTGGGTGGGGTGTGTGCGACTCTGTGCATAGATGTGTGAGTGGGTGATTCACTGGGTGGATGGTTTCAAGAGTGCATCTGTGATAGACTGTATGGGTGGGTAAGTGTGTGTAAGAGTGTGTTAGTGAGTGAATGTATGTCCCAGTGGTACATGTGTGAGTAACTACATATGTGAAAGGCAGTATATATGTGTGTTGGAGTATATAAATAGCTATAAGCGAGAGTGTGTGATTGTGAGAGTGACTGTATGGATCAGTGTGTGCTTGTATCAGAGATTGTAAGAATGTACTAGTATTTGTATGAGTAAGTGAGCTGGTGTGTGTATAACGGTATAGGTGAGTAAATGGGTGTGTGCTTAATTTTTTGCATGACTGACTAGGTGTGTGAGTACCTCTATGGATGAGTGGCGGTGTGTGAGTGTTTATATAGGTGTATGAGTGCATATAATAGTCCTGTACTGAGTGACTATAAGTATGAGTGATTGTACGGGTGAGTGAGTAGATGTGTGTGTGTAGACCTAAGAATCAGTGAGTGTGTATATAGTAATTGGTGTTGGAGTGTCTATGGTTTTGACAATGGCAGTCTGTAATTTACAGTGGGTGTATCAAAAGTTATATTAGGGTGTGAGAAGATGCATCGAATTATCTTATGGATGATGTCATCAGTGATGTCATCAGTGATGTCATTTGAGATGTCATCAGTGATGTCACTGACCATGTCATGAGTGATGTAATATGTGACGTCATCAGCAGTGCATTGCGGCGGCGCGAGTTATAGTTACCTGAACTAACTATAACGGGGGAATTTCACGGGTTTTGTACGAGTGCAATGTCCAACTAACTATAACTGTCCCTAAAACCTATGGTTTTTTCAGTGAATTTGTAAGGTTTTTTAAATGCTAATTTCTAACTATAACGTGCCTGAAACCTATGGTTTATTCAGTGAATTTCAAAGGTTTTTTAAATGCTAATTCCTAACTATAACATGTCTGAAACCTATGGTTTTTTTCAGTGAATTTCAAAGGTTTTGTAAATGACAATTTTTAAATGTATTAATTGTTATATTTATTTTTTTGATACTGATTTACTACATTTTTTTAAACTATTTATTTTTACATATTTTATTTTTTAAATTACATTGTAATTACATTATACAATACATTACAAAATATACTTTCTCAGAATGAATTACTTTAGTTTAAATACTTTGCAAATAGGCAATAGACTTTTAAGTACAGTAGTTACAGTTGTTGCAATGGGCAACACAATTTCAAACACAATACAACATTGAGCTCAATGTGAATTTCAAGTTAAATGCAATTAGTTACTTTATGGATTACTTTTCTAACCACAGGACTGGATCCTATATTCAGTCCTGGGACATCTCCTGTAAACAGTTGAGTAAAAGCGTTTTGGTTACAGTAGTGATTTTTAAGGAATATTATTGTATTTTAAAAGTTGACACAAACTTTTTCACATAGAATCACCAATGTTATCCTATGGGAGGAAATTCACTTAGCAGGTAAGTAGTGTTATCGTTACTTTTTCTTACTCAGTGGTGGATCCTGGATCCATCACTGGTGCATCTCCTGTAAACAGTTGAAAGAATGCGTTTAAGTCATACAGGCGATTTTTAAAGAATATTTGTAGTTTGTGAAAATCGACACGTTGAAACTTTTCTGCTGAAAACCAGACAATGGATTCCTATGGAAGGAAATACAAGTTACTGGTAAATACGGTTAGAATTACTTTTCAGGGTCAGTGCTGGGCTAAAAGATGCAGCACTGGGTTCTCTCCTGATAACAGGTGAGTAAATCAGAATTCGTAGTTCGGCTGATTTTAGAGGAATATTTGCACAATGGTGAAGGAAGGGGGTGGGGCCTGAGGTGACATGTCTGCAAACACGCCCTGTGGCGCGTTTTAAGTTGGAGAATTAATTCCTCCTCAATCCCGAGGGGCCCTAGGGGCCAACTAGCCCACCAGATACCTCCAGTATGCGCCAGAGAGCTGCGTTGCAGAGAGGTGTTCAGAGGCCACGCCCCTTTTACAACACTCTGCAACGCAGCTCCGTGGCGCTTACTGGAGGTACCTGGTGGGCTAGTTGGCCCCAGGGACCCTCAGGATTGAAGGGGATTTAATTCCCTATCTTAAAACGCGCCACGGGGCCTGTTTGCACACATGACACCTCAGGCCCCGCCCCCTCCCTTCACCACTGTGCAAACGCGCCCCGTGGCGCGTTTTAAGTTGGGGGATTAACTCCCGTTGAATCCTGAGGGTCCCTGGGGTGCAACTAGCCCACCAGCTACCTCCATTAAGCGCCACAGAGCTGCGTTGCAGAGAGGTGTAAAAAGGGGTGTGGCCTCAGAACACCTCTCTGCAACGCAGCCCCCTGGCGCATACTGGAGGTTCCTGGTGGGCTAGTTGGCCCCCAGGGACCCCCAGTATTTAAGGGGAATTCGTTCCCCCTCTGCAAACACGCCAGGGGGCGCGTTTGCAGAGTGCTGACAAGGAGGGGGCGTGGCCTCCGGCGCGATGCCGGATTTTTTTTTTTTTAAAGGGGGCTGTGTGGCCCCCCTTCTTTTTAATTATTTTGGGCCCTGGGGACCCCATCCCCCAGGGCCTGACCCCCTTTTTTTTTTTTTAAATGTGAACGGGAAGGGGACCGCGTGGGCCCCCTCCCGTGGCCAATTTCGGCCCAGGGACCCCATCCCCCGGGTCATTGCCACCTTTTTTACATTTTTATTTTCATGGAGGGGGCTGCGTTGCCCCCTCCTCAGGCCTCCTTAGGCCCTGGGGACCCCATCCCCTGGGGCCAGCATTTTTTAATTATTATTTTTTTTTTTAATTTGGGCCCGGGCCACTACTTGCCACGGGGACCCCATCCCCCGAGGCTGGCCCTATCCTTTGGGGTCCGTGGGGGGACCCCAACTCCCCCACGAACCATGCCGGCTTCCAGCGTCCTGCGGGAGCCGGCATTGCTTTTCCACATGGGGAGCTGCTAACATGCAGCTCCCCATGTGGAAAAGCAATTGTCTTTGGATATTGGAAGCGAGAGCAGGTTTCCCCTGCTCTCGCTTCCAATATCCAAAGCAGTTTGCTATGACAGGACGGGAGCCGCGAGGCTCCCGTCCTGTCATAGCAAACTACAGTGTCCCGGGGGTAGGCACCCCGGGACACTGCAGGAGCCGGCTCTGGGGGGTGGCGGCCCCCAGCGCCACCACAGGCCCCTTCAATTGCACAGCCCCGGGGAGGTGGTGGTCCCCGGGGCTTCGGGGGTCTGAAACGGACCCCCACATTTGTTTTCTAAGTGCCCCGGGGAGGTGGTGGTCCCCGGGGCGTGTGGGGGGGCTAGAGCCCCCCCACACAGGTGATTAATTTTTAAAAAAAGAAGCCCCGGGGGGTGGCGGTCCCCGGGGCTGCGGGAGGGCGGAGAGCCCTCCCGCACCATGTTTTATTTAAAGCCCCAGGGGGTGGCGGTCCACGGGGCTTGGGGGGCCTTAGAGGCCCCCCACATAAAACATAAACCTACCCCCCACATGCCCCGGGACTTGGGCCACCCGGGGGCAAATTAGCATCAAAGCGCGGGAGACCGCGCTTCGATTTTTTTTTTTATCGGCGGGATCCGCGCACCCTAAGCGCATTCTGCTGTTTAAAAAAAAAAATGCTTTTTTCTGCCCAGGGGGTCCTTGTGGGACCCCCTGAGCAGACCTAGGGGGTCAGGGTGTTTCTACCCTGCCCCCTTTGTGCGTTTTGCGCACTTGTTTCTTGTGTTTTTTCTCGGCAAGATCCGCGCACCCTAAGCGCATCCCGCCTATTTTTTTTAAAAAAAATGCTTTTTTCTGCCCAGGGGGTCCTTGTGGGACCCCCTGAGCAGACCTAGGGGGTCAGGGTATTTCTACCCTGCCCCCTTTTTGCGCTTTGCGCACTTGTTTCTGTCCCTCGGTTCTACAGAGGGACAAAATGGCTGCCAACACTTCCTGATTTGGAGTGTTGACAGCCACTTGACAGCCAATTAGCATGCAGCTCGTGATCGGGAGGGTACGCGGACCCTACTCGGCCATAGATATATATGTGACTTTACTTTTGATTTTCTCAGGAACTACTGAACGGATTTACACCATTTAAGCAAAAGGCACGACACTGAACTAAAGGCTACCTCTTTGCCAAATTTGGTGTAATTCCGTTCAGCAGTTCGGGCTGTAGCTGCGACTAAAGGTTCCTATGGAAAAATAAAAAGGGAAAACGCATTTTGGGACCCCCCTTTTTTCTCGGCCCCCGCTTGACGAATCACCCCGAGACTTTCAGGATAGGAGCGGACCGGAGCGCCCCAACAAGTTGGAAACTTTCGCGAAGATTCGTCAACCGGCGCCAACGTTATTTCAAATAGAATGTTGCGGATTTCTTAATGAAAATAGGTCCTAACTATAACTATCTACTGGCGAACGCCAGTAGATAATATATATATATATATATATATATATTCACTGAAAAAACCATAGGTTTTAGGGACAGTTATAGTTAGTTGGACATTGCACTCGTATAAAGCCGTGAAATTCCCCCATTATAGTTAGTTCAGCTAACTATAACTACGTGGGCGCGAGTTATAGTTAGCTGAACTAACTATAACGGGGGAATTTCACGGGTTTTGTACGAGTGCAATGTCCAACTAACTATAACTGTCCCTAAAACCTATGGTTTTTTCAGTGAATTTCAAAGGTTTTTTAAATGCTAATTTCTAACTATAACGTGTCTGAAACCTGTGGTTTTTTCAGTGAATTTCAAAGGTTTTTTAAATGCTAATTTCTAACTATAACTGTCCCTAAAACCTATGGTTTTTCCAGTGAATTTCAAAGGTTTTTTAAATGCTAATTCCTAACTATAACATGTCTGAAACCTATGTTTTTTTTCAGTGAATTTCAAAGGTTTTGTAAATGACAATTTTTAAATGTATTAATTGTTATATTTATTTTTGGGATACTGATTTACTACATTTTTTTAAACTATTTATTTTTACATATTTTATTTTTTAAATTACATTGTAATTACATTATACACTACATTACAAAATATACTTTCTCTGAATGAATTACTTTAGTTTAAATACTTTGCAAATAGGCAATAGACTTTTAAGTACAGTAGTTACAGTTGTTGCAATGGGCAACACAATTTCAAACACAATGCAACATTGAGCTCAATGTGAATTTCTAGTTAAATGCAATTAGTTACTTTATGGATTACTTTTCTAACCACAGGACTGGATCCTAGATTCAGTCCTGGGACATCTCCTGTAAACAGTTGAGTAAAAGCGTTTTGGTTACAGTAGTGATTTTTAAGGAATATTATTGTATTTTAAAAGTTGACACTTAGAAACTTTTTCACATAGAATCACCAATGTTATCCTATAGGAGGAAATTCACTTAGCAGGTAAGTAGTGTTATCGTTACTTTTTCTTACTCAGTGGTGGATCCTGGATCCAGCACTGGTGCATCTCCTGTAAACAGTTGAAAGAATGCGTTTAAGTCATACAGGCGATTTTTAAGGAATATTTGTAGTTTGTGAAAATCGACACAAACTTTTCTGCTGAAAACCAGACAATGGATTCCTATGGAAGGAAATACAAGTTACTGGTAAGTACGGTTAGAATTACTTTTCAGGGTCAGTGCTGGGCTAAAAGATGCAGCACTGGGTTCTCTCCTGATAACAGGTGAGTAAATCAGAATTCGTAATTCGGCTGATTTTAGAGGAATATTATAAAGTTCCAAAACTCCACACTTAGAAGAATTTCCAAGTGAAACCAGTCAATGTTAGCCTATGGAAGGAAATTCAAGTTACTGGTAAGTACGGTTAGAATTACTTTTCAAGGTCAGTGCTGGGCTAAAAGATGCAGCACTGGGTTCTCTCCTGATAACAGGTGAGTAAATCGGAATTCGTAGTTCGGCTGATTTTAGAGGAATATTTACACTATGGTGAAGGAAGGGGGTGGGGCCTGAGGTGACATGTCTGCAAACACGCCCTGTGGCGCGTTTTAAGTTGGAGAATTAATTCCTCCTCAATCCCGAGGGGCCCTGGGGCCAACTAGCCCACCAGATACCTCCAGTATGATCCAGAGAGCTGCGTTGCAGGGAGGTGTTCAGAGGCCACGCCCCTTTTTACAACACTCTGCAATGCAGCTCCGTGGTGCTTACTGGAGGTACCTGGGCTTTTTTCTGCCCAGGGGGTCCTTGTGGGACCCCCTGAGCAGACCTAGGGGGTCAGGGTGTTTCTACCCTGCCCCCTTTTTGCGCTTTGCGCACTTGTTTCTGTCCCTCGGTTCTACCGAGGGACAAAATGGCTGCCAACACTTCCTGATTTGGGGTGTTGACAGCCACTTGACAGCCAATTAGCATACAGCTCGTGATCGCGAGGGTACGCGGACCCTACTCGCCCATAGATATATATGTGACTTTACTTTTGATTTTCTCAAGAACTACTGAACGGATTTACACCATTTAAGCAAAAGGCACGACACTGAACCAAGGGCTACCTCTTTGCCAAATTTGGTGTAATTCCGTTCAGCAGTTCGGGCTGTAGCTGCGACTAAAGGTTCCTATGGAAAAATGAATGGGGAAAATGCGTTTTGGGACCCCCCTTTTTTCTCGGCCCCCGCTTGACTAATCAACCCGAGACTTTCAGGGTAGGAGCGGAGCGGAGCGCCCCAACAAGTTGGAAACCTTCGCGAAGATTCGTCAACCGGCGCCAACGTTATTTCAAATAGAATGTCGCGGATTTCCTATGGATAATAGGTCCTAACTATAACTATCTACTGGCGACCGCCAGTAGATAATATATATAATATATATTTGTTATATTATTACATTTTTAAAAATTCATTATAATATAAGCTACAATTATTACTTTAACAATATGTTTTAATTAGATATATGTAGATAAATATATATATATATATATATATTCACTGAAAAAAAACATAGGTTTTAGACATGTTATAGTTAGGAATTAGCATTTAAAAAACCTTTGAAATTCACTGAAAAAACCATAGGTTTCAGGCACGTTATAGTTAGAAATTAGCATTTAAAAAAACCTTACAAATTCACTGAAAAAACCATAGGTTTTAGGGACAGTTATAGTTAGTTGGACATTGCACTCATACAAAACCCGTGAAATTCCCCTGTTATAGTTAGTTCAGGTAACTATAACTCGCGCCCCCGCAATGCACTGCTGATGACGTCACATATTACATCACTCATGACATGGTCAGTGACATCACTGATGACATCACTGTTGACATCATCCACGTGATAATTTCATGCACCTCCTCACACCCTAATATAACCTTTGATACACCCACTCTAAATTACAGACTGACATTTGCAAAACCATAGACACTCCCAACACCAATAACTACATACCCACTCACTGATTCTTAGGTCTACACACACATCCACTCACTCACCCGTACAGTCACTCATACTTACGGTCACTCAGTACAGGACTATCATATGCACTCATACTCCTATATAGACACTCAAACACCGCCACTCATCCATAGAGGTACTCACACACCTAGTCAGTCATGCAAATAATTAAACACACTGCCATTTACTCACCTATACAGTTATACACACACCAGCTCACTTACTCATACAAATACTAGCACATTCTTACGCTCTTATACAATCACTGATACAAGCACACACTCATCCATACATTCACTCTCACAATCACACACTCTCGCTTATAGCTATTTATATACTCCGACACACATATATACTGCCTTTCACATATGTAGTTACTCACACATGTACCACTGGGACATACATTCACTCACTAACACACTCTTACACACACTTACCCACCCATACAGTCTATCACAGATGCACTCTTGAAACCATCCACCCAGTGAATCACCCACTCACACATCTATGCACAGAGTCGCACACACCCCACCCACACAAACACTCAGGCACCCATACAGATACTCAGACAACCAATCAATAACTCATATAGACACTCATGTAGCTATTCACAAACCCATGCAGCCACTTACACAGCAACAGACAGACGGATACAGACATTCACCCAGTTTAGTCACTAACCCATGCATTCAGTAAGATACGTTTAATCACTCACTTATAGAGTTAGTCACGCACCTACTAAATCATCCATACAGACACTTATACACCCACTCATTCTTCAATACGCCTTTCCCTATATATATTAAAAATATTTAAACTTTACAGAAACACACAGTCACTGGATGATGTCACCAGTGATGTCATTTGAGATGTCATCAGTGATGTCATCAGTGATGTCACTGACCATGTCATGAGTGATGTAATATGTGACGTCATCAGCAGTGCATTGCGGGGCGCGAGTTATAGTTACCTGAACTAACTATAACGGGGAATTTCACGGGTTTTGTACGAGTGCAATGTCCAACTAACTATAACTGTCCCTAAAACCTATGGTTTTTTCAGTGAATATATATATATATATATGCACATAAACCTTGTTTAACAAACTTTAAACATTTACTGTGTTTGGGAGTACAAATTCTGTAAGTGGATTTCCAGAATGGAGCTAGCAGTCCTTTGTGCAAGAGTAGAAAGCTGCCAATTGTCATTATTTTCCATTTATTGGCACATAAAAGGTTTACAGACAATGTCCTTAAAAGCATTCTTTCAGCAAGCCTCGGGTTCCAAACATGTTTCGGGCATAGGATCGCCCTTGATCACTGGCGTAGGCAAGAGCAATTAGTCGTGGGTTTAGGGTAGTGCAGTGGTGTTTGTGTAGTGTGGGAGGTCATGCTGGGGGTAGATTTAGGGTTTAGGGTAGTGCAGTGGTGTTTGTGTAGTGTTGGGGGTCATGCTGGGGGTAGTGTTTTAGGGTTTAGGGTAGTGCAATGGTGTTTGTGTAGTGTAGGGGGTAGTGTTTTAGGGTTTAGGGTAGTGCAGTGGTGTTTGTATACTGTAGGGGGTCGTGCTGGGTTCTAGTGTTTTAGGGTTTAGGGTAGTGCAGTGGTATTTGTGTAGTGTAGGGGGTAGATTTAGGGTAGTGCAGTGGTGTTTGGGTATTGTAGGGGGTCGTGCTGGGGGTTGTGTTTTTGAGTTTATGGTAGTGCAGTTGTGTTTGGGTAGTGAAGGGGGTCGTGCTAGGGGTAGTGTTTTAGGGTTTAGGGTAGTGCAGTGGTGTTTGGGTAGTGTAGGGGTCAACCAACATGAATTTGTCCTTGTGTGATGTAACCAATGCTCATGTAAAGCACTCCAATACCTGACCAGTCTGCACTATATAAAACTGCAAAAAAACAAAAAATAAAAAGTGTTTTGCACACTTCTGTCATTGGGCTATACGTGGGCTACCTCTGAGTGATATTTGTACTACATTTGGGCTCTTTTTTCGCTGGTGGCCATCTTGGGAGACTTATTTGTTATGAAGTTTCCTAATTTCCTCATTTACTACAGTCTCCTCAGTAGGAAATGCTTTCAGTTTTTTACTTTGATTCCATCAAGAAGGCATTCAGATGTGTCACACATTTGCCATAAATTCAGAATGTTAGCACTCTAGTTGTTCATTAGATCACTGTAGTAAAGCTACTGCTCACCAAGGAGTTAACTGGAAGTCTACTGCTGGTATTGAAAGTGATTGTTTCAGTCTGCATGTCAGAATTTTCTAATGAAATACAAGAGGATTTGAGATCTCACTTAAAACATGCCCTAAACTTTCTTTTTGCAGCACTAACCATAATTTCTATGGCAAAATGAACCCCCTCATTTTGTTCCTTTTTAAATTAAATGTTTTAAGTGTTACCAGTTTATTCCAATCAAGATGGCTTCAGGTGTGCCATACTTTTGTCATAAGTAAGGCCGTTAGCACTCTAGTTGTTCTTTAGAACACTCTCGGAAGCTGCAGTAGAACACAAAGGCATCAACTGACAGGCTGCTCCTGTTGAAATACAACAGGAAGATATTTGAGATCTCACTTAAAACATGTCCTAATTTTTCTTTCTACAGCACTAACCATAATTTCTATGGCAAAATGAACCCCCTCATTTTGTTCCTTTTTAAATTAAATGTTTTAAGTGTTACCAGTTTATTCCAATCAAGATGGCTTCAGGTGTGCCATACTTTTGTCATAAGTAAGACTGTTAGCGCTCTAGTTGTTCTTTAGAACACTCTGGGAAGCTGCAGTAGAACACAAAGGCATCAACTGACAGGCTGCTCCTGTTGAAATATAACAGGAAGATATTTGAGATCACACTTGAAACATGTCCTAATTTTTCTTTCTACAGCACTAACCATAATTTCTATGACAAAATGAACCCCATCATTTTGTTCCTTTTTAAATTAAATGTTTTAAGTGTTACCAGTTTATTCCAATCAAGATGGCTTCAGGTGTGCCATACTTTTGTCATAAGTAAGGCTGTTAGCACTCTAGTTGTTCTTTAGAACACTCTGGGAAGCTGCAGTAGAACACAAAGGAATCAACTGACAGTCTCTGCCATTGTTGGATGTACATGTTTTACTGAGAATGTCAGACTTCATTCTCACATGACTGAGAAAGATAATGTGAATTTACAGAAAATATGCTCTCATTTTAGCTTCTGGAGCACCTTCCAAAACTGTATGGGACAAGCATGTGAAAATAGTTTTCTCTCAAACATGATTCATGATATCCCAGCAGAAGGTTTTTCACAGGGTAAAATCACCTTAGAACACACCACAATTCCTGAAATTAGTATGGTACCATCAACAAATGAATTCTAATGTTACTAAAGTCTGTTATCACCCTTTATAGTTCTCCTTTTGGTAACCCTCAAAATCTTCGATTCACTATAATGCATTTCAATGGGGTACTATCATTTATATTGGTCCCAAGATGGCTGCCAGCAATTCCAGGATGAAGTGCTGACAGCCAATCAGATCTCACGATGACATGTGTGGTTAGGCTCCGCCCAGATATATATGTGTTTTTACTTTTGATTTTCTCAGCAACTACTGAACGGATTTACACCATTTAAAAAAAGGGTTCTTTCTGAACCAAGAACTACCTCTTTGCCAAATTTGGTGTAATTCCGTTCAGCAGTTCGGGCTGTAGCCTTGCATAAAGTTTCCTATGGGAAATTGATTTTTTGACTCTTATTTTTTTAATTTCTCCGCAACTACTGAACGGATTTACACCATTTAACAAAAAGGGTTCTTTCTGAACCAAGAACTACCTCTTTGCCAAATTTGGTGTAATTCCGTTCAGCAGTTCGGGCTGTAGCCGTGGCTAAAGTTTCCTATGGGAAAATGAATGGGGAAAACACGTTTTGGTACTCCCCTTTTTTCTCGGCCCCCGCTTGACGAATCACCCCGAAACTTTCAGGGTAGGAGCGGACCGGAGCGGGCCATAAAGTTTGAAAATTTCGCGAAGATTCGTTAACCGATGCAAGAGTTATTTCAAATAGAATGTTGCGGATTTCCTATGGAAAATAGGTCCTAACTATAACTATCTACTGGCGACCGCCAGTAGATAATATATATATATATATATATATATATATATATATATATATATATATATATATATATATATCCAAAGACTTCGTCACCAATCCTATGAAAAGACGAGAAGCAGACCCAGAGTTGGTGCAATTGCTGGTTTATTTAGTGAACTCCTGCACCTCCGCCATTACGCGTTTCAGCCTCACACGGTCGCCATAGACACTCCAATACCAATAACTACATACCCACTCACTGATTCTTAGGTCTACACACACATCCACTCACTCACCTGTATAGTCACTCATACTTAAGGTCACTCAGTACAGGACTATCATATGCACTCATACACCTATATAGACACTCACACACCGCCACTCATCCATAGAGGTACTCACACACCTAGTCAGTCATGCAAATAATTAATCACACTGCCATTTACTCAGATATACAGTTATACACACACCAGCTCAATTACTCATACAAATACTAGCACATTCTTATGCTCTTATACAATCAATGATACAAGCACACACTCATCCATACAGCCACTCTCACAATAACACACTCTCATTTGTAGCCAATTATGTACTCCAACACACATATATACTACTTTTCACATATGTAGTTACTCACACATGTACCACTGAGATATATATTCACTCACTAACAGACCCACAAACACACACTCACCCACCCATACAGTCTATCACAGATGCACTCTTGAAACCATGCACCCAGTGAATCACCCACTCACACATCTATGCTCAGAGTCACACACACCCCACCCACACAAACACTCAGGCACCCAAACAGATACTCAGACAACAAATCAATAACCCATATAGACACTCATGTAGCTATTTGCAAACCCATGCAGTCGCTTACACACCAACAGACACACGGATACAGACATTCACACAGTTTACTCACTAACCCATGCATTCAGAAAGATATGTTTAATCACTCACTTATAGAGTCAGTCACGCACCTACTAAATCATCCATTCAGACACTTATACACCCACTCATTCTTCCATACGCCTTTCCCTATATATATTAAACATATTTAAACTTTACAGAAACACACAGTCACTGGATGATGTCATCAGTGATGTCATTTGAGATGTCATCAGTGATGTCATCAGTGATGTCACTGACCATGTCATGAGTGATGTAATATGTGACGGCATCAGCAGTGCATTGCGGGGGCGCGAGTTATAGTTAGCTGAACTAACTATAACGGGGGAATTTCACGGGTTTTGTACGAGTGAAATGTCCAACTAACTATAACTGTCCCTAAAACCTATGGTTTTTTCAGTGAATATATATATATATATATATATATATAAATATATATATATATATATATATATATATATATATATTAATATAAATGTGTGTTTTACTTTTTGAAAATAATTATAATTGTTATATGTTTTAAAAACATTAAATATATTGTATTTTTATTATATTAGTTGTTTACTATTTAAATGTATATATATTTTTTTTTAAACTATATTTTAGACAACGATATTAGTGACAATGATATTTTTTCGATATATTTGTAATTTACATAATAAGTATAACATGACAATATTTTTTACATCAATATTTATGTCACGTTATTTTTGTAAAGCGATATTTTCTCCTCCTCTGCAGTAGTTATCACCCCGCCTCCCTCCTCAATGGGGATGTCAAGATATTGGCCAGCATACTGGCACCCCGCCTCAAACAGGTCATTCCCTCCCTCATTCATCATTCGCAGGTGGGATTTGTTCTGGTCAACTTGTCATGCAACCATCTACAAACACTGGCCTGTGCCGTCTGAATGGAGGGGACCAGCAGTAGGAAGCCTTGGCTCTGTTTTTAGATGCTGAGAAGGTCTTCAACAGGATAGAGTGGGACTACCTGTTTGCTGCACTCCAGAAATTCGGTCTCAACATGGATTTTATCTCCAGAGTTCACTGGATCTGTGACTCCCCCTTGGCGCACGTCAATTGAAGTGGCTTCCTCTCGGATCATTTCCCTGTCCGCCAAGGTATGCACCAGGGATGCCCACTCTCCCGTCTGCTGTTTCTCCTCCCCATGGAGCTCCTGACCAGATTGTGGGCATAACCACAGTTGGGGGCACTCAACGCTATATTTATATGGAGATGATATTCTGCTCACCCTCACAGCCCTATCCTCCTTCATCCCAGTGGTTCTGAAGATTATTGATGCGTTCTTGGCTGCATAAATTGGAGGAAGAGTGAGGCCCTCTCAGGGCCGGACTGGGAACCGAAACCGGCCTTGGCAAACTGCTCGGCCGGCCCCCGGGGGAGGGATGGGTGCGGCCGAGCTGTTTGATACGGCCAGTTTCGGGCGATTTTTTTACAGGGGCGCCGATATTTCCGGCCCCCGGTAACAAAAACGCCCCCCCCAGGGGCCCAAAACTGGCCCCCACCCTGGCGGCCCACCGGGGAAACGCCCGGTGCCTGCTATGGCCAGTCCGGCCCTGGGTTCGCTTGTTCTCAAGGGGTACCACCTGCACCGCCATTTCTGGGTATCCGTTCCAGTGGAAAACTGCCCATCTCCAATATCTGGCATGTATGTTGACAGGGGTTTGGAGCCGATTTGCCGAATGACGCAGAATGACGATTCAGACCCGCTCATGGAGCGCATGTGGCTTGACTTTGAAAAATGGTCCCATCTTAATTTATCATTGTGCAGTCGGACGCAGGCGGTAAAGATGGTGACCTTCCCACAGTTCGCCTATGTGCTGAGCATGTTCCTCCTGCTGACGCCCCTCTCGGTACTTCAACAGGTGAACAGTGCCATCAAAGCTTTTATCTTGGGGCCTACAAGATCACGTCTGGTCGTTAGGAAACTCATCACACATAGGCCCCCGGGAGGCCTAGGTCTACTATCCATGGAGTACTATTGCATGACCCATCACCTAGAGCAATTGGCCTGCCAGGGCTGCTCTCTCTCTCTACCTGCCTGACTCCTCCGGATCTGGGACTCCGAACCCCATGCTGCAGGCAATGTACAAGACATGGACACAAACTCTGAAACTCCTCTCGGTAGAGGCACACCTTCCTGACAAAGCGCCCAATTGGCTCAATCATGGTATCTGCAATGGTGGACCACGCTTAATTTGGGCTCCTGGTGTGCAGCGGGGATCCACATTTTAACACATGTGCTCCCCCGAGGTGAGCTCAAATCCTTTGCAGCACTGCATGAAGGATTCAGCCTGCCTCTTACCAAACAGTGGTTCTACACATAACTGCGCCATTACCTTACAAGCAGATTTGGCCCGCAGCCCTGGTCTGCCTCTCCCTCCCCAGTGCTCACCTACCTTAATACTTGGGGTCAGTTTAAGGACGTGATGTCTGGGGTATACAGCCTCCCTCATGATTCGCCACCTCTACTCTCAGTCATAGGTGGTGAGCCTAAGTGCAACCTGAGAGGCCTGTCTTCAGGTGAAGGTAGAGGAGAAGAACTAGATGGAGCTTTTGGAGAACCTGGGATGGGGAGTATGGGAGGCTCAGATGAGGTTAAGCCTTTAGAAGATTCTTCAGGGGTGGCACTGGACATTGGCGCAGCTCTGATCTGCAGTACTGTTGCCCCACTCCCCTTGCTGGTGATGCGACCACACACCATGTGACATTGACCATCTATTATTGGAATGTCCTGCCATCCACCCCTTTTGGACCGCAGGGGGATCACATTGAGGGAGTGCATGGATGTGCCCACCCCTCTACTGGATCCACTGATCCTTCTGCATGACCTGGCATGGCGCCCCCAGTTGGTGCATCATGTTTGCTGCTTATTCACCTCTGCCTCTGCATCTTACGCCATTGGTGCACCTTACAGCTTCCTAGCATGAAGAATGGCTCACGGCCATGTACAAAACTGACTCCCATGAGAGGATAATCTGTAACTCAATGGATAAAGCTGATGTGCTTCTTCTTTTCTGGTCTCCCTTCCTGCAGGAGGATGGAAGCAAGGTGCAATTGGTGGCTCGCCTTATTGACCTGTCACCCCCTCACCCCATCAGCCCCTCTATTCCCCTATCCCCCCTTGTTTCCCACGGCCCCCCTCTCACTCAACCTCTACTCATCCCTGCCACTCTTCAACCCTCTGGTTCCCACTCTCTCCACTTCTCATGCCTTTCTCTTCTTTCTTCTTTTCCTCTCTTTTTCTCGGTTTTCTGCACATCGCTCTCCCCCGCTCTCCCCATATTTGGTTATACCCCCTTGTTTGCTATCCATGTTTTATTTTTGATGGTTGTAACCGTGCATTGACCTTACATCCTTTTTGTCCTTTTTTTGTACTTTTGATGGATAGATATGGCATTGTTTTCCTTGAAATGTCAATAAAATAATTGCAACACAAAAAAAAATAAGAATACTTCCTGGATCTTGGCCAAAAACAGAAAAGAACTAGATCTGCCATATGTAAATTGTGAAGAGACCTGAAAGGAGGCCCTGCTCCCACTTGTACCAAGGACTGAGAAGTTCACTCCAGGGGTTAGTAGGCTCACCTCCTGTATGCTACATGGACACAATCGGAAAGATGCCTTTTTCCTAGAGTGACCAGTGGACAAGTTACTATTGAAACTAAAATGGATCACGCATTGGCCTTTGCTGGAATGTGTCCTGGCCCCTATGTGTTGTGTCATAGATACTGCAACCATTAGAAGTGATTAAGAGAAACTGTCCCAGAAAATCTGAAAAGTTGGGATGGGGCAACATTTTGGACTTCCTAGGACTTCGGGGCAACAAAGACAATTGATTTCAGTTCAGTTTCATGTTTGCCCCTCTGGAGGATTTTGAGCAGCATAAAAAAGACAAAGGCCGAAAGTAGAAATCTTGACAGTACAAAGGTGCAAAAAGTATCCTTCTAATGTGAGGACTACGTAATATCTAATGCTTTGAGCTTTTCAAGCCAAAACCTATGGCTTCAGGAGATCCAGGTTCGGGAGGACTTCTGCAGATTCAGCCTTCAACTTTGACCCACTGAAGGATTTTGATTTCTAAAAAAAGACTATGTTCGAAGGTCAAAACATTTACCTGGATGACACACTTAGGGCCTGATTACAAATTTACAGATGCGGCGTCAGGTCTGCCCTGCTGCCTCAACGCCAAACAAATGGTCAGTCCGCCCGCCAGATTAGAACTGAAAAGTACATGCCGTGTAAGAACTGGGGTGCATGCACACAGGGAGGCACATGTTGTCAGATACTGTTAAGTTCCTCAGGAGCAGTACCCTCAAGAAGCCCACCTTCCGGCAGCTTTGACTCTGAGTTCAAAAATATCAGAGGATCAAAGTGGCCAGACGAGGGGAAGGGTATAAGGGAGGGTACTGCAGGGAGGGAGATCTGGAACAAATGTAGTCAACAGTTGAGCTTGTGTTCTTTCTTTAAATCTATAACTTTACATATATTAAATATACTATGAACCACTATTACCTGTAAGAGAAAATATCAGTAATTCTTTTGCGGAGATCACAAAATAAATAATAAGGATGAAAGTAACTCAAAAAGGTTCTTGATATTTCCAATGAACTATGCAATAATGTCTTTGTAGTATAACGAAATGTTAATTCTCACTGTGTCACACTGGACACTAAACTTTGCATAATGATAATGAACAGCTGTTCTCAGGATTGCAGTTCTTACTATGTGTGCATTCAGCCTTCAACCACGCACACCAACATCATTATTCAAACCATAATAACATGAACATTATTTTGTAATTGTCTCTGCGCCATACCAAAATCCTTGAATGACTATAAACTCGATGATTGATATGCCTGTTATTAAACCATAACGTACTGCACATAGGAATTGTCCAATGAGAAATATGCTTTTTAGTTGAAAGTGATTATGCGCGCTGCGAGTTCTTAAATGTCTTTTAGATCAATGATTGTTATTGCTTAATCGAACATGCTATGCGCAGGAATTACGTTTCCGATAAGGAGAAGCATGTATGCTGAGAGGTGATCCGAGCGATGTCCAAATAGCCCAAGAACTCCAAGGGTTAGAATTATTTACTAAAGAAAACAGACGTCTCCTACCTTAGGAAGTTGTTTTTTGAGCCAGGAGCACGAGTCTAGGAATCTTACCGGTCCGAGGAATATTACCGGCAAAAGCAGTTGAAAGACGCGAAAGGAAGACTCTTCGAGGGAAGCCGCTGGAATAATCCGCAGGGAGCGGCAAGGCGTGGCTGCTTAAATATCAGAGAAGCGAGTACAGCGGCCCCGAGGAGCATAATGCGAATCTGACTACGAGGAAAAGAAAATACATGAATAACACATCAAAGGCAAAACAATCAAAACGGAACTGGCACTCACAATGCCCTAGTGCGTAGAGTCTTCACCAGCAGCTCCAAAAACGAGCACTACTGTTGTAATGTCAATATAGTTAATGAAGAGCATGATGAAAATGTACATTTAGGAAATGGACAATGGACACTGTTACAACTTTCGCAATGACAGTAGAAAAGCATACTGCAAAGCTGTCAATGAAGGAATAGAAATGCGGCAAAACACAGTTTTTATGCAGGCTAGCGTGTGACTCAGGAGACTCAGGAGACTTATGACAGTCCTCCCCATCAAAAACAGAGACACGCCTCTTTAAGAAGGAGCACCTGGGTGGCGTTTGTGAAATAGGCGAGTTAACCGTGGAGCATGAATAGCTTCCTTGGGTTCCCATGAATCTTCTTCAGGACCGTAGCCTTTCTAGAGACCAAATACCATATTGTTCCTCTTTTACATTTACTACCTTTAATTTGTTGCACTTCAAACTCAAGGTGATCTCCAACAACCACAGGAGGGGGTTTTGAACGGACAGCCGTTTTGGCTGGTTTTAGTAATGACGTATGAAACACTGGATGAATTTTCATAGTTTTTGGGAGTTGTAATTTGAAAGACACTGGATTGATGCATTTGAGAATTTTGAAAGGTCCTATGAAACGCGGATGGAAAGGATACTTTCTTTTAAAATGTATATTCTTTGTGGGCAACCATACTTTGTCTCCCGGATGATATGTGGGACCGGGTTGTCTCTTTCTGTCAGCAAATTTTTTGTAAGTTATTTTAGCTTTGGTCACATTTTGTTGGAGTGATAACATTAATTTTTTCATTTGTCGTAATTTGGATGTTACATGAGGAACCTGTGCGTCAGTTTGATTCATTAAAGGTAAAGACCTTGGATTCCAACCATGGGTGGCGTAGAATGGTGACATTTTGGTTGAGGTATGCACTAAGTTGTTATAAGCAAACTCAGCTTCCCATAACAAATCCACCCAAGATGCTTGTGTGTGAGCCAAATAACAACGAAGATATTGTTTCAGTATTTGATTAACTCGCTCAGTTTGTCCATCTGATTCAGGGTGGAAACATGTAGATAAGTTGCGTTGTATTTGCAAGGCAGTACACCACTCTTTCCATAACCTGGAAGTGAATTGCGAACCACGATCGGTTGTTATGGATCGTGGTAAGCCATGTAATCGCACAATGTGATATAGTAACAAGTCCACTAGAGCAGCTGCTGTTGGTAATCCAGCACATGCCACAAAATGTGCCATTTTGGACAAATGATCCACAATTACTAAGATGACAGTTTTCCTTGATCTTTTGGTAAATTAGTAATGAAATCTAATGAAATGTCTTCCCAAACATGTGTTGTTGTTGGTAAGGGAAGCAAATAACCCTTTTTGGGTGAATGGTCTGTTTTTGCCCTTATGAGGAATCACAGTTTTTAACATAAGCGATGACATCTTTTTTCCTACTGGGCCACCAGAAATTGCGATTTACCAATTCTAGAGTTTTAGTACATCCAGGATGACCTGCTAAAGGATGAGTATGACACCAGAGTAATACTTGTTTTTGTAATCTTTTCTCTGGAACATAAAGCAAGCGTCCTTGAAATAGAAGTCCATCAATCATCGATCTTTGTTTATCTTGTTGTTTCCAGGACATTATCTTATGAATAGTCATAATGTTTCTAATGTTGGTCAAAAATTGTCCGGACATAGTTACCCCAACCATATGAGCACACGGTATCATGGATCTTACTTCTTGTTGTTGCTTGGTATTTAATGTTTCTTCATAGAGAGAAAGGGAATCCACCTTTTTATTGGCACTGCCAGGTCTAAATGTTATGTTAAAGTCAAACTCTGCGGAGAAAAGGGTCCATCGTAATTGCAGAGGAGTTAAAGCTTTAGCACATCGTAAAAACTGCAAATTACGGTGATCTGTGTACATAGTAATAGGATGATGCGCACCCAGCAAATAATGCCGCCATTCTTTAAATGATAATCTTATGGCCAACAGTTCTTTTTCTGCTATAGTTTAATTTCTTTCTTCTGGTAAATATTTTTGGGATAAAAATGCTACTGGATGAAGATGATTGGTTCCTTCTTCTCGTTGTGATAATATTGCTCCTATGGCAGTATTTGAAGCGTCAGCTTCAACAATGAAGGGTTTTGCAAGGTCTGGATGTTTCAATACTGGGGCAGTCATGAAGGCTTTCTTTAGATCTTGGAAGGCATTCTGTGCATCGGAAGACCATTGAAAAGTACGTTCCTTTTTCAGTAACCGTGGTAATGGAGTAGCTCTGGCAGAAAACTCATGAATAAATCGCCGGTAAAAATTGGCAAACCCTAAAAATCATTGTATATTTATTTATTTATTCAGTGTTTTCTATAGCGCGAACCAGACCCAGAATTTGGGTGTCAGAGCGCTTTACATTTCAACCAACTTCGATATCAGCTGATATCCAATTCTTTCACGTCAAGAACATGTCTATTTGTTCCGCTAACATTGGCATATATTTATCCATACACAAAACAAATATAATGAGGAATAATAGAAATCATTAGATTACATTCAAGATTGTCTTGTCGTACTTAATTTTAAGATAAGACCCCTCCTGAGATCTTCTATATCCAAGCTGGTTATAGTATTGTTCGGTTAATCACATATATCTATGTATTGGTGTATAGGTATCTGTCCATAGACGGCATCAATGTTGGTGGATGAGGGGATTAACTGTGTCCACCCTAGTTGAGGCTGGCCATTCGAGCTCAGTCAATGACATTAGCTTGATTCGGGCGGTGAACAGTTTCTTTGTTCTGTGACTAGCAGGGTAGTAGTCCTGCTCACAATAGCTTACTTGAACATCTGAGTTAGGATCGCCGCGTTGATAGCACATTTCCATAAAGACTTAGACGACCCTGTTGTTCATTATGGGAGAAATTTACCCATCAGAAAGGACTTAGTCTCCTTTTTGAATCGTGGAGCATATGTGATTCTTCTGATATTCGGTGGGAGCGTATTCCAAATCCTTGGTGCTGCTCCCGTGAACGCTCTATCGTAAGTTTTTTTCTTACGGAGGAATGCTGGTTTCAGGAGAAAATCCTCTGATCCCCTCGAGGGTCTAGTGCCTCCGGATAGCGTAATTCTATGGGCTAGGTAATGTGGAGTTTTGTGGTGTATTGCCTTGTGTGTGATACATGCAATTTTTAGCTCTATTCTTGCCTCGTTTGGTAGCCAGTTGAGCGCTTTCAGATGAGGAGTGATGTGGTCGTATTTTTTATTTCACGTTATAAGTCTAGTTGCTGCATTGAGACAAGCTTTTAGGGGAGCTGTTGAGATCTTAGGGAGTCCTGATAGAGTTGCGCATCCATATTCAATTCTTGATATGACCAGTGCCTGGACTGCCATTTTCAGATCACCGGGATCGATGAGTGGCTTCAGTTTTCTGAGGTAATTCAGATGAAAACAAGCGTTTTTTGCCATTGTGTTGATGTGTGCTTGCATCTTTAGATTTTTATCCAGTGTGATGTCAAGGGATTTGGTTGAGTCAACTATAGTCGGGGTACCGTTTAGTGCTGTGATCATCTTGGTCCATTCTTTATTCTTGGCTGAACGTTTAGGAGGGCAGATCAGAAGGAATTCGGTTTTTTGTGAGTTGAGCTTAAGATGATTGTCAGCTCGCCATTCAACGGTTTTCTTGAGTGCTTGGTTCATAGTGTTGATCTCTTCCGGAGATGATATCTTCATATACAGCTGGGTGTCGTCAGCATACATGTGAAAGGAAATGTTAGCCTTATGCAGTCCTTCAGTTAATGGTTCGATGTATAGGTTAAATAGTGAAGGGGATAGAGTTGATCCTTGTGGAACCCCAATTTGAATCGGAGATGGTGGGGATAGCTTGTTGTCTACCAGGAATCTGTTCTCTAGGAAAGAGTAGAACCATTTCAGTACAGTTCCCGATAAGCCCATCCTATTTTCCAGGCGATCTAATAATTTGGGATGGTTTACTGTGTTAAATGCAGACGATAGGTCCAGAAGGATCAGGAGACAGGTTTCATTACGGTATATCCTTTATAGATTTTGGTTCTGGCCAATACTGAATTGCTTGTACTTTAGGATCTGCCATTGTGATACCGTGAGGTGAGATAATAAAACCTAAAAATTCTACTCGATTAACGTGAAACTCACATTTAGACAATTTGCAATAAAGACCATATTTCCTTAGTGTGGTTAGGATGGTTCTTACATGGATTTCGTGATCTGTATATGAGTTAGAATAAATAAGTATAATGTCTATATAGACGATCACAAATCGATCCAGGTATTCTCTCAACACGTCATTCAAAAAAAAATGAAATGCCGTTGGGGCATTGCATAATCCAAACGACATTACACAATATTCAAAAAGACCATACCTAGTATGGAAGGCCGTCTTCCATTCATCTCCTGGACGAACTCTAACTAGATGGTAAGCCCCTCTTAAGTCTAACTTGGTATACACTTGAGCTGTACGGACTTAGTCGAGAAGCACTGGAATAAGAGGCAGAGGATACCTGTTTTTTACTGTGATGTTATTCAGTGCTCTATAATCAATACAAGCGCGGAGTTCGCCATTAGCGTTTGGTACAAAGAAGAGAGGAGAGGCAGCAGGAGATTTGGAAGGTCTAATGAATCAGTTTTTTAGAAATGTATCTAAGTAATCTCGCAGGTGTTGGTTTTCCACTTCCGTAAGGGCATATATCCTGCTACATGGTATTTTGGCCCCTGGTATTAACTCTATTTCACAATCATAGTCACGATGTGGTGGCAAAGTGTCTGCACTCTTCTCACAGAAAACATCACGAAAAGAGTCATATTGAGAAGGTAATACAATTTCTTGTTCTGCTGCTGTGGCTATACAATGCACTCCAGTCATAGCCTCTGTTTTAGTTTGTCTTCCCTGTTTCAGAGTTTTCAATGAAGAAAGACATTCTTGATGACACTACTCAGAATCAAAAGTAATACTTCTTTTGGCCCAATCTATAGTGGGGTTGTGTTGGGTAAGACAGGGCATTCCGAGAATTACCCCAAATTGAGGTGCATCAATCAAATCGAAACAAAGATCCTCAGTATGTTTGTTTTCTGTTGCAGAAATAACCATAGTTAAAGTAACGGTGGTATGAGTAATCAGTCCTGAGGTAAGTACAGTACCATCGACTGCGTGGACTGATTCTGGTTTGTTCTTTTTAATGGTAGGTATATGTAATTTAGAGCAAAAAGTAACATCAATGAAATTTCCGGTGGCTCCGGAATCCACCATAACCACTACTTCTTCCTTAAGAACTCCAGGTATCAAGAATTATACATTCTGGGTTAAATGTGGAGCTGAAACCAGAAGAGTGTTGGCTATGATTTTACCAGATGAATCATGAGACCTACTCGAGGAATTCCCCTGTTTGTTCCTCGGGCTTTCTAGTTTTCCTGTTTTGAAGAAGCCATAATTATAGACTTATAACCTTTAGGTTTAATTGGGCATTCTTTGGCAAAATGTCCCTTTTTTCCACAATACAGGCGCACGCCTAATTTACGTCGTGAATCCTTCTCTTCTTGGGTAAGTGGTTTTCTAAAACCACCAATATCCATTGGTTCACTATGATCAGGGGTTGACTGAGTGACTCTTTCTCTTGGATGAATTGATTGTCTAAAATCTATTTCCTTTCTGTCACATTTGCTCTCTGACAAACGATGAACTAACTGCAAAGTCAGAGCTATTAGTTCCGCACAATCACGAGGTTGAGGAATGCGATTACCATTTACTTGAAGTTGATGGTAACCATGTGCAAAATTTTAAAATGCAGTTAAAAATGCATTTTTTAATGTGACATTAAGCGCATAAATGCCCCTAGGGCATATGTGCACTTACATGTGCACTAGGAAATTCGGGATGCCTCCAGGGAGGCCTTAAGCCCAGAGGCACCCTTGGCTTTGCATTTCTTAAATTGCGATTTCCTATTAGGAGATCGCAATTTAAGAAATGCAAATCATTTCCTATTTTGTCCATAGGCCGGAATGCAATGGCATTTCCTATTTGCAATTCCCTAATAGCGATTCCTACTTTCACAAATTTAGTACATATCCTTTTGCATTTCTTAAATAGCAATTCCTACGGAGTCACTATTTAAGATATGCAAACGTAAGCTTTGTACATCTGGGCTCTGGATACAAGTGAATGGTAAATCTGTGTTGACTGATGCTTAGAACAACCATGACTAGTTTGAATTTTGATGACTGTACGTGGTCATTGTATGTTAATCAATTTATGATGACTATCTTGTGTATCAACTTTTATCACTAAATCAGAGATGCATGTTGTTCATCATTCAAGGCATAGGCGACTCTATGTCACAAATTAGTGAGTTTAGGGCTAGAGGTGGGGGAGCTTATGTCTGTTATAAATCATTTAATGAGCATGGTAAAACAACTGCTAATATCGAAGGGTAGCACCAACGTTAGAAAATTAGAAGAAATAAGCAAGCACAAGAAAAGGGCATTAGAGCTTGCGTTAAAACCACCAATGGTATATAACACTTTGAAGGACATAATAAGACACCTGTAAGACAAGTCAGAGAGATTGCCCTAGCAAATTTAGACCTTTAAGGAACCCAGGTACTATCCAGCAACTCAATCTTTGCAGCGATAGCAAAAGGGATGGGCTGCTGGGTCACAACAAACGGCAACAGTACAACAATAGCCAGAAGGCTATACAATATGTTAATACAAGGTGCCCCTCACTTGCTTCTCAGATTTATATGGTTAAAGCACCCAAACTTTCTCCTCACATAAGATAAAAAGGGGTGGACTCATTAAAAAACAAGGCCTTTCACTGGATAAGACGTGGAAGGGGCTGTAGATCAGTTATCCGGGAAGAAATCTATAGTGATAAAAGATGCACCGCACATAACTAACATTTTGATTGCATTGAACTTACTCTCAGAGATAGGAGGGTAGCTGATAGTTTGGTGGCTCTTAAAGCTAGGACCAGCCCTCCAAAAATCTTCAATATCCAGTTCAAATGCCAGTGGCCAGCTGACAAGAAGACTAGCGCTATGTACAATCCCCTACATTGCACAGCTGGCAAATCCCCATTTGATTAAATCAACTGACTGCGCAGGCAGAGCACATTGCCCCCACCAGCCTACCCAAACTTTGCTAGAATATATTTGCAGTCCCTGTTGGGAAAATATGAGCAGCCAGCTAGCAGTAGAAAGTCCTCTTGCCACTAATATAAGAACAGCCTCCTGCCTGAACATCAACTGTCCTAGTGCCCTTGGAATTATTGATTCATGTATCACGGAGGATATTAATACCAATGTATTTAACTAAGCTTCTTTGGTAGAGCCATGCCTAACCCCTATTGCATCCATATCAGAAAGACCTTTACCAGTAACATTAGTCTCCTGGTTTGTATCAGACCTTAAGTCGAAAATCGCCCTACCAGCTTGGAACAACTTTATTGAAAAATTCAATATTTGCTTGCTCCAAGAAACTTGGAATATCGAGCCAATATTAAAGGTAGGGTACCTTAAATACTGACTCCAGCTAACTCAAGATCATTTGGTGATGCTTTGGAAGGCTACTAATATGGGTTAGAACTTCTCTAAATTGTACAAACCGTCAAATAGTTAAAGATAGCCCTGCCATCTTAGGAATTCAAATAAGGAGCAACAAGAACCCCACTGTAGACATTTAGATCATCAATGCAGGAGGGCTCAAAGGAGGCAAGCCATCAAAAACGTTGCAAATCCTTGAGGATCACTTGGAAAGGAATCAGCTTAATTCCCAACTTATTTTTTATGGGGACTTCATACTCCTTTTGAGCCCCTGGATAGAGAAGACATAGGGCTAACCAATGAGGGAGATGAGAAATGGGCTATTCCTCACCTGGAACTAGACCCAGTAAAAAGGTGGTCTCAATCAGCCCTTCAGTTGAAAGACCTAACACTAGATCTAGGGATTAGGACAGACAACGGTAGGACTAAGTCAGACAAAAGATGGGCTTTCACGTATAATAAACCTAATTGTACGAGGCTCATTGATTTCATCCTGGTCAATTTGAGATTGTGGCACAATGTAGAAAATGTGGTAGTCATGGAGAGATAATCTCTAGTGCCTCAGTATGCTGTCACTCTGTAGTAGGTGCCCACTTGATCCTCTTCCAAGTCGTACTACATTGGACATCGAATCCTCAAACAACAAACGCTGCCTCAAAAGGCGCTATGAAGCCTTAAAGCATGACAGTCTATCTCTCATTAGCCTCAACTTGCAAGTAGCGACATCCAACCTAAGTGCTGCCCAGCACAGGGACAATGAGGCATTGGATGCATCACGTATTCAGCAATGTTTTTTTGAGCACATTGTGTCATATTTTATAGTCACAGTTTCGTATAACAAAATAAATTCACACAAACTCAATTTTTGGTTTAACAAGGAGTGTAAGCAATCTAGAAGACAGCTGGCCATACCCATAAAATCAAAGGACATGGATCTAATAAGTGCCTCTAGGAAGGCATATAAATAAACCCAGCACAAAGCAAAAAGGGACTGGGATGAAAATAGGTGGTGGGATCTTACGAACCATGCATAGATAAAGATTCCAACAAATTCTGGTCTTTGGTTGCTTGGGGGCAACGTAGCTGCGTCTTAACCGACTAATCATGTATAACCGACAGTCTGGTTCAATCATATCAAAGCTCTGTATACCAATGAAACACAAAGTCCTGTTCACAGGGTGGTACTCCTAGTAGAAGCATAGAGGTTTGCTGATCCAATGTCTAACCTTTGTGACATCAATGCCTCCCTAGATGTCATTGTGATTGGCAAGGCCCCAGGGCCAGACGGTATACTGGGGGATATTTTTATTTATGCAAAAGAAAATTGGTCCAAATACATACGTGCATCATCAAATGCCATTGCAAGGAGAGCATCAATCCAGGGCTCCTGGAAGTATGCTAAGGTGGTACCCATCTATAGGAATGCGACAGAAACCTACCTGTCAACTTTAGACCAATAAGCTTAATTGATTCTATCCAAAAGGTAGTCTGTCATTATTAGTATTATTATTACCAAAAATCGAGGAATGTATAGATGAAAAAGGAATACTAACACCACTGCAGGCTAGATTCAGGAAAAAAACAGTACCATTGACCAGGTCTTTTGCTTTTTGATTTTGCACTGGAAAATGGTGCTAATCAGCAGAGCCAACTTATATGTTGCCTTTGTCAATTTAAAATCAGCTTTCAACCTGGTCCCTCGACAAAAGCTACAGCATGTTCTTAGCGACATGGGTATGCCCTCTGACTTTTTATCTCTAGGCATTCGCCTTCATGAAGGCAATTATGCGAAAATTCAGGGGCGTGAGCAGGGACAGCTCAAGTACCAAATCCCCGTCAACAAGGGTGTTCGGAAAGGATGAGTGCTAGCTCCTACATTGTTTCTCCCTATACCTGAACAATGAAGTAAAATTCCTCTACTTACACCCTTCTGATGCTCCCTCTTGTGCTAAGGCAAAAATATCTATGCTTCTCTTTGCTGATGGCACTTTATTAGTGTCCAAAACCCCAGGCGGGCTCCAATGAGTATTGAACAGCTTTGAGGAGTTCTGCTGCATTCGCGGACTGGAGGTTCATACAGAAAATACCAAATACATTATCATTAATCAGCACAAAACCTATAGATGGAGCTTATCATTGGTGGGTGTTGCTCTTGAAAGGATGGATGCGTTTGACTATTAGGGAATAAAGTTAACCACTTGTATGACAAGGAAGCCCCATATTTTACAAAATGACCATAAAACACGGACATATTGTAGGTGCTATTCTGAAAGAACATAGTGCATCATACAGCAAACCAGGAGCGCCTGCATTACAGATCTATGAGGCCTTTTATGGAGCAGAACTTTGTGGATTTTCAAAAACAACTCATATGACTAGATCAGAGAACAAATTTCTAAGAAGCATAATCCTTCTTCCACCCAGCACTCCATTATACCCTTTAAAACTTGGCATGGGGGAGAAAATCCATTGAAGATAAAGCTAGACTGCATCCACTCTTGTTTTAGAGGAGAATATGGTTCACACCCAAATTAGCCAACTATGATGAAGCTTTGCAGGAAAAAATCAAGCTGATAGATTCCATAAAATTATTATTATTATTGCGAATTTTTCAGCACATAGCTGCCCCAGCGACGGGGCGTCCCAGCGCTACCCAAGTGTAAGTGACTAGAGACGGTCCAGAAAAGGAATGAGAGTTACGCCGGGAAGAGCCAGGTCTTTATGTCTTTACGGAACTCCAGGTGGTTCTGGAGTCCTCTAATAGCAGAGGGAAGAGAGTTCCAGAGTTTGGCCGCCAAAACCTTAAAAGAGCGCCCACCAGCTCTGGCTCTTTGAACTCGGGGGATACAAGCCAGCCCTTGGTCAGTAGAACGCAGGAGTCGACTCGGAATATACAGCACTAACATGTTGGCTAGAACCGGAGGAGCTTGTTGGGTCAAGATTTTATGAGCGACAAAGAGGGATATATTCACAAGAACGTGTGATAACTACCGCAAGAGTAGCGTAACGCAACTTTCAATATCGCAGCCTAGCGCGGGAAAATAGCCCTGTGTCAACGTGGAATTCACAACAAGGCGGTAGCATGCGATAGTCACCAGATAACGCGTCAAATGTCAGCGTGAAAATCAACGCCACGCTGAAAAAATGCGAAACGGATACGCGAGAAAACATGCAATGAGGCCAATCGCAGTACAGAAATCAGCGAACACCAGCCACAGGCCTGCAAATCCCACGCGTCCGGCAAGAAAAAGCACCATAAAAAGAAGAAGAAAAAAGCCCAAAAACAAATCAAACTGCGTAGCAACATGGATGCACCCGGACCGAGTGCAGAGGACAAGCCGAACACCACAAGCCCCACGAGGACCAGCCAGGAACCCCGCGTTCGTGGAAGGGCAAGGACAAGAGGAAGAGGAAGACCGGGTTCAGTCCGCAGGAAGACCGGATCATCGTCACGGAGGTGACCGAACACCATCAACAACTGTTCGGCACCTCCACTGCGGCACTGGCAACCCAAACCGAAATATGGCAGGCCATCGTCACCAACGTCAATGCAGTCGGAGTGTCGAGGAGGTCACTAGAGGAGGTCAAGAGGCCCTGGCATGATCTGAAAAGGCAGACTAAACATAAGCTCGCCGCCAACAGGGAGGCAGCAACGGCGACTGGAGGTGGAAGTCCTGCGACACAGGAGGAGCTGGATTAGCTGGAGAAAATGGTGGCCACAGTCAGCAGTGAGGAGACGGTGGCAGGATTGGGGGGCCTGGACACAGCACGATACGACCTGACCCAACAGCAACAGGGTGAGTAACCACTAGGGACGGGGGGATAGGGGGGGAGATGGGCACAATGGCACACATGCACAATTACGTGTAGCACACAGCACACCCACAATGACCGTGGCCCCCATACACAATGTGCACAGAGGGCCCCCCCCTATCACCAATATCACAACCTACCCATACACATGTGCTGAATCCAGCAAAGCAGCAGCTCTGTGACCCACACTGACTATGCAAGTAAAACTGCATGTCCAATAGCATGGCAGCAGCCAAAAAAAAAAGACATGGCCCACGAATCGACATGGAGGTAGCCCAGTGCGGATCACATCCGTAAAGGAGCAGGTCATACTCTGACATGTCCACGTGCACCCACAACCCATGCCGTACAATACACGCAGCAGACGAACAATGCACCAGGCCACAAAAACAGTCCGAGAGCACATATGACCCAAGTCAAAAGCAAATCAGGCCCAGAAAAGCACACAATTCAAAGGCACCCCGCCTCAAAGGGAGAAGGCCACAAGAAATCAGAGCTGCAGGGGCAACTCCCCCACAATGCAGCACACACACATAGCAATCACAGAACATCAGCAATGACGTCAATGTGGTACAAAGTGCAACACCAGCACCACAGGACAGAGCTCACAACAGGTTCCGCTCACTCGTGCGTAGTAACTGTCCACTCACATCTGGCATTGCCTGACACTGTGTGATGATAATGTACGGGTACTACCACACATCCGTCATGTAGGCGAAAAACACACTGACTGCCATCAAATAGCCAGCTCCCCCAAAACAGTCACAATGTACATGGGCATGAATGTCTGAATGTAAACATCTGCAAATCATCACCTTACATGTGCAACTCTGTTAACCTGCATCTCCCCTTCACATTGCAGAGGGACATACAACACCTCCTGCAGAGCACACCACACTTCCCATCATTGATGATGAAGAGGACAACCTGCACATATGTCAAGACACCCTCCAACAGATAATGGATAGCCTCTGCACCCCACCCCCAGGAGCAGGCCAGGCCAGCTGCCTCGAGGTGACCCCACCACCTGCACAGACCACACAGCAGGAAACACACACCACCACGGCTGTCTCCCAGGACCCCCCGACCAATACATGGAATTCCAACGGCATGTGTTGGGTTGCCAGGTAGAGTTGGCTCATCAGCTGCGGGTGGGTTTCGAGCTCATGGCAGCCAAACTAGATGCCATACGTGGGTGTCTGAGTCCCATCAGGGACCACGTACAGTCCCTATCGGACACCCCCTGTACGCACCATGCTCCGCCACAGACCTTGGCTGACCTCGCTGGTGCCATGAATCTAATACAAGAACTGTCTGGTCAGACAAGCACCAGCCATGACAGCACAGAGTTGGCACAGGTGCGGAGGACAACGGAGACCATGGAGCAGATGCAGGCTGGAAGTATGTCTGCCACGGCTGGACACCAGCGAGTAGTGGCTGGGAACTTCAATGCCCTGCAGTACTTCATCTTGCCATTGCTGTCACTGAGCCGTTCCCAGATGACTGCAGCGGGAACATCGACACACACAGCTCTGACCCCTGATGTGTCCGTGGCACACTGTTATGCTGCCCCATCACCTACGCAGTCTGATGTGTCTGGGGCACACAGCGATGCAGCCATCACCCCGCCACACACACCGGACATACCGGACACAGAACCTGTATCAGGGGAGTGAGAAGGGAATGGGAACTACTGTGTGAGGAAGGAGGCAGTAGCATCCATCACCGCCATGTGGCCTGTCCCTGCCTGGTCATGACCTATGCATCATGCCCTGGGAAATACCTCCTACTGACCTCCGGAACACTCTGCGACATTCACCCGAACCCCGACACGGACTGCCATTTCTTCACCGCTGGCCAATTACACAGCAATCCTGCTGCAGACTGCACTCTCCCTCTTCCTAATCACTGTGCAATCCCCAAAGGACTCTGGTTGGCCCACCACTGGGCTTCCATGTGATGTGGGCTTGGATGGCCATGTACAGCTCCAGCTCTGTCAATCACCTGAATGTGAATAAAACATTCTAAATCACACAGATGTGGCATCACTATGTTCACTCATGTATGGAAGTATGGCCGGATGTAGGGACAATGATTGCACATGAAGGTACACCCTGGTAACTGACATCTATGTGCATGTCTATCCCTGAGACACATGGCCAATTGGATGACTGTGAAGGTGAGTACTAGCTGTGTCCCCATTGCACATCAACAGCAACCTCACAACCCCCCAACGTAGGCACACGTCCATGTGTTGAATAGGGCTGTGTGTAGGAGTGACCAAAACGGTGGCAGGCCAGGAGTTGTGTCCTACACCACATGTGACAACAGCACTTCACGTCACATACCTACTTACACACATCTGTGTGGACACATTCTGTTGTGATGTATGACATTGCTCCACATGGTCAGAGGTTGGACACCATACACACATAGCTGAAGTCATGTAAGTGGACATGTCGTCCAGCATCTATCCAAAAACAATGTCTGGCTCACAGAGGTGGAGCTTGCCAAAGGGACACACCCCCATTGCACATGCGTCAGTCAGTTCCTCCCTGTGTTGGGACGATGCAAATCGTGGCACACGAGTGGACAATATAAACAACACACCTCACAGTTAGACACCAGTGGAGTGGCATAGACTTTATTGGCATGTGCGTGTCAGTATGGACGAGGCAAAGGCCACAACAGGCAGGGACATGCCTAAGACACTTACACACAGCATGGGTACATGTCGAGGTTCAGAAAATGTTGGGGCTGAAATGGACAACATTCATCACGGATGGCAACGCTCACAGCCCACCTTGCCTTGCTGGATGAGTCATGTGTTGTTTGGCGTCTGCCCATTGCCCCGTGTGAGGGGGCACGACTCACTGCACGTGGGATCTGCATGGTGCTCTGCCTCCGGAGTGCGCCGATTATCTGCTCTGCTGACAATGATCAGGTGTGAGGGTCCGACAGGTTCACATGTCGTGCTACATTGCCATGTGTGTGCTCTCTCCCAGCAGTGTGCCCGAATTGGCAACGTTGCCAAACGACGCTGTGTTGCTCCGACCATGGACCTGCGTCACCTTGCACAGGTGTGTGTACACCCGCATTATTCCATGCACATGCATCCAGAGCCCGACCGAAGACGTGTCCTCTGTTGTGGTGGGATATGTGAGCAATCCCAACGATGCAACAAGTTGTTGGGCCATGTGCTGTGGGTGGCAATCGGATGTGGCTGCAGGAACGTAGTTACCCGTCCATGAATGCCCATGCAGCTTCATGTGCAATGTGTTCCAATAGTACGTCATTGTCGTGTTCAAGAAACACCAGGGTGAGCCAATACATTAGGTTGTCCGGGCAGGTGTGCTCAGCCCACGCCGTCTCACCGATCCGTAACACAGCCCAATAGGGGAGCGCCTCGATGTGGTCACTGCACACGAGAAATTGTGCAATCTCCCATGCACAACTACCAATACATATGCAGTATGTCAAGGCATCCCATGCACGGCTGTCTCGGTTACACTCCTGTTCGTGATCCAACAGGGGGCGCAGACACAAGTCATAGTCCAATTCATCAACAGTTGTGTTGGATAGGCAGACATCCATGGGACACTTGAATGTGCATGTTCGGCAGTGGACCCAGGGCTGGACACAGGTGACGTGGGCAATGCGGAAGCTGAGCCTGTAACTGATCCGCAGCACTGCCAGTGGCAGTGCGCCTAGTAAATGCAGCATACGTGCACGGTACTGTTCCACGTGCCGGGGGTTGTGCATGTGCCCGGTATGGCCTGCCATTGCGTTGGTGCGTCTCGTGAACCGGCACTCTTCTGAACTGCGGCAGTTGTGTGGAGGATATGCCACAGCTCTGAGCAATGATTCGTATGTGTGTGCAACGTTGTGGGTAATGGGTTGCTGTTTCCGTGAGTGTCAAGGGAATCCCATGTGGGGGTACCACAGGCAGGGGCTTCTGTGTGTGGGCTGTGGATAAGTAGGATGGTTCATTAGCAGAATGCGTGGTGTGGGAGTCGTCCCCGTCTGCCATTGCATCTCTATCAGGGTGTTCCAGGCGCGTTCTGGGCCAAGGTCAGAGGTGCAGGTGTCCTCCCACCTTCTGCATTGGGACAATGGTGCTTTCATCCCTGATGTTTGTCTGACTACTACTTGCGTTTTCGGAATGTGATGTGGCTTTAGCGCTGAGATTGGGACATGGCCTTGGGCTCATGGTGGACGGATGGCGATGCACACACACATGTTGGCATGTGGAGCCAGGTGCCCGGGCGGCCTTGCGCTGCTTGTGCTATCTCACTCCGTCTCCCTCCCTCGCTCTCTCCCTCTCTTTCCTTTGTTGGGCGCATGGCACACCTTCTTCTCTTGGATTTAGTCTTCCAGGCTGTGTCCTACAGATTGTCCAGCGAGGAGCCGCTGGGACTCATCCTAAGGGTTGTTTCTGCTTTTGTTTGTATGGTGTTTTGTGTTGGTGATTGCATTGCTGTATGACTGATTCTCCATTTTCTGGCCAGGCATGTATGTTTATTTTCCTGCTTGTACGACATCAGGCAAAATGTTTGTTTTGGGATTCGTGGTGTTGGTGTGCAATTTCTTAGTCCGGGGTTGGGGGTGGTCCCGGGGTGGGGGTGTTGCGGGCCTGGGTGTGGTGTTGGTGGGTGTTGTGGCCCTCTTGGGTGTCCGTGCTGCATGTTCAGTTGCTCGTGGGCATCTGTGTGGCTCTGGGCTGTGCTCCCTTTTGTGGTGCTGGCTGCTGTCCGACTTTACACCAGGTCAGAGCAGGTGTAAATTTCCTGGTGCTACCGCGCCTTATCGCCTGTTTTGTGTTCTTATCGCCAATGTGGCTGGTCGTTGTGAATGTTGAGGTGTGATGTTGTCTCGGCTTTTGGCACGGGAACGCCTACTTTGCATCTCATTGGCGAAATTTGTGGGGGTCCTCTGTGGCGATGTTTTTTACGGCTGCTATCACGTGTAAACTGGTGCTGTGGGCTGTTAACACCGGCTTGTGAATGGGGTGGTAAATTTATCACGACTTTGGCTGCGATAAAGTGCCATTAATTCGGCGATAGCTCCTTGTGAATATGCCCCAGAGTGTCTTGAACTGAATTCTTCTATCTACTGGTAGCCAGTGTAGTTTAGGTAAAAGCTTGGACACTGAACATGATTTTGGGAGTGCCAACAGAGTCCGAGCTGCCGCATTTTGTATTCTTTGAAGGCGCAGAATACAGGATTTGTTTGCACCTAAATATAAGGAGTTGCCATAATCTAGCCTGGATAGAATCGTGGCCTGTAGGATGGTCTGACGAATATTAGGGTCAAAAAAACCAAGCAAAGGTTTTAACGCTCTCAAAAGCCCGAAACAAGTCCCTGCGACCGACTTGGATTGAGTGTCAAAGGAGAAACTTCTATCAATCCAAAAACCCAGGTTCTTAACAGCCTCCTTTGGTATGGGTGCAGGTTTTAATTTATCTGGCCACCATTGCTCTGACCCACATGTCGCTATCTCTCCCAAGCAAAAGTATTTCTGACTTGCTTGCGTTTAACTGCAAGCAGTTTGCTGTCATCCAGTCAGCGATCACCAGCATGTCCTCCTTAAATTTGACGAGGTTGTTTTTGCATTTCTTAGAAAAAGCGATAACTAGTTGGGTGTCATCGGCATAAGATACCAATGACATCCCTCTGCTTCTAGCTGCTACTGCCAGGGGTTGTACATAGATATTAAAGAGCATGGGGCTCAGTATCAAACCCTGTGGCACACCGTGTTTGATGGCAAACTCCTGAGAGTGGAAAGGTGGCACAGTGACCTGGAAGGTTCTACCCTCCAAGAAAGATTGAAACCATGTTAAGGCCAGACCCTCAATCCCTATCTCCTGTAGCCTACGTAGTAATATCTCATGTGATACAGTGTCAAAAGCGGCACTTAAATCAAGAAGAATTAAGGCCGCAGAATTTCCCTCGTCTAGGCTGCTGCGGATTTCCTCGATCACCGCCATCAGAGCAGATTCAGTGCTGTGGCGGGATCTAAAGCTGTTTTGCGAGGCATCCAGAATTTCATTTTGCTCTACAAACTCTTTAAGAATAGTATTTACATGAGATTCCGTGGCTTTAGCCAGGAAAGGAAGCTGGGAGATGGGGCGGTAATTACCCGGTTCAGATGGTTCTAGAGATGGTTTCTTTAAAAGAGGAGTTACTTTAGCATGCTTCCAGGCTGATGGTAAGGACGCTGAGGACAGAGACAGATTAATCAGTTCCCTGGCCACTGGTAAAATGATGTTGTGGAATTGACGAAACTGAGCTGGTCTCAAAGAGTCAACTGAAGAGCCTGATTTGATTTTCAGGCAAAGGGACTCAATCTCAGTGAGGGATAGTTGAGGAAAGGAACACAATGTATTGTTTTCCATACTAGGTCCACTGTCCTCATACCTTTCCCCAGGTCAGAATTAACAGTGATCAAAGGGAGGCTTTCATAAATTTTCTCCACCTTGTGCACAAAATATCCAGCCAATTCGTCACACTGAGTGTTTGAGGTGATAGGTGAATCAGCTTTCGGGCTGGAACATTTCATGACCTTAAGGAGGGAGAAAATCGTTTTGGGAGGATTATTACTCTCCAAGATTTTACTAGCGATGTACTCTGCTGTGGCTCTCCGGACCAGTTTATGGTATGTCTTAATTGATTTGCGGTATTTATTTTTGGCTTCAGTATCGTAAGCGCGCCTCCAGGCCCGCTCCAGTTGTTTACAGTTTTTTTTTGCTTTACTCAAGAGGATTCATTAAACCAAGGATTGGATTGTCCTCTTTTGTTTTTCGAGCTAAGTTTAGCAGGAATACAGCTGTCCAAAGCTTGGGTCAGCCAATCCTGAAAAAGCGTGTTGGCTGATTCTATATTGGATGATACCTGAGGTTTATGGCTTAACAGTAAATCCGAGAATTTGTTAATATCTAATTTATGCCAGGGTCATTTTAATACCGACAATAAACAATTCTGTGCTGGCTTACTTTGCCAACGAATAGAGAAAGGGACAAGGAAGTGGTCTGTCCATGCCATAGGAATCGGGGACACAGCTGTTATGGAGCCTAAATTAGAAAATATAGGGTCCAACAAATGACCTGCTACATGTGTACTGTTAGAGACACATTGGGTCAACTGACAGGCCTCTAGATCAGCTAAAAAATGAGCAATGCCTGTCTTGCAGTTATCTTCTAAATGTAAATTAAGGTCTCCTAAAATGGTAAAATTTGCTGCTTTACTGGTGAGTAGAGTGACCTTGTTCGCTAATTCTTCTCTAAAAACTTTAGATGGCCCTGGTGGATGATAAATTAGCAAGCCAGAGACCGTGAATTTTCGCACTCAGGAATGTCCTCCTTCTTCAAGCTGCATGAATAACACTCCTTATGGATTAATGCAATGCCACCACCCCTATTGCCGGTTCTATTAAGTTGATTCATAATGTAACCTTGAGGAAGTGCCAGCCATGATTCTGCAATGGAATCCTGTGTCAGCCAGGTCTCAGTCAAGAATAATGCATCAGGAGACTCTTCTGTTAATAAATCAAAGATCTCAGCATGGTGTTTAGCCAAGGACCGACAGTTCAGGCTAAGAGACCTGAACTCAGTGGAGTCAGGGGGAGAAATGCCTCTCCCATCTAGCTTACTTTGAAAAGGACATTGTTTACACTTAAAAGAGCCAGCCAGTGGAGATCAGGTATGATTAATGCAGGTAGAACATTTATTGGCTTACCATCATAAAAAGGTTGCTGTACTCTTTGAGAATGCAAGAGGTGTGCGAAACTCTGACTCGAGAAACAAAAGCCTTCAAAAGAGCTGATAAAGAAACAATATTGGTCATGGTCAGCGCAGAGCAATGTCCAAGTTGCAATCAGAGGCACATTGGCAAGGAAATTTGTCGACTTCAAGCCCACTAGTGCCTTAGAACACTACTTGGATATCATTTTAGACCCCATGGATAGGAAGCTTTACATCCAATTTAAGATAGGCTCACTGCCTCTTAACGTTTTCACAACGAAATGGTCTGCTATATGATCTTCATCTGTAATATGCATAGTCTGTAACACCCCAAATGAAACTGTCCCTCATGTCTTATTCGCTTCTCTGGCTTACACTCAACCACAATTTGGACCAAGCTGATTTGCAGATAGATGTGCATATGTAGCCAAGAGATCGCACTGAGAATACTAAGGGCCAGATGTGCGACTCTACCAATTTGCGAGTCGTAAATTGCATCGTTTTGGGACTTGCAATTTGTGACTCGTAAATTGGAATGTTCAACAGTGTCTCAGACACTGTTTGCGATTCCTAATGGGGTCGCAAATTGCATGCCTCATTAATATTCATGAGGCAGGTGCAATTTGCTACCCCATTAGGAATGCCTAGCACTCACAGGGATGGCGGCCTGCTGGAGTCAGCAGACCACCATGTCTGTGACTGCTTTTTAAATAAAGCAGTTCAGTTTTTTTTTGTTTTTAAATGCAGCCCGTTTTCCTTCCAGGAAAACAGGCTGCATTTAAAAAAAGAAAAATGAAACGTTTCTGTTTCATTTTTTAAGGGCAGGCAGTGGTCCCTGGGACCACTGCCTGCTCTTAAAAAATATTTTTGCATCCATTCACAAAGGGGAAGGGGTCCCCTGGGGACCCCTTCCTGTTTGCAAGTGGCTTTTGAAGTAGGTGGTAAACTGCGAGTGTTTTGCGGGCGCAAGTGCGGTGGCAAAACAATGGTACATTCCATTGTGACTCGCTATTAAAGATGCCCCTTCCTAATAGCGAGAGTCACAAACGCTATTTTGTGAGTCACCAACTTGAAAAATAGTGTTTGTACATGCCAGAACCCTTTTTTTCAGTCGCAAAGGGGATGATTTCCCGTTTGCAACCGCAAAAAACGGTCATATTCTAGCCCTAAGATCTGACCCTAGCCCTCTTTATTCTTGCTCAGTTGCAAAATTTTTGGGCAGGATGTGGGTTACAAATAGAAAGGCCCCATTGACCTAAAGAGATGTAATGGCATTGTACAAGTGATTGTAACACTTGCACCTTGCACTTTATGTCGTATTTGTTTTTAGCGTTTTTTAATATAGCAATGCTAGCACAAATGTGATTGAAAAAAGTAATTCTTGTGATTGATTTGATTGTTTGTATTGTGTCGTTGCTAAAACTGGCTTTCTGGCATTAATGATGAACAGAGGAATTTTTCGCTTTTTCAGGACATCCCCCGACAAGCATAATGCTTCTTATTGGTAAACCAATCAGCATCTTGGTTGGACGTAGGCTGGGGAAGGCAGTTGCCTCGCATACTTAAAGGGAAGAATGGCGCGTCCGTGCCGGTAATGCTAATTGTCTTATTATCACTGTTGGAACTGTTTTTTATGAAATTTTAGCTGGGAGTTGTGGTGGGGGGAAAGCACTGTGTTTGAATTTGAAGTGGTGTGTACAACGAACGGGGCTTACCAGGTCTCCTAGGTCGGCAGTCTGTAGCTTACTCTGCAGGAATTGCTGAAAGCTGATTGGATAGGGGGTAAACCAATCAGCATCTTGGTTGGACATAGGCTGGGGAAGGCAGTTGCCCCGCATACTTAAAAGAAAGAATGGCGCATCCGCGCAGCAGCCGCGCCTAGCGGGCGCGCCTGTGGCACACCAAAGGCAAACCCACCTGCGCCCGTCCGCAGCAGGCCGGGGCCAGGGGCCAGTTACTCTGCCCCTCACATCATTTATTCTAGGGATGAACTGTTAGGCTGCGACCGAGGGTGGCACAATATCTCTCTCCTTATTACCATGGTTCTAAAGGACCCAGGCATACTGGTAGCTCCCCAAGCTGGGGCTGGCAAGTCTTGTAGCCGGCTTATCAGCCAAGCGACTGAGATAAATTCATGTCCCTCCCCGATATCACTTAAGGTAAATTTATCAGATCTTCGGGTGATTTACCTGAATACTCGCTCCTTAGTAAGACGCCAGGATGAGATTTTTGATCTCCTGGAGGCTCAATCTCGGGATATATTGCTACTAACGGAGACATGGCTCACAGATGAGTCCTCACCGAATATACTCTCGGCTACCCCTAACCAGTATTACATTCTGTTAACTAACAGAACTTCAGGGAGGAGAGGGGGCGGCATTGCAGCTATTATTAAGAAAAATCTCTGATTTGTTAAAATGATCCCTCTAGACTTACCTTTGGTTGAGAATTTAGTCATCCAACTTGAGTTTTCGACTCTGTCCCTCATATTTGTACTGTTATATAGACCTCCTAATTACATGCAGGAATTCCCTCAGACCCTGGTAATATCAATTGCACCTCTTATTATCGCCAACTTCATTCTCATAGGAGACTTCAGCTACTGGGCCAATGAGGAGGGAGGGGGGCAGCAAGTTATAGATCTTAATGCGGCCCTTGGTGATCTAAATTTGGAACAACTGGTGAATTTCCCAACTCACATCAAAGGACATATCCTGGATCATATCTGGACCACCAGACTCCCGGTGAGGGATCTGAGAATATCACCTTGTGGTTGGTCTGACCACCACCTGATCTCCTTTTCAGTGCCCCTGGCTAGTCGGAATAGCCCCCCGCCCGGTCCGCACATCATAGCTAGAAATTGGGCCCGGGTCAACCTCACGGCCTTCTGCCAGGCATTAAGAATGTCTATGCCTGGACCCAAGGAGGATATTGAGGTCTTTGAGCATGATATTACGAGTTGGCTGAGGGAGGCCAGTAATGATCATGCTCCACTCCATAGAGCTAGACCAGCAAGAACACATGAGGCTAATAAATGGTTTTCAGATGAATTGAAAGTAGTAAAACTACTACTCCGACAAACAGAGAGGAAGTGGCGGTCTAAGTACGCTCCAGACTCTAAAATTGAGTATATTCAACAATTGAACATTTAGAAATCTCTCTTAAGGCAAACTAGAGAGAGTTTCTTTACGATAAAACCATGAGCGCCCCTAATAAATCTAAGGAGATATTTGAGATTGTCTCAGACCTATCAAACCCGGACAGAGTCACCCTCTCAGCCACTCCGATGCAAAATCTATGTGACTCACTCAATACCTTCTTTGTTAACAAAATTGGGGCCATCAAAAAGAGTATCCCTTCCGGTCCCTTAGACAATAAGCCAAGATCAGGAGTGGGGAATAGTCACACGATCTCTTGCTTCCCTCAAATGTCACAAGAGGACCTGGTCAATTTACTGACAAAAGTAAAGTCAGGGTCACCGAATGACATTTGCCCACCAAAGGTCCTAAAAGCGGTATGTACCGGCTTTGCTGACCTGGTACTGTCACTCCTGAACCAGTCCATCAATTCGGGGTTGGTCCCCAGTGCTGTTAAGAGATCGATTATTGTCCCCATACTTAAAAAAGCGGGAGCAGATCCAACAGATATGAAAAGCTTTCGCCCGGTATCCCTCATACAATTTTTGGCAAAAGTTCTGGAGGCGCATGTAGCCCGCCATCTATGTTCCTTTATTGAGGAAACAGAGTTCCTGGACTCAAGTCAGGCGGGATTTAGGCCGGCGCACTCCAGAGAGGCGGTGATCATGTCAGTTGTTGATGACATGTGGAAGGAACCTGATAATGGCAATACTCAGGCCTTGGTGCTACTGGACCTGTCTGCGGCTTTTGACATGGTCAAACATGCCATTTTGGCTGACCGGATCAGGGCTGCGGGGCTTCGAGACTAAGCTTTGAATTAGATCACCTCTTTTCTGAGTGAGAGATCCCAATCAGTCAGATTACCCCCCCTTTGAGTCATCTGAGGTACATCTGAAGTGCGTCAGGGTTCCACTCTCTCTCCTCACCTCTCCAATATCTACATCTGCCCTTTGGTTAGCTCCATTAAGAACAAAGAAATCAACATCTTTAACTACGCGGATGATATGCAATTACTATTCGCGATCAACGATAGCCCCACATCTAGACAACAATTTCAGGACACTATGCTGTTCATCCAGGATTGGATGAACAGCAATCAGTTGAAGTTGAATTCCGACAACACTGAGATAGTTATCACAAAAAGTAAGGTGGACCGTTGGGTTCCATCACTGGCCCAGCAAGAAGGATTCACCTCCTGCCCCTAAAAAGGCTGTAAAAAGCTTTGGGGTCATCATTGATGAGGAGCTATCGTTTAAGCAGCAAGTAGGCGCAGTGACTACCAATTGCGGCGCATAAAAAAGATAAGGATATTTCTTACCATGGAGGATTTGACCCAGGTAATAATAGCCCTAGTCACGTCTAGAATTGACTATGCCAACTCTCTTTACTTGGGTCTCCCCAAAATCCTATTGTGCAGACTCCAGTTAATCCAAAACCAGACAGCACGGCTGATACGTTATCTGCCCAAATATGGCCATATCTCCAAAGTGATGAAGGACCTTCACTGGCTGCCTGTCACGCAGAGAACCATGTTTAAGGTGTGCTGCACGGTCTTTAAGGCCTTGTATCTGAACTGTCCTGCGTTCATGAAGTCACGGATCAGCAAGTATTGTCCTACCAGACAACTGAGATCTAGCCATCTACATTATTTGGTGGTCCCGCTGTGTAAAAAGCAACGGACTGGAAGATGCAGGTTTTCCGTCATTGCTCCGCAAGTCTGGAATACTCTGCCATTGGACCTGAGGTCCACTCTTAACTACACAAGATTCAGGCAGCTTCTGAAGACATGGTTATTCAAACTGGCTTACCAATAACCACGGATCAAGGCCGTATTAGCAACCCAGCGCCAAGAGACCGTTTGGTGAATGTGCGCTTTAGAAATAATCAGTAACATAACATCCACCTGCATGTGTTTACTCCCATTCGGTCTTGGCCGAATGGTGTGAAAAGCTTGCCTGTGTTTTTTAATACTAGTATTGTTTAAGCATTCAAGCAAGTTTGTCTTTAGGTCAAATACCTGTTGTAGATTCCTTGATAAAACAACAAACTAGTATGGACTCCCCTTTTAAGATAAAGTTGAGCACCTTTGAGACTATTTCGCTGGATTGCTCCCTGCGGGCTCTGAAGGCCATTAAATCTGTCTCTCCTACAGATCCGTGCTCCCCTAAACTATTGGCATTAGGGGCGGACATTATCAATCCGGTGGCTGATTGGATTTTAAATACATCAATAAGGACAGCTACAGTCCCTAGCGTTTGGAAGCAGGCAATGATTCTTCCACTTATAAAAAAGCCGGCAGCAGATCTGGCCATTCTGGTTAATTATTGACCTATCTCCATGTTACCTGACCTATCTAAAATTTTAGAGTAACAGGTGAATATATAGCTGTCAAGCTTTTTGGTAGCAAATAACTTGCTTCACAAAAGTCAGTCAGGCTTTAGAGCCCGAAATAGTACAGAAACAGCACTGGTGGAGGTATCTGAATATATTAGAGGAGTCCTGGATGCAGGGGGAGTAGCCGTATTGATAATGCTTGACCTATCGGCAGCATTCGATATGGTCTCCACACAATGCTGTTGGATCGTCTTCAGGCCATTTGAGTGACAGGGCAGGCTCTGGACTGGCTAACGTCATTCTTAGCAAATAGGAGCCAACACGTTTCTATTCCCTCATGCGCTGCCAGTCCACTTGAGATATTTATGGGAGTCCCTCAGGGCTCTGCCCTAAGCCCTACAATTTTTAATTTATATCTTACCCCTCTGGCTCAACTAGCAGAAGAAATGGGCGCAAAAGTGACTTTCTACGCAGATGACACACAACTGCTTTTTCTCTAGGGGCAAGGGAGTTGAGCTGAAGGGCATACAGATTAAAATTTGTCTAGCTGAGGTTTTTCATTGGTTAGCAACAGCTCAACTCAAATGCAATGAGGAGAAAACAGAAATTCTTTTCTCTGGGAAGATTCCATCAGATTTCTGACAAACCTTTTGGCCAGACAATGCCTCTCTCCCAGGACCCGAGAAAGATTCAGTAAATAACCTGGGTATTACATTTGATAACAGGTTGTCCTTTAGGCCTCAAGTAAAAATGTTGATCGGCACCTGTTTTGGGATTATGAGGCCCCTAAAGAAATTGTTGCTCCTTCTATCCTTTACAGCAAAGAAAACTGTCATCCAGGCGCTGATAACATCCAGAACTGATTAAGGGAATACATTATACTTTGGCTAACCTGAGTACCTAACGGACAAACTTCAAATGATCCACAACGCGGCAGGTCGGCCCTTGTTACATGTACAGATGTGAACATGTATTATGCCACATCTGCGTGCATTCCATTGGCTGCCCGTTTGGGAAAGAATCAAATTTAAGGCTCTCGTATTGATACATGAGGCTCTCTATCAAACAGGACCCTCCTCCCTCAGAACCAGATTCAGCTTTCATAACCCTACAAGACAGCTGAGATCCACCAACAAATTTCTGACAGCGATCTCCAGGATTCAGCAGGAAAGAGAAGGTGGAAGATCCTTCGTGTACCTGTGCTCGACAGCATGGAATCAGTTACGGCTGGAGCTGCGGACCATGAGTGATACAGTGGTGTCTAAGAAGAAACTTAAAACATGTTTTTTTGTGCGTGCCTAAGTCTTTTCATTTCAGACTTTGCTACTTCTGAACCGGGACACTCCTAGGAGAAGCTGTGTGCAATATAATTTGCATTTCATGTTGGTTCTGCTCTTTTGCATCCCACATTTTTTCTCTCCAGGGATAGGTACCTAGCACTTTGCATTATTTAAAAGGGTGTAGTTCCGTGGCTTATAGAGACACCCTCATAGAACATTGCTAAGTTATATGTTCACTTACCCCTCCCGATAATTCTCTAGGAAGGAGCTCAATTGGTAGCTGTGATATTAACAAAACACTATCAGGCACATGCATCAAGGAAGGCTTTTGCGATTCCTTAATTGCGATTAATAAGGAATCGCAATTAAGGAATCGCAAAAGCCTATGCATGTAGGAATCGCTATAAAAATAGCGATTCCTAAACATTCCTTAATTGCGACTCGCAAATTGCGACTCGCAATTAAGGAATGCCTTCCTATTCATTCCTATGGGCCTACAGGCCCATAGAAATGAATGGGAGATTGCATGCGCAATTTGCGAGTACCAGTAGGTACTCGCAAATTGCTCATGCAATTTCAAGGTGCAAGGGTGTCAAAATGACACCCTGTTGCACCCCTGAAATTGTGATGTGCACCCATGTTGCGCACACACATGCCCCAAGGGCATGTGTGTGTGTAACCTAAAACTTAAACAAATGCATTTTAGAGCATTTTTCGAAGTTTTTGCAAATTACAGACAAGTTTTATTTGTCTGTAATTTGCGGTCCCAAATAGCGAAATCGCTATTTGAAAGTGCTTCTAGCATTGCATTTAAGGAATCGCAAATTGCGATTCCTTAAATGCAATCGCAATTTAGGAATTCGCAATTAATTGCGAATTCTTAAATTGCGCATAGGAAACACTTTCATGCATCTCCAAAGGCCAATTTGCGATCGCAAACGGCCGATTTTTGCGAATCGCACCGTTTGCGATCGCAAAAACCTTTGATGCATGTGCCCCTATGCTCCACATTGAGGATGCTTAACAATGTATTAATGTAACCTTGTAATGACGACTGGTTTTTATAATTCTTTTTTGTTGATGTTCAGGCTACTGTTCAATCTTTCTCGTTTTTGTACAAATGCATTGTATTATATTGTTGTTCAAACTTGTATGGCAAGCGCTGCCGAAATAAAGTTATTCTGACTGACTGACATGTTCTTTTAAAATGTACAGTTCAATCAGCAGAAATACGCTAATTCAAACAATCCCTTTGACGGGTAAACATATGGTACGGCCAACATGGAAAGTAACAAAACTCAGTGAACAGAGAAGACATGACTGGAAAATACTTTAAAAATATTTATCAACAACTATTTTTTCAGTTACATATCAGAATTATTTACTTTTGGCTCCTCGAAGTCTCAAGCTGAGCATGAAGGGGTTGCACGTGGTTCTCAAGACCCTGCTGTGCAATGGTGTTAGTCAGGGTGGAGCAAATGTTTCTGAGTTGATCCTATGCCTTCAGTCGTGCCCAGCACCAGAGGTCACCCAGAGTTACCTGTACTCCTTGCTTTTGCGGGTGAGGACACCCACTGCAGCACATGGAGATGCCTTTCTAAATCTAGGTTGGTGAAGCATTACTCAACTGGTTGTCAGGCCCTCTATGTAGCTGAGTATCCTGTTGGAGGACCCCTTGCAAATGGTGCCCAGAGCTTCCTGTTTGTAGCAGTTGGTCACAATTTCTCCCCCGAGCACATAGATTTCCACACCAAGTATGGAGCTACATAGACATGGCGGAAGAGGAGAGCATTTATCTGGAGTTCATTTTAAACACTTTGCTTATTTAGTTGAAACATCATGAAGTGGCACAGAGTTTGCTTAGAATGGTATAGGTGGATGGTGTGAAAGTCCACCCTTCATCACTAACTTGACAGTTTCCAACCAAAATGCTTGCGCAACTGAGCTAGTAGCCTATTTAAAGTATAAAACTATTAGACTGTCCATCGACTACAGCCTTTGACCTCTGTTCTATGTATCTATATATCGAAAAGGTGTGGGGAAATGGGAGAGTGAACATACCTGACATCACCTTTGGGTAAGAAATGCCATGTTTTGGTTACCTTCAGGAATGACCACTTATCTGTAAATGCATGCATTCAATCTCAATGTAAGGTTAGCTCTATTATATTGAGCAGACGTTATGAGATGGCATCCCTGATAAACATGCATGCCAGTGCGTGCTCTTTCTTCTTAGCCACATGTCACCACATCCTCAGGATCCAACTCATGTGCTATTGTTGATCGTCTATATATGTAGCTGTCATGTGTGCTCCCAGAAAATACAGTGTACGACTCAGTAAAGCAGCCCCAGACAACGCAGACAGTTTTCACACTGATGTAGTGTCAGATGTGTCTGTTGCAATAAAAGTGCTCCCTGTATTGGCTTGAATGAAGTGCCACATCTGTGAAATCAATGGTACATAATAACCAAGGAAATTTGGCAATGGCATAAAGCTCCTTTTCCACCTGTTGCCTTTCTGTCAATGACTGTGACTTAGCAATGAATTCATTTTCTCAGCCAGTGACACATCTGAGAATCTGTCTCAAACAACGTGATCGGCATTGTTAGAAATGGGGTCTCTAGTTGGCAGAGGTAGGTACCTTTGTCCAAATAGGGACCCTTGCTTCTAGTCAGGGTAAGGGGGATACACACTTTAGATAACCCCTGCTCACCCCATTGGTACCTTGGCACGAGCAGACAGGCTTATCCCAAAGGCAATGTGTAAAGTGTTTGTACTAAAAAAACACAGTAATACAGTGATAACACCACAAATGGACACCTCACCAGTTTAGAAAAATAAAGTATTTTTATCTAAACTAAACAAGACCAAAATGACAAAAATCCAACTTACACAATTAAAAATATGACTTTAGAAAGGTTATTGCAAAAATAAAGCTTGTAGAAAACAAATAGCACCAACTGGAGGTTTGCGACGCCATGACAGCAAAAAATCCAAAGTTCAGCACCGACCGCGTGGAGCGCGGTGTCGGGCATGGGGTCACACAGACCCCCAAACAAAGAGTACCTTGGAAACGAAGTCTGTGATGAGGCACGGCATCGAGGAAGTGAGGCGTCGGGGCCGATGTTGAGGCCGGCTCCCTGGCTGCCACGGGGGAGGCGAGGCGCCGAATCCGCGAGGAGGCGACGTGTCGTGTCCAGGACAGGGAAAGCCGTTGCGTTGGCGGTGAGGCGTTGGTTCTGGTGACAATGCAAAGTTGGCGAGTTCGTGGGGTCACCCTCAGGGGTTATTGGCGCCGCGATAACAGGATGCAGGCACTGGCATTGACGGAGTCGGTGCGAGCGCTGGAGTCGGGCACGGGCGATAACTGCAGGCGTCGGCAGGCATGGAAGAGCGTCCGAGCTGCGGTGCAGGCCGGGCGGTGCGTCGTTCACTTCAAGAGCGGTGCCCCGGGCCATGGTGCAGGTCGCAGCATCACAACGGTGTTGCTGATGGCGTTTGACACAGGTTTTCTTACGTCTCTTAAGTTTCTTCCAGCTCCCAACAGCAGGAACAACCTCCAGAGGCCCAACACAGTCTCAGGCACCACTTGGCAGGTCAGAACTCCCAGCAAGGAAGTTCAGGGGAGCTGGGGGTGAAGTCTTTGTGTCCCTGAGACTTCAAAACAGGAGGCAAGCTCTACTCAAGCCCTTGGAGACTTTCCTCAAGCAGAGGACACAGCACACAGCAAAGTCCTTCTCCTTTCCTTGGCAGAAACAGCAACTGCAGGCCAACCCCAGACACACAGCAAGGGCAGTACTTCTCCTCAGTTTCTCCAGTTCTTCTCCTTGGCAAAGTGGATGACAGATAACTGCCTGAGACTAAATGGCAATAAGACGGAGATACTGATAGTAGTGAACACTCCATCCATTTGGTCCTCGGCCTGGTGGCCAACAAGCTTAGGACCGGTCCCGCCCCTAAGACGGAGGTAAAGAACTTGGGAGTATGGATAGACTCCAAACTCTCCTTTGAGAATCAGATCAAGAGAGTTGCAGGCAGGTGTTTCGGAATCCTTAAAATATTATGGAAAACCCTAGACATTTTACCTATGGCGGCGAGGAAAACCGTGACCCATGCTCTCGTCACAGCAAGACTAGATTACGGAAATGTGATGTACCTAGGTGCAACCAAAAAGGGACTCCAGAAGTTGCAATCCGTCCAGAATGCAGCAGCCTGCTTGGTTTTAAATCTGCCAAGACGGGCATCCTCGAAGAATGCACTGGATACATTACACTGGCTGCCCATCCAGAAACGAACTACATTCAAGGCACTATGCCTCGGCCATCGTATCTTGCTGGGCAGATGCCCAATGTACCTGCGTAATCTTATGACCCCCTACAATACAGAAGGCATCTGAGATCCACTGGGACCCATATGGTGACAGTCCCGAGGATAAAGAAAGCACGAATGGGGGCCCGCTCTTTTGGCTACTTGGCAGCAAAAAGCTGGAACTCCCTACCCTTGTCCCTTCGTGAGGAACCATCAGAGAGTCTCTTCCATAAGAAATTAAAAACATGGCTCTTTACACAATAGGGAGTGGTCGTTCCTGGTCTTTAGATGTACTGATTCCCGGAGTTGCAGTGAGTACAAATAGCGCGGGGACACACCAGTGGGTGTAACTAGGCACTCTACAAATACAGAAATAAATAAATAAAGGTTCCTCTTGATTCCAGAAGTAGTCTAAAGTCCAGAGGTTTTAGGTCTAATATACCCCAAAATGTCTTTGTTCTCTTTGTGCAAGGGTCTCTGAGCCCAGTCCAAACCAGTTCTGTACTCTCTGGTGCAGCTGCCTGGCAGGAGGTGGAGACAGCATTGAGTAAGGCAGAAAGGCCCTATTCAGGTGCATGGGAAATCTCCTCCCACCACTCTAAATGCAGACCGGGCCTATTCAGGTGCTAGTGAGAACTCCTCCTCCTACTCTGAATGTAGCCCAGGTCTATTCAGCCCAGCCCTGACTCATTCAGGAAAGCAGGACACACATCAAACCCCCCACCCCCCCGGTAGCTGTCTGAGAGAATGCACCTCCCCAGCCCCTGTCACTCCAAAACCAGACACTCAATACACATACAGGCAGAGGCACACAGAATGGTTAAACAAGAAAATGCCTAATTTCTAAAAGTGGCATTTTCAAACACACAATTTAAAAACCATCTTTAGTAAAAGATGTGGTATTAAATTCTGAGTTCAGAGAGCCTAAACTTTATTTTTTCATCTTATCCCCATGGGAAGATATGCTTGTAAAATGTTACAAAGCATTCCCCATTCTGTCCTATGGGGCAAGATAGCCTTTCAATAGTGAAAAACAAAATTGGCAGTATTTCACTATCAGGACATGTTACACACATCAGTACATGTCCTACCTTTCACATACACTGCACCCTGCCCAGGGGGGTACCTTGGGCCTACCATAGGGGTGTCCTATATGTAAGAAAAGGGAAGGTTAGGGCCTGGCAAGTGGGTGCACATGCCAAGTCGACATGGCAGTCAGCAAACTGCACACAGGCACTGCAGTGGCAGGCCTGAGACATCTTTTCAGAGCTACTCATGTGGGTGGCACAATCAGTGCTGCAAGCCCACTAGTAGTATTTGATTTACCAGCCCCGGCACACCCAGTGCACTTTACTAGGTACTGACCAGTAAATCAAAATATGCCAATCAGGGAGAACCAATCATAGTAACAATTTACACAGGGAGCATATGCACTTTAGCACTGATTAGCAGTGGTAAAGTGTCCAGAGTCCTAAAAACAACAACAACAGGTCAGGAAAAAATAGGAGGAACAAGCAAAACGTTTGGGGATAACCCTGCAAAAAGGGCCAAGTCCAACACAACCCCCTTCCAGCCTAAAGCCAGGGTAGACCAATCCATACCTCGATGGGCTTCCCTGCTTGGGGCGATAGAACATGGAACCTGGCCCGCAACAGCAGGTGTCTATTCCTGCTCTATGCCTTCCTGAACCCAGTTGGATCCCTCTATCCATACTCTCAGGGCCCACTAAGCTGACCCATGGGGAACCCTTCTCTTCACCTGTGGACCCCATCTGTGCAGCGCCTAAACTTACTTTGCTGACAGATGTGTCCCAACAGGCAGCCAGTACCCACATAGCCAACACAGTGGTGTGGCCCAGTCCCCCCCCCCCCGGGGTGTGACTCCTGTCCCCCTTCCGGGGGCAACTCTGTCCACCAGGACAGCAAGCCACAGTGGCCACTGACACCTGTTAGTGATGGGAGCCAGGCTCATGCCTTTGTTATGTTATGTTATTTGTATTTGTAGCGTGCACAGATACTCCGAAGAGTATCCCTGTGCGAGCCTTGAGGAATGAGGAAAGCCAGTTTAAACAAAGAGAAATGTTTTTTTTTATTTTTTTTAAAAGAATGGGGTCCTGAATGCTATGGAGAGCAAGCGGAAGTGAGTTCCATGCTAGAGCAGCTTTCAAGGCAAGGGAACTGCCACTGATCCTTTGCAGCCGGAAACGGGGACATGAGCCAAGAGTTGTGTGGTAGAGCGCAGTTGTCTCGGAGGAGTATAGAAAGAGAAGCGCTTCCGTTAGTAGGTTGGACCTGAGGCATAAAGGGCGCGGTGAGCTATAACTAAAGACATGAATTTAACCCGTTCTGCTATGGGCAGCCAGTGAAGTGCGCGCAGATATTGTCTCATGCTGCTTCTAACGGGGATGTTGAAGAGAAGCCTGGCCGCCGCATTCTGAACTACCTGCAGTTTATTAAGCAGATATCCCAGGATGCCAGCGTACAGGGCATTGGCATAATCTATTCGGGATAAAATAAGGGCTCAGGTGACCGTTTCTTTAGCGGCCCTAGAAAGAAGTGGAAGGAATTTTCGGAGGGTTTTCAGTAACCCAAAACAGTTCCTGGCTAACTTCTTGATCTGGGTAGAGAACGTAAGATTATCCTCAAACCAAACCGCAAGGTTCTTAGCAGGTTGTCCCGTTGAGGCTGGCATAGCGAAATCAGACGGCCAGAGTGTTTCTCTAAACTGAGGGGGAAACTTTCCATAAAGGAGGATTTCAGATTTCTCCTCATTACATTTAAGTTGTGCTGAGGCCAGCCACGAAAAACTTTTTGCGGAGGAGGTGGAGCACTCATTTTTTCCCCAGGTGAACAGGAGCTGGGTGTCGTCAGCGTAGGCAATAATTTTTGCCCCCAGATCCTCCGCCAATTGGACCAACGGGGTGACGTAAATGTTAAAAAGAAGGGGACTCAAGGAGGACCCCTGTGGGACCCCCGTAGACACCCTCTGTGGTGATGACGACGACGGGGGGAGCCATACCTGTTGCATACAGCCTTCCAGAAAAGATTTGAGCCAGCCCCAAGCAGTGGCAGATATGCCAATCTCAGCAAGTTGGGTGAGCAACAACGAGTGCGGAACAGTGTCGAATGCCGGCGAGAGGTCAAGCAGAACCAAGGCTGCCCTCCCGCCAGCATCCAGACAATCCCGGATGGCCTTGGATACTCCCACCAGAGCCGCCTCAGTGCTATACGAGGCCCTGAACCCTGACTGGGCCGGATGTAAAAGGCCCGAGCTTTCGATGAACTCGGTAAGCTGCTTAGTAACCACTTTTTTACACACTTTTGCCACACTAGGCAAAAGGGAGATGGGACGATTATTTACTGTGCTCAGATGGTCAAGCGATGGCTTTTTTAATAAAGGTAAAATTTTGGCCTGCTTCCAGACTGACGGAACACAAGCCTCCTGAAGGGACATATTGATGAGTCTGTTAACTTCCGGGTTAACAGTCTCCGCAACGTCGGCCAAAAGTCTGGCAGCGCAGGGGTCCGATGGAGAGCCTGATTTCAGGCCTTTAAGGATTCTGAGTGAGCTAGGCAGGTCGATGAAATTGAAGGCAGACAAAGATTGAGGGGGAGAAAGAGGTAAGGCCCCTGAGGGCGCAACAGTGTCCCACTGCAAGAACTAAATGACGCCTGTATAGTGCGAATTTTGTCCATAAAAAAACTGGAGAGATTATCACATCAGGCGTTCGAGGATGGAAGCGAACTCAATTGAGCTTTGGGCACCATGAAGCTCTGAACAATGGAAAAAATGTCCTTAGTGTTATCCCTGGCTCTGTCAATGCGGGCCGAATAATAGAGGCTCTTTGCATGGGCTATGGCGGAGTAGTACATTTTTTGTTTTGTCCTGAGCATAAGCTTTGCCAAAGGGCAAAATTCCTTGCACCAGCCTCGCTCCAGTTTCTTGCACTCCTGTTTTAATTCCTTCAAATTGGGCGTGAACCACGGTTTTGAGGGAGAGTCCCTGGAATGCTTATGGAGGGTGGCAGGGGATAGGAGATCCACTGTTTTTGAAATCCAGCTTGTATAGCAGGCGATCCCCCTTCAAGGTCATTGGCGGAATCGGGTCTGTAAGCCGCCAGGGCCTGGCTAAACACAAGCGGGTCAATTTTGGTGAAAGCAGGTTCGCAATTTGACCGGAACGAGGACTTAATGTCTGCTGTCGCCCAGGAAAAATACGTCAAGAAGTGGTCAGACCAAGATACCGGGAGGGGATCTTTGACCAGGATGGGAAAATTAGAGCAAATTGGGTCGAGGATGCGACCCCCAAGATGCGTCGGGAGGTAGACCCATTGGGTGAGCTGGGCAAGGTTCAGTGTATCTAGGAATTCTTGGGTATCCCCAGCAACTGCCTGGTCAAGGTGTATATTAAAATCCCAGAGGATTTGAATATACACCTTGACCAGACAGTTGCTGGGGATACCCAAGAATGTCAGGCCTCTCTAACCTCTGTGGCATCTGTGGCGTCAGAAAGTGGGGGGCAGTAGCCCCAGTTGCCTGGCACCCTTTATCCACTCTCCCTCCTGCCAAATTAGGTATGGCATCCTGACACTGGTCCGCCAGCCCAGGGTCTGTACCCTGCGGCTGGATAAGAGACTGGGGTGGGCTCTCCAACACCCTGTTTTCCTCCCTGGGGCTCTGCACCCTCCCACCTGGAGCGGTACCCCAGAAGACAACTTGGTAGGGGCACCGTTAGCAGTCGCCCCTTCCTCTAGGTCAGGGGGGACACCCTGAACCTGCTCCTCCAACCCAGGGTCTGTACCCTTAGGCTGGACCTGTGCCTGGCAACCCAGGACTTCCGGGGGAGTACACCAACCCCCCCAAGGGAAACACACTCCTCATGAGTAGTACGAGAGTCCGCCTGGCGCAGGTCTCCAGCCTCCTGTCCATCGGACAGAGCATGAAGACCCCCCAGGCCAGAAGTGGCCTCACTAGGGTCAGGCCTGGGGTGCTCTGACCTCCAAGCTGGCAACCCCTGACCCACTGGTTCTTCCACTGGGGACTTCGACCCCCCTCACCCTTTTCTCTGGACTCATGCACCCTCCCCACTGGAGCGGAGCTGCCAGACACCAGAACTGGTGGGATGCTTATTACAGCAGTCCCCCAAGTTCACCTGACACTTTGGGATCCTCCTCAGGGGATAGCGCTCTGTACAGACTAGGCCCCCCTCCTGGTGTTCACTCATGGAACCAACCAGGCCCGGGGACTGGGTTTCAGGCACCTTGGGACACAGCTCACTCCCACTCCTTCTCCTCTGAGACAGGACGTGGGACCCTACCCCCCTCCCACTACACTGGGACCTATCTGGGCTTTCACCAACCTCCCCTACCTCACTTGGTTGGAGAAAACCTGAGCCACCCCCCTCAGGATCACTCCCAAAAGCTTCTTCAGACCCTCTGGAATACACCAAAAGGTCTGCCTCCAGTGCAAGCTCCTTGGGGTCAGAGAACTCACACTCCACCTGCTGTTGGCATAGCTCTGGAAAACAGGGACTTAAAATATGCTCCCCAACAATTGAATCACACAGCCCCACACAAGTGTTGACCAAGCTACTCTTTGCCTCACCATCCAGTGCCTCCCACAAGTACCTCACATCACCCTCCTGAGACTGGCAAAACAGTGTCTGACTGTTTCTCTCACTCAACCCACACTCTTATGGGTAGTCTCCATACTCACATACTAAGGCTTCTACCATGTGGGAACCCCTCTCCCTGCACCTCTCATCTAGAGTCAGTAGAGTGTCCCTCCCACCACTAGGAATATGAACCCCTGTGCCAGTTCCTCAATCCACCTTAGGGACACTGTGCACCTCTGGAGGTACCTCATAACCCTGAACCCCTTGGTGTATGTCAACCCCTTCCTTCAAGTCAGGCACCACATCTCTGGGTGTGTGTACTACTATCTCAGCACTAGACACTACATTTTTGCTGCCACCATCTGAGCTGGACTCCACCTCCAACCCAGCCAAGCTCACTTCATGAGCTAAACACTTTTCCTTTTTCTTGGCTAAGAAACTCATGGCCTCAAGCCTCTCGAGCTCTATATCAAGCTCTCTCATTCTCAATTCATGTGCCAAAAGCAACTTCCTTTCTTCCAAGGAATGAGCATTCTTGCTCTCCTCTGCCTTTAGTCTCATGACCTCCAATTCATGATCATAGCCCTTTGCCTTTCCTCCAAATCCTCTGGAGAAAAAATCCTGGAAGAATCATTGCTGTCAGCCCTAGAGGCTGCTCTCCCAACAGGCCAATCCTGGGGTCTGAAACTGCCTTCTGGCACACCCCCATCCACATCTGCATCATCTGTCTCCCCAGCTTCTCTGGCCTCCCACCAGGCCCCTAAGGCCTTTTGTAGCTCCTCTTTCCTAGAGTTGCTCCTCATGGGACAACCAAAGCTCCTGCAGAACTGCTTGAGTTGCTCTACTTTGTAACTACTTAACATTTCAATGTCAAACTCCAATTCTGCAGCCTCACTTGCTGGTTTACTACTCAGAGACATGGTGCATGGATACTCATGGGTCAGATCAAAAATAGAACAAAAATAAAACAGTATGTGGTTGCGTAGTGGTCTGAGCTAAACTAGTGATGTACACCAATCACTGTGGGTCAAGTACAAATACAAGTTCAAATCCCACCGCTGCCACCAATGTTAGAAATGGGGGTCTCTAGTTGGCAGAGGTAGGTACCTTTGTCCAAATAGGCACCCTTGCTTCTAGTCAGGGTAAGGGGGATACACACTTTAGATAACTCCTGCTCACCCCCTTGGTAGCTTGGCACAAGCAGACAGGCTTATCCCAAAGGCAATGTGTAAAGTATTTGTACTCAAAACACATAGTTATACAGTGATAACACCACAAATGGACACCACACCAGTTTAGAAAAATAAAGTATCTTTATCTAAACTAAACAAGAGCAAAACAACAAAAATCCAACATACACAATTAAAAATATGACTTTAGAAATGTTATTGCAAAAATAAAGCCTGTAGAAAACAAATAGCACCAACTGGAGGTTTGCGACATCGTGACAGCAATAAATCCAAAGTACAGCACCGACCGCGTGGAGCGCAGCATCGGGCATGGAGTCACACAGACCCCCAAACAAACAGTACCTTGGAAACGTACTCTGTGACGATGCACGGCATCGAGGAAGTGAGGCGTTGGTGCCTGGCTGCCACGGAGGAGGCAAGGCGTCATGTCCGCAAGGAGGTGACATGTCCTGTCCAGGACAGGGAAAGGCGGTTGCGTCGGCGGGGAGGCATCGGTTCCGGTGACGATGCGAAGTCGGCGAGTTCGTGGAGTCACCCTCGGCGGTTATCGGCGCTGCGATAACAGGATGCAGGCGCTGGCGAGAACAGAGTCGGTGCGAGCTCTGGGGTCGGGCACAGGCGATAACTGCAGGCGTAGGTGGGTGTTGAAAGGTGTCCGAGCTGTGGTGCAGGCCGCGCGGGGCATCGTTCACTTCACGAGCAGTGCCCCAGGCCACGGTGCAGGTCGCGGCATCACAGCGGCGTCGCTGATGGCATTGGGCACAGGTTTTCTTACGTCTCTTAAGTTTCTTCCAGCTCCCAACAGCAGGAACAACCTCCATAGGCCCAACACAGTCACAGGCACCTCTTGGCAGGTCAGAACACCCAGCAAGGAAGTTCAGGGGAGCTGGGGGTGAAGTCTTTGTGTCCTTGAGACTTCAAAACAGGAGGGCAACTCTACTCAAGCCCTTGGAGACTTTCCTCAAGCAGGGGACACAGCACACAGCAAAGTCCTTCTCCTTTCCTTGGCAGAAACAGCGGCTGCAGGCCAACCCCAGACACACAGCAAGGGCAGTACTTCTCCTCAGTTTCTCCAGCTCTTCTCCTTGGCAAAGGTTCCTCTTGATTCCATAAGTAGTCTAAAGTTCAGAGATTTTAGGTCTAATACTGATATCCCAAAATGTCTTTGTTCTCTTTGTGCAAGGGTCTCTGAGCCCAGTTCAAACCAGTTCAGTCCTCTCCTTGGTGCAGCTGCCTGGCAGGAGGTGGAGACAGCATTGTGTAAGGCAGACAGGCCCTATTCAGGTGCAAGGGAAATCTCCTCCCACCACTGTAAATGCAGACCGGGCCTATACAGGTGCTAGTGAGAACTCCTCCCCCTACTCTGAATGTAGCCCAGGTCTATTCAGCCCAGCCCTGACTCATTCAGGAAAGCAGGACACACATCAAGCCCCCCGGTGGCTGTCTGAGAGAATACACCTCCCCAGCCGGCAGAGGCACACAGAATGGTTAAACAAGAAAATGCCTAATTTCTAAAAGTGGCATTTTCAAACACACAATTTAAAAACCATCTTTAGTAAAAGATGTGGCATTAAATTCTGAGTTCAGAGAGCCTAAACTTTATTTTTCGATCTTATCCCTATGGGAAGATATGCTTGTAAAATGTTACAAAGCATTCCCCATTTTGTCCTATGGGGCAAGATAGCCTTTCAATAGTGAAAAACGAAATTGGCAGTATTTCACTATCAGGACATGTTACACACATCAGTACATGTCCTATCTTTCACATACACTGCACCCTGCCCAGGGGGGTACCTTGGGCCTACCATAGGGGTGTCCTATAAGTAAGAAAAGGGACGGTTAGGGCCTGGCAAGTGGGTGCACATGGCAAGCCGACATGGCAGTTAGCCAACTGCGCACAGGCACTGCAGTGGCAGGCCTGAGACATCTTTTCAGAGCTACTCATGTGGGTGGCACAATCAGTGCTGCAAGCCCACTAGTAGTATTTGATTTACCAGCCCCGGCACACCCAGTGCACTTTACTAGGGACTGACCAGTAAATCAAAATATGCCAATCAGGGAGAACCAATCATAATAACAATTTACGCAGGGAGCATATGCACTTTTGCACTGATTAGCAGTGGTAAAGTGCCCAGAGTCCTAAAACCAACAACAACAGGTCAGGAAAAAATAGGAGGAAGAAGCAAAAGGTTTGGGAATAACCCTGCCAAAAGGGCCCAAGTCCAACATGCATGCTTGTGAGGTGCCCAGGGTGTCTCCACTGACCTTCTGGAAAGACTGTAGGTGAGTTGGGCTCCAGCTCCTAGTCATCAACTATGACAAAGATTACTTAAAGTGAGTAGATGAATCTGGCAATGACTGCTTCCCTAGCCATGCCAGAAATGGTGATCATCTGCCTATAAATCCTCTCATGCTTGCTCATTTAATTATTCCTCAAAATGAGGGACAAGACTAAAAAGAAATTCAGCCACATAGTGAAAGGATTGTTTTCCAGTCAGTGTGTTGCTTTCTTAAGTGAGATTGATGTAAAACTTCACTGTCTTCCTCAGATAATTACTCCTCAAAATGAGGGGCAAGGCAAAAGAAAGATATGCACCAACATGCACAAAGGACTGTTTGCGCCAACATATATAACGGATGGTTTTAGTTTTTTGTGTTGCTTTCTTAAGTGGGTAGTCTGTATGTGATTGTTTATTGTAATAATTACTTCTACTTTTTGATGGTTCTGATAGACACATTGCAGGCCTTTCTAGACTTACATTCCATACAAGTGTGCAAAAAAATTCTTTATCATAATATATATATATATATATTGCAATATAGTTTCATGCATTAATATAGCTTTTGCTTAAAATATAAAAATATGTTTGCTTTTTATTCTTCTATTTATTCCTATGCAGTGCTAGGGTTATTCCATGCCTCCGTTGATTTCTATGAGAGTGTAGTGCAGGACCAGTGATTAGTCAGATTGGATGAGGCACTTAACTTACTGCCAGGCTAGGCTGGAGCAGATTTTGAGCCTGTTTTGTAAGTAGTACTATAGCAATTGATATTGGTGACATTTTTGTGAATTTTATGAATTGCAATATAGGGCCAAAGGTATCAAGCTATTTTGCGTTCGCAAACAGTGCGAATCGCAAAAATATGACGTTTGCGAACGCAAAATGGCCTGATCCAATGTATGAAAGCTTTTGCAGCCGCAAAATTGGTAATCGCAAAAAATGCGAATGCCAATTTTGCAAAACAAGATTGTTGCGAATTCCAAATTGCGAATTCGCAATTTGTGAGTCTCAAAATGCGAATTCGCAAATTTGGGGCTTGCAATTTGCGAACTCACAATTTTGGGTATCGCAAATTGTGATTTTGCAATTTGGAATTCGCAAACTATTGTATGAAACATTCGCATATTGCGAATGAGCCAAAAACGCAATTTTGCACTTTCAATTTACCACCAACTCAAGGCAGGTGGTAACCAGGAGCAAACTATTTAAACAGGCCCAGAGGGCCTCAGATTCTTTCACAAAGGCAGCGCTGTATGTCATAGCGAGGAGGATGCAGATTTAAGCAGCAGCATAGAGAAGGAGGAGGAGACAGGAACGCATTTACAGAGTGCGCATAACCCTGTTTCAGCAGACAGAGGAAGAAATCCATGACAAATATAGACTAGACCCAGCAACAATTTTAGACCTGATAGCTGACCTACATCCAATACTAGAGCCTCAGACCCGCAGGACCCAAGCCATTCCCACACATGTGCAGGTCCTATGTTCATTGCACCTAATAGCATCTGGGAGCTTCCAGGGGGTGATAGCTGCAGCAGGAGGGGTGTCCCAAAGTTGCATTTAACGCTTCCTGAATGCTTTCTTGGATGCAATGGTACAGAGGATACACCATCACATCAGATTCCCCACTACACAACAGGTATTGCAGCAGACCAAATTGGATTACTACCTGATAGCACAATTTCCACATGTAATTGGGTGAATCAATAGGACACATGTAGCCATCTGTCCCCCCTCAGATAATGAGTATGTTTATAGGAACAGGAAATTCTTTCATTCACTCAACATTCAGGTCATATGTAATGCCTCACACATAATAACTGACATAGTGGACAAATATCCTGGCAGTACGCACAATTTCTTTATATTCAGACACAGTGGAATATACACACATCTCACTGGGGGTGAATTTGGCGAAGTATACCTGCTAGGTAAATGCATGTTACTCACTCTGATAGACTCCTTAGATCTGTAGAAATAGGACAGTGATTAACCATATGCCTTTCATCCTTCAAACTCACACCATACCTTAATCCAGCAACTCAGAGTGAAAGGAAATACAATGCTGCACACAAGTATACGAGCAATGTCATAGAACGAACATTCGGCCTACTGAAGAGTAGGTTCCGTTGTCTACACAAAAGTGGAGGTGCACTGCAGTATAGGCCAGAGATCTGTTGCAAAATTGTGGCCACTGGTGCCATGCTGCACAACCTAGCAACAACCAACGGCAAACCATTGGACCTTACAGATTCGGGGTCTGATGAAGAGGAGGAACCAGGTCCACGTCACAGAGCAGCAGGTGGTGTAGGTGCTGCCGATGGCAGACAGAGACGTGATGAAATAACACGCAACTATTTCTAGGTGAGTAATAATGAGACAAAGCACCTCATGACTGTTGAACAACTGTGTTTTTATTCACCTTAACATCAGGTAAACTGTGTGCACACAGCCATCAACTCCTTACTCGTGTATGGCTTTTGTAAGTCAACATGGCATATATACAGACCATGCACTTCATTCAACACTTTTCCTCGTATGCCATGGGTTACCTCACCCATTTGCATGCCTCGGCCACACCACTGACTACTTCTTGCGCCCACGCACAGCACTAGAACAGTCAATGTTCATACACTGTCCTCCCTTGATGAGGCCTCAGATGCTGTTCCTTGCCTTGAACTCCGCCGTCTGGGCTCAGTCACCGGTGGAGTAATGCTGCTGTGGCTGGAGGCCTCCTCACTGTCCCCTGCACCCAGTATACCTGTGCCAGCTATGTTGGCTGTCTCTAGCTGTTCAACAGCAGTGGTGACCTGCACCAATCCCCTGGCAACATTATGGCTGCAGTGGACCATTTCCACCTGCATGGACACAGTGCGTCTGGACAGGACAGCTGTGGCATTGCACAGATGGTTAACTGCCTTTGTGTAACCATCCAAACGGCTAAATAGGTGTTGCTTTTCACGGCATCTGGAGGCATGGTCCTTCTGCATGGTGGTACAGAGCTCTTTGATCGCTGCTGTCATGTCATTTATACTGTCTGCATTAGCCCTATGACCCTCTGCCACTGTGTTGTGCAGCTCCCTGATGCAGTCCCTGATGTCAGTCATGTTGTGATTCAGGCACACCAGCTGCCTTTGCATTGACCGCATGCTTTTTAATTGCAGCCGCCGCACCTTCACCATAGTGCCCTCCAGCCCAGCAAAGACAGAGGATTCCTCTCCTTCGTCAGCGGCACGGTGTGCCCTTGCTATGCGTCTAATGCGATTGGTGTTGCTACGCTGCACGGGAGACTGATCACTTTGATGCTGTGCCTGCTCTTCGGGCCTTGACTGTGGCTCATCCTGGATGTCTTCCTCTCCTACCTCCAACTCCTGTAGTGGAGCCACAGTGTACCTGCGTGGTCTTGGTGCAGGTGTTGTTGGTGTTGTGGTATCTGACTCTTCTTCCCCTGCCTGTTCCTGGAGCTCAGCTGGCTTCGACGAAGACAACCAACACACGGAACCCCCACCAGCCACCCCCGACACCCGGAAGCCAATGATTGACAGCTGGACAGCCCTCACCACCGAAGACGTACTGAAGATGATGAAGTCAATCCACTCTGGGGCCCCCACGGACGCCTGCCCCCACCACATCTTCAACAGAGCCGCCGACGCCATCGCACCCATGCTTCGCCACACCATCAACCGCTTCCTGGCAAACGCCTCCTTCCCCGACGACTGGAAACACGTCGAGATCTACCCCCTCCTTAAGAAGCCCTCGGCGGACCCCACCGACCTCAAAAACTACAGACCCATTTCCCTGCTCCCGTTCCCAGCTAAAGTAATCGAGAAAGCCATCAAGAGCCAACTCGCCACCTTCATCGAAGAGCACAACATCCTCGACCCGTCACAATCCGGCTTCAGAAAAAACCACAGCACAGAAACCACCCTCCTCGCCGCAACAGACGACATCTGCTCCCTACTGGACAAAGGAGAAACAGTAGCCCTCATCCTCCTCGACCTCTCAGCGGCCTTCGACACAGTATCCCACTGCACCCTAATAGGCAGACTCCATGACGCAGGGATCCGGGACAAGGCCCTCGACTGGATCTACTCTTTCCTCTCTGGCAGAACACAGCGGGTAAGACTCCCCCCTTTCCTCTAGGACCCTATACCAACCACCTGCAGAGTCCCCCAGGGGTTCTCCCTCAGCCCAACGCTCTTCAACATCTACATGGCTCCACTCGCCCCCATCGTCAGAACCTACGGACTCAACATTGTTTCATATGCAGACGACACCCAACTCATCCTCTCGCTATCCAACGAAGCCAACGCAGCCTAACACAACTTCCAAGAAGGCATGAAAGCTGTTGCCAGATGGATGTAAAGCAGCTGCCTACAACTCAACACCAACAAAACAGAAGTACTCATCATGGGCCCACACCCCGATGCCTGGAACGACACCTGGTGGCCCCCCGCCCTCGGTAACCCACCCACCCCCACAGACCACGCACACAACCTTGGAATCATCCTAGACTCCGAGCTCAAAATGGACTGCCAGATCAACTCCATCACATCTTCCTGCTGCCACATCATCCACCTCCTATGTAAGACCTTCAAATGGATCCCCCTCGAGCACAGAAAAACCATCACCCATGCCCTCATCACCAGCAGACTCTACTACGGCAACGCACTCTACGCCTGCATAAACAAAAACCTCACCCGCAAGCTACAAAACGTCCAGAACGCCACCGCAAGACTGGTCCTCAACCTACCACGAAACTGCCACATCTCCCAACACCTGCGCACACTCCACTGGCTCCCCATCGAGGCTAGAATCACCTTCAAGATCCTCACCCAGGCACACAAAGCCCTCCACAACACCGGACCAGCATACCTCAACAGCCAACTCAACTTCCACGCACCCCAAAGAACCCTACGATCAGCCCAGCTCTCTTACGCCGTGGTTCCCTGCGCCAGAAAGACCAGATCAGGAGGCCGCTCCTTCTCCTTCCTCGTGGCCAGAGCATGCAGCACCCTACCGATCCACCTCAGACAGACAACATCACTCCCCATCTTCACGAGCAACCTCAAAACCTGGCTCTTCGGCAGACCCCCTCCTTGATGGACTGGGACCTGCAACCCCCCTCCCCCCAGCGCCTTGAGACCCTTACGGGTGAGTAGTCGCGCTTAACAAACTCCTGATTGATTGCTCATCTATTGGTGTGCCTTCACCCTGTGGCACGGGTTCATCTGTGAATACAAGAGAACTACTTATTGTGCGTCCTGATTTCTGTTATTTTTAAATTAAATGTACTTGAGTTGGCATACCTAAATGCTGTGCTCAACTTGGTCATTTACTGGTGTGTCTCAACTGCGGATATGTTTCTCTGTATCAATGCTTTACTATCTTATGCGTCGGACTGCATCTCCCATGATGCATTGCTGGTTGGTTGTGGACTGGAGTGGCAATCTTACTTGATCATTGAGTCATTTCTAAGTGGGGTGTTTAGTGAGTAATGGGGCAGGGGTAATTTAGCATGCATCCTACCTTGTCTGGTGTTGGTTGTGGCTGAGCTGTCGATGTCTGCTATGTCACTGATGGATTCTGGCAGTAGGGTGGACTCCACCAAGTCCTCAAGGGGTGTGGACGCCGGCTGTGTAGATGGTCCTCCACTGGTCTTCTTGGCATCTGCAAGCCTGCTTGCCACATTCTCTTTTGCCCTTGAGCGCAAGTCGTACCAGCGCTTGCGTAGATCTTCAATGGAGCTCTGTGTGACCCCTAATGCATTTACTTTGGCTTGGATGTCCTACCAGATCTTCCTCTTCTCCGACTCAAGGATGTGTAGGGACTTTTTTTCAAAAAGTTGTTCATGGCTCTTCACCATTTCCTCAATGAGGACCTCCAATTCTTTCTCACTAAACTTGTGTTTTCTTTAGCGTTCTGCAGCCTCCTTTGCCTTCTCCTGTGTAGCCATGATGTGTTTTTGTGCCTGTCTTTGCACTCCTGATGGTCTCCTGAGTGGTGTGCTCCTGCTCTCAGCCTCTTACACAGCCTCAGGCACTCAGAAACAGCATGGGCAGACACACTTCCTGCTTGTGATGTCATCAAACTGCATCGGAATAGCAGATTCGCTAATTTGCGATTTCTTAATTTGCAAATTCGCTATTACAGAATCGCTAATTGGAAATCGGTAATTGGGATTGCGATTATTACCGATTCGCAATTTTTTTGCGATTATTTTTCTGCATAGCATTTTGCGATTCTCAAATAGTGATTTGGTCAAAATCGCTATTTAGGAATCACAAAATGCTTTTTTGATACATCTGGCCCATAGTCTTGCTCTTAAGTAGGTGTGTTTTTATACGTGCACGTTCCCTTAAAAATCTACTAAAAGAAGTCTTTGAACAAGAATCAAGCTCTTTGATGGTAAAGAGGGAAATGAAAGTTATCATGTGTGGAAATAGTATTCATTTATGATAACAGAAGAATGCTGGCATTTTTTGTCAATATGTTTGTACAAGATTAAGAAATGAAAGTACACTGGTTGGTGGAGCGGTTGGCAGGAGACCAGGAATTTTATATATTGGGGTGAAAGAGAGTTTGATTGAACACATCTTCTTTCCTATAGGAATGAAAGATAATCACTCCTCCTGTCATGGGAATCCTGGATTTCCTTACAGAGTGATGGCATGTCTCTTTCATGAATACTGCATGTTTGGTCAGAAAATCTTTGTTCACAGGGACCTTGTCACATTTAGATAATCTGTACATACTCCATGGGCGACCGTCTTCCAGAACAACTACATTCCTACAACTTAACCTTTTGAGTACATTTACACTTTTGAGTAAATTTAATAATTTTTGATATTTAGAAACTCTCAGCGGAAGTTACTACAAAAAAAAAAAATAGCAGTAATTCCAGCACTGTGTATAACCAACCCCTGGTACTGTAACACCCTCCCAAAGAAAGTATTGGAGGTTGGGACCTAAAAAAAAACGTATAGGACATCATGTTTAGTGTAATTAATTTTTAAATAGTTAAAATATAAATAAATATACATTAATGTTCACAAAAGTATATAAAAATAATACATATTTATTATTTAATTGTAAATAATTGTAATAACCTATTTTGAATTTAAACGTAATGTAACAATACATTTAAGTAAAAGTAGTTAAATTGATTGTAAGTTTACACATAATTTTAAAAATTATTAATGCACATTAAAAGGTTTTTTTAGATAAGAATTTATTTTTCAATTTAAACCTCAGAAAAATAGTTTTAATTTAATTCAATATATTTCAATTAATTGCAGTTTTAGTTCAAAATTATGTTTAGCACTGCAGCATTTTTATTACTTAATGAATTTACATTAATATTTAAAATAAAATATTTTTTGTATTTATTCTTGCCTAAAATAAACTTTTTTATTTTTCTCTATATGTTACCACAAGGAGATTTTTACCCTGCCTGCATAGTTAAGCTTGCTTGATTTAAACCAGGGTTGTGTACTAGTAACCTCTCTTGTCAACAAATATTTTTGGTGCACTGCACCAAACGATCCTAAATGAAATAGTCACATGTCGCACCAAAATCACAAGTACAAGATTTCCCACATAGAGTAGCAATGTAGCTGGTGACTTTTTCACATGTACCCTGTATTCTGCTGAAGAATTTATGTCTTCCCAAAACTATATTTGCTTTTCCCCCAAAAATAATTCTACAATTTCTTGACTTTCCCTTTCTGGGAGTTTCCCCAGTTACTTTCTTTTACACTGTGGGGCTAGCCCGGCGATCTGCCTCCTCAGCAAGCTTCCTGGGGTCAGTCAGCTTACTGACAACTAGGTGCTGGTGCAATTCTGCAAAACAAATACTGAGCATAGAGTCTCTCATAATCATATTGTACAACCCATTGTCAGTCGACCTCGAATCTGGGGTACTGGGTTTGAGTCTCGGCAATGATGCTGAACATCCTGTGATCCTGGTCAAATCACTTAATCTCCCTGTGCCTAACAAAAAATGAATGTGTCCTCATGTAATGCAACTGGTGCGATGTAAAGCGCTCTGATACCCGATTTGGGTCAAGTTTGCGCGATATAAAACTCCGTAAATTTTTTTTTTTTAAATTGTAATCATTCACTTTGCTGCCCCGCACCCAACCATTCAGTGCCTTGCTGGAGTAATCCATAAAATCTACCCAGGACTGGTTGGGGAGCTTCTGGCAGTCCCTGAATGTTTGGCAGTACTTTTCAGGGGTCAGCCCAAACTTTGCAATTAAAATGGCTTTCATTGGAGTGTACCTGTTTTGGTCCCCAAAGCCTATTGTTAGAAATGTGTTCCGCCCCACAGAAGGTATATCTTTCAACAGACCCCCCCAGCTCTTCTGGGAGCTTGTGGACCCTCAGGGCTACCTTGCAGGCAAAATCCCATGTGCCTACATCATCTACCATCACATACCTAGGCACCAGATCCTTGGGAATGTGAAAGTCCTTTGTCTCCCTCAGACACTGCGAGTGTGCTGCCACCATCACTTCTAGAATCTGCCTGTCTGGCTTTGATGTCCAGCTCCTTTAGACTTATTTCCTGAGCCAGCAAGATTTTCTTTTCCTCTAGGGTTCTTTCAGCCTTTTTCTTCTCTGCCTCCATCTTTAATTTGTCCATTTGCAGTTTGAATTCCCTCTCCTCCTTCCTCTGCACCAGTTCCTCTGGGGATAGTCCATGGGAAGAGACTCTGCTCCCTGCACTGGCAGTGAGTTCCATTCTAGGTGTCAAACCCTCCCCTTCTCCTGCAGGTGGCTCCTCCATCTCCTCATCTACTCCTGTGGTCTCAGCAGGTATGGAGTGAGCTTCTGTCCAGTCACTCAGTGCTATTCACAACTCCACCATCCTGGTGGTGCTCTTGACAGGAAGTCCAAACTCCTTGCTGAAGTCTTTGAGCTGGGCTACAGTGTACAAGTCCATTTTAGCCAGATCAAATCCCATGCTTGCCGGTGTAGTTTCAAATTCAACGGACAGAGACATGATTTTGGAAAATCAAAAAATGCCAATGAGGTAGAATTTAAAATTTAAATTAGTCTTAAGTATTGAATGGCAGTGTACACCAAATCACTGTGTTCTCGCGGCTGGCAACCAATGTTAGAAACAGGGTTACTGGTTGACTGGGATATGAGCCCTGGTCGAGCAGCAATCACAATCCTTTTCAGGGTAGGAGGCAGTCAAACCTTAAATTAACCTGTGCTCACCCTCTCATAGATTGGCACAGAACAGTCAGTTTTAACCTAGAGGCAGTGTGTAAATTATTTGTGCAACACTTCAAATAGTGAAACTGTGAAAACAAAACAAAAAGATCCCAAACCAGGTTAGAAAAATAGATCTGCCTTTAAAAAATAAAACCAGACCAAAAGATCAAAAATCCAATTAGTATAACCGTAGATATTGATGTTTAAAGTTCATAGTGGAAAATAGTACAGAAAAGCACAAAGTGCTATTGAGGTGTCTGATCACGCGAAAACGGGACAAAGTCACAAGTGCAGGACAACCACGTTGGAGTGTGGGCCGGCTACAGGAACCCAGTTAGGCCCGCTGAACAGAATTCCTTAAATCTTGGTTGTGGAGCTTTGCATGGATCCGCGTCCATGATGCAAATCTTGTCTTTATTTTCTTTTTCTTAAAAGCGCCACACGTATATAGCAAAGACAGCAAACGTGTTTCCTCCATAACAATTGACTTCTTCAATGCTGTAATGCAATGGATATGAACACCATGTAAGCACAAAAAACTGTGATACTGCACAGACCACATGGCACAAACATAATAAACAATGAAAAACATTCACAAATGTACGAAGCATGTGGAGTATGAAGGAGCAGGAGGAGGAGATGGAGTTGACCTAGTAGCATTAAATTTACAGGCCCTGTACAGGGTACATGTATTACCACTTTACAAGGGACCTTTACGTAAATTAAGTATGCCAATTGGGGATGGACCATTATTACCATGTTTAGGGGAGAAAGCACAAGCACTTTAGCACTGGTTAGCAGTGGTAAAGTGCGCAGAGTCCAAATACCAGCAAAAATGAGGTCAGAAAAGTGGAGGAGGTTGGCAAAATGTTCGGGGGTAGACCAACCTAAGGCTTTAAGGTCTAACACTTGCAACGCTTTGCAAACCAGGATTTAAGGTACTATGTTCAGCAGGCTTAACTGGGTCGTTGTAGCTGTCCCCTGCTCCATCGTGGTCAGCCTGAATTTGTGATTTTGCCCCGGTCTGCACTACCATATATCCACAGTTGACGCTTTGTGCTCTTTGGTGCTATATTCACTAAAATCTTTTCCTGTGTGGTGTTTTTCACTTGAATACTGTTTGAAGCGATGCACAAATACTTTACTCTCTGCCTCTAAGTTTAACCTGCTCTGTGGCACGATACCAGGGGTTTAAGCACATGTTCCTTTAGGGTTGGCTTGTGCCTCACCCTGGCAAGAATTGTGGGTTCTGCTTGACCAGGGCTCACACCCCAGTCAACCCACAACCAAATGTCTTTCAACAGTCAATGCCTTATTTTAAGAATGCAGCGCATAGGGAAAGAGGAAAAACTAATAGAAATAAAGTTATATTTCCTCGTTGCTCCCCCCCTGGGGTGGCATAAGGTTTTGACGCATCCCCACGTTTTCATGGTTTCGTAAATCTGGGGAACCTTCAAAACCCATGAGTGTTGCGTGGTGTTGCAAAGTCATCCTGTGTGCCCTGTGCACCCCCATTTTTTGCTGACTGGTACTGATGGTAACTGACTCTGACTTTCCCTGGGCTCTGTCTAACCAGGCCCAGGGACATTGCTTTGTTGAAAACACAGTGAAAACACACACTTACATGAGGGTACACCATATATTAGGGTACATTTACAATTGGCATGGCCTACCCCATAAGTCCCTAGTAGATAATAGGGCAGGGGGATTAAAACTACCTATATGTCTCTAGTATACAATAGGGCATAGCAGTTTAGCGGTCAGCAGCCCTTTTTGCGCTTGCATGTGTTCACTGCTGAGAGCCTGAGCTTGCAGCAGTGCTTTTAAATGTATATTGTGCCCAAACTCGACCTTGGTGGGAGGGGCACTTAAAAAGTGATAATCTAAAATATTTTGGCATTCTAGGTACCCTCAAGTGTCTTCCCTAGGTGTCCTAGGGGTGGGGGATCATATAATTATAAGGAGGGCCCTTATAAAATATGTTTTATATGACCTGGGGACAGAGAAATTGCACATTTCACTTTCCCCATTGTAGTTAAGTTCCTTCTAAAATTGACTTTGGTGCTGGAAGCACTGTAGAGGGAGGATCTACACTATATTTACTTATTCAGGACCTCTAAAGTCTCCCCTAGGTGTCCCAGGGGTGGGGGTCCTGTAACTATAAGCAGGGGCCATATAAAGTATGTTTTATATGCCCTGATGATGGAGGAATTGCGTATTGCAGTTTCCCCTTTGTAAATGCATAGCTCCATAGGATAACATTGCAATAGTTTATGAATGCATAAATATTGCTAGGAATTAAATAAAATACCAGTCAAGGACTTAGGAGAATGATATTGATAAATCCAACAATATGCCATTGTTAAATTTACCTGATTGGTCAGAGTAACAGGATTAGCCAGGCTGCTTTGATGAAGTGATAAGTGGCTCACCCAGTGAGAGGCTATCTGTTAGAGAGAGCTCTGCTATACAGGAATGCCAGAGCAGGGTAGGAGGGCTCGTAAAGCATGACGCTTCAAAGGAGGAATAGGACAGGCCTATCTACCTCCATCCCCTATGACTCAGTCAGATAGAATGCTAAAGGCAGGAATGTACAGATGTTAGGGGGAGGAGGGCTATGGAAATAAGCCATACAGGAGTCTGGTTTAGCTAGTTCTTGCTCCTCTGCTTTACTGAATGCCATACTGAATTTTGGTCACTGTAATGGAGGACCGTCTAAATGCCCTGCCGGAAAGGGACCAGGAGCTCCTATTTCTCCACAGCAAGCTTATTGACCTGGAGGATTGCAGCAGGCAGGGCAATGTTGTTTTTTTCTGCTTTCCAGAATTAGTGGAGGGCCCTGACGCCAAATCCTTTCTTGGGGTCACCCCATCCTAGCTCACTGGTCTCATTTTTGATCCTCCGCGGGAGCTGCAATGTGCCCATTGTATCGGCCCTCCACGGCAGGACCCCGGGCACGTCCTCAGCCTCTCATCGCCTGCTTCTTGTGACATGAGCAAGCCCGACTTCTACTCTCTGCAGCCCACTCGCATGGTCCATTCACACACGGGGGTCATGAAAAATGCATAGCAGCGGACTTCTCCAGGAAAGCCAATGACCGCTGCAAGGCCTTTCTCACCCTCCGGCCCGACTTTGCCAAGTGGACATAAAGTATGGTCTCTTTGAACCTGCTTGATTCTGGATCACCAAGGATGGCTCCTCGAAGGAATTCTTCAACCCAGAGGACCTGCGCCTTTTCCTGGATAGACTTTCCACACAGGACATGGATACTTCCTCTTCCCCAGCTGAAATGGCCAATCCCCATGCCTCCTCACTCACCAATTCTGATGGACGCTGTTGAAATGACAGTGGATCCTGACATCGGGGCAGAGACCCCAATAGGGCAGCACGCTCCCATGGCAACAGAGTACAGGCTCTCCAAGCAGTGGCAGTCCTCACCCAAGGACAGGACAGAGACAAATCATGATCTCCCCTGAAACCAGCTCCCACCATGGACTGACTGCCATGAGGAATGTGATGCTGCCTTGCACCCGGCGCAGCTGGACCTGCTGTCGCAGGACTGTTGGGATCGATGACAGCCAGATGACTGAGTATCACTATGCCTGTTTTGACCATTTGCATATTTGATTGTTTTGTTCAATCAATCAATTGTGTGTATCTTTTATGATCTGTCCTTGGAAGATCGAATACAGACAATTTGATTGATTGTTCTGCTTGCTATTCTGTTTTATATACTTTATGTGCTCTGCGACTTACTCTCATTCTGTCCTGACCCCTTACGGTTGAGCTGCTAACCTCCTGCTGATGCCAAGCCGGGGGGCAGGCGACAAGGGGCGACATCAAGGCACTCCTACCCCACCCCCCTGTCCCTCCGACAGCCCAGCAGGTTGAGCCCACCTCTAACCAACAGCACTCTGGGCCACCTTGACACTCCACTGATGCCTATGGTGGGCTCAACCTCTACATTTGGCTCTCTGTTTCTGGGCTCCCGAGGCCACAGGGAGCCGGGGAACCACTTGCCTGTCCACCCCCAGACCCTTGAATGTTTGCCCTCCTCCCTTGGATGATGCCAGTACCCTCTCTCTTCCACTCTCCCCCCCACGACCTCCGTGGACACCCTATCACCCATCTATACTTACCCCTATTTGTCCATCATCTACACTGCCCTTCCTTCCTGATGGGGCCCTCTCCATGTGCCGTCTCCGTAAGCTTAGACCCGCAGTTCACAGATCAATGTTTCTGTGCTGCGCTTCCCAGCAGCAGTTACCACCAGATCTCTCCCTCCCTGCCTTCCCCTTTTCACCCTCCTACTACCAGCATATTAGGCATCCTCTCTCCCACACTTGCTGGGGTTCCAGAGTATACTCCCTTGTGTGTCCGGTGGAATTCTCACCCTTTCCCCTTCTTTTCCCTCCTCACTCCTTTCTTCCCCCACTAATTACCTGTGAAGTGCCCCACCCTCTCTGCCCCCACCACTCCCTGCTCTGCTACCTGTGGCTGCCACCCGCCTTAGTCTTTCCCCCATCCTCTTATCCAGCTCTGACCCCCTCCCAGTTCTTCCTGCACCACCTTAGCCCTGTTGCCGGTAGTGCCGCCTCACTGCATACCTTATTCTCCGCACCAACAAACGCACCCCAGCCTCCCTGCAGCCCTCCACGGCTACAGGACCCCAGACTGTCCGCGCCTTTCCCTGCTATGTGCACTTCCCATCCACTTTGATTTCTTTCTTGGAATCTCAACCGCCTCACGCACTGTGTAAAAAGGAAAAAAGTACTCTTGTATCTTCAGACAAAATGGGCAGATATGAGACCCACATGGATGCCATGGAATCAAACAAGCTGTGCCGAGACTGGGTGGACAGGGTGATACACAGTAGCATAGTGGTAGCGCAGTCCACTGATTGAGGGTCACCCCATAAATGCGGTCACCGCAAAGGTGACTATCAGGGGTTAACTTATGAGATATGCTGCTGTGGCCAATAAGCAGGCCGAAATAGCTTCCCTTACCCGCCTATACTCCATCCACCCCACCTTGCCCCATTGTATACGCCTGGAACAGACTTGCATGGCCCGTAACAGCTTTTTCACATTCAAGGTTGAGTACGCGCTGCAACGCCATGGCCATTCCTTGTACGGGGACCGTGCCCTCCAGTCGCGCCGATCGCATCCTGTGCTACATGCCTCGCACAAGGGCCACAGCTACATGACAAGGCACCTGTGTGGGGAAATGATGGTCTATGCATTGGCGGTCTGCCCCTCTGCTGGACTCATTGGCAAGAGGAATTTGGCCTCCAACCACGGCAAACCTAGCACTACATGCAACTGCAGAACTGCCTGAGGCGCTCCTTGGGCCCTCGCCCCTGGTCCTTACAATCCTCACCTCTGGTGACCTATCTAAATGTGTGGGGACACCATAGGGGAGTGATGTCGGGACTGTACGGCACACTCTCAAGCCACCTTTTCTCACAACCTCTTTTACGCACTATTCATGCCAAATGGCAAAGTCGCTTACAGACCTCATATGAGGACGAAGATTGGGCAGACATCTTGGAAGCTCTGGACAAGGCAACACAAGAGGCCCACTTAAAGTTCTGTTTTTTGGAAATTCTCCACGATTAGCATTGGACACCGACAAAACTAAACAGGGCAGGACTCCTTCCCCACGCAAATTGCTGGCAGTGCGCAAACACCCACTGTGACATAGCTCACTCATATCCTATGCGAGTGCTCTTCGATCCAATCTTTCCGGTCGCATATTGGAACAGTCTTGGGTGCTTCCAAGCCATTGCATCTCCCTATCACCCCCTCCATCATCCTTCTTCACAACCCAGGGGACTCTCCGAACCTCTCCCGACCACAGCGCTGGCTCCACCACATGACCCTGGCTACAGCTAAGGTATGTATCTTCCACCAGTGTAGATCCTCCATACCCCCATCCCAGTAAGTCTGGACCGTGGCAATGATCCAAACTGCTTTGCACAAACGTGTCATTTATAACTTACAGGACCAGGCTGCGTTATTCACCCAGATGTGGGCTCCTTTCCACAGGGATGAGGCTTCTAATGGGCACCCTACCCCAAAACATTCATACTCTAAAACCATTCCAACACACACAAAAATAATCATATCTCCGGTTCCCTACATTGGCTTTTTGTCATTTTGGTGTCATTGTAAAGATAATAATATTTCCTATTTTTATAAAATAGTGTTGGATTTCTATTGTGTGTTGTGTATTATTTATTTACTGATTTGGTGTTTTTCAATGCTTTACATTCCTGTCTCCTAAATTAAGCCTGCCTGCTCACAGCCAAGCTAACTAGGGTTGAGCATAGAAATAATTTCCTGAGACCTATTCTGAGCCCTAGACTGTGTTAGTGGCCTTATTGCCAGTGGTAGATGCATATTTACTACTAATAATAACCCACTTTCCAACACCCAGGAACACCAACCGCAACACCCATTGAATGCCTCCCTAATGCAGAGTAAGGCAATGCAGCGATTTGTGCTACTTTACCTTACTCCATATCTGTTAGGACAATTAAAGCCAGGCAAATTGGCTGTGTGTGACCTCATAAATATGATTTGGTGATTTGCGGCTCCAGAGCGGGAACAAAACATGATTCTACAGCAGTGCAAGGGACTCATAAATATGCTGCTACGTGCTCAGCACTACCGAACCCTGTATCAACCAGCCAGGACATGAAAGGTCTGTGAGGGGGCTATTCAGTATTAGATGCCTTTTGTAGAGGCCCCAGAAAAGGCGGCTAGTTTTTCCTTGATAGTCTGGGTGACATTCCTGGGGCACTTTCATGAGGAGAGTATTTTGGCATCTTTCGTAAGGTATCACAATTGTGCTTTGCCATTTTCTCCAAGACAGTGCTGCTACTGGAACATTCACAGTCCTTCTTTATTAAAAAAGCATTGAAGTACTGGGAGGCTTTCAAGGTAGTTAAGCATGATAATAAATGAGACGCTGATCTTGACAAGCTCAAAACAATTATTAATGGTCTAACTTTAGTCACAGCTCTGAATATCAGACAGCCTTATTGATGATGGCCTTTTCCCTGGCTTTTTATGGTGCCTTTAGAGGCTTGGAGCTTATAGTGAAATTTAAGTCTGACATGCACAGGGGTCTGAGGTTCCAACATTTATCCTGGTTGGAGTAGACTTGGCCATCACCTTCGCCTGTTTCAAGACTAAGCAACAGGAGGACGTAGATCAGGCAATTCAAAACTAAGCAGGGAACCTTTTGGGCTGCTCGGTGTCCATCTTGATGAATTACCTGAGCATGTGGCCTACTGGCCTGGCAACGGCCATCTTCATCAATGCTGATGAAGTCCTTCCGCCTTGGTAACAGTTCAGTAGGGTACTTTGCTTTTAGATGAGTGCATCAGTCATTGATAATTCTAAATTTGGCAGCCACTTGATAAGCATGAGAGCAGCCATGCCTGCAGTGGAGGCTGGTCTGGACGATAGCATGGTTCATAAAATGGGAAGATTGATAGTCATAAGCACTATGTGCTACTACCCCAACTTTAGGGGGAAGCTCACCTACTAACACTTTCATTTTACTTCTCGAATTTTGTGCAATAGTGCACAGGACTGCAAACAGTGTTTGGATTATTGGTCATTTATTTGTGAGGAGAGCAGAAGCAGTATTCAATATGGGAAAATTGTAACAATGGGTGGTGGCGACTGCTCTTGGCTGGTGTTGGAGGCCTTCACCAGGATGATATTCACTATCTGGCATAAAATAGAGCAAGATGGGGGAGAGGACGTACAATAACAGCCAGAGTTGCCAACTTTGGAACTGGGGAACCAGGTTCAAGTGTCTGCATTGGCTCAACATCCTGTGAGTCTGGGTAAATCACTTAATCTCCCTGTGCCAACTAAAAATGAATAGGGCCTTGTGTAATGTAACCTGTGCTCATGTAAAGCATTCCAGTACCTTCAGGACAGGTTATCACTATATAAAACTTACAAAAAAACAAAAGAGGCTGGGGATGAAGCCAGCTATGCTCACTACTCTGCATGTCGATGGAAATAATTTGCCGGAATTATGGAGTAAGTTCCATGTGGTGATTGCATGGTGGTATTTTATATCTTGTAGGGTTTGGAGGACGTTTCCTGCTACAAGAGCCCTTAATGAGCTGTTAGGTGCCTCAATAGCCAACTGAGGAACTTGTTTAGAGCAACTCACTTGACCATTCCCTACTGGTGTATGAGGGGAGTAGGTTCATCTGCCTCCAGAGTGGGATTTGTTGTTTATCAATACTAGCCTTTGCTGTGCTGCATTTTCACCTAACCCAATAAAAGGGACTGTGCTGGTGGGGCTGGGATGGTTGGTTAACCATCGTTGCCTGCGACAGAGTAAATTCATTATTTGGCCAGAAGGCAGGTAAGCACCTTGTTATCAGACCATTAATGGTCAGGCGAATTTTTTTACTTCACCTTGTTATTACCTAACCTTGTCAAGTCATAGGTAAGGTTCCCGAGTGTTAATTGCGGGCACTGCTCAATTTCATGGAACCGAATGGCCAGTCTAGTGCTTAACCATGACTGTTGTAGTAGTTTCAGTTAGATGATTCTTTGTTTAGTTTTATTGATGTTGAAGTACATGAGGAAAATATCAAAATCCTTTCAATGTCAAATAATTTGCTTTTATGTATTTTTTAAATAAAAACAATTTGAGAATTTTTATGTCTCAATACTGATTTTGGCTGTTTTCATAAGCGGGACGTGGTTTAGGTCTTTGCAAGGAGGCCTTCCCATTTATCTTTGGTGGGTCTCTCACCTTATGAAACTCAGCATTATTGACGTGTTATTGAAATATGAAAGTTTATTCTTTGCATGTTTTAACTATGTTTTGTTGATTCTTATGTTTTTGCTTAGGTTTTTGATGGTGCAAGGAGTGGGAGAATACCTCTGTAACTTCCACGCCAGTTCTCGGCCAGATCTCCTTCTCAAATTAATTCCTCTCTGTTGTCCTTTGTACGTTAATGGGGTTTTTTCCTGCTTCCAGAAGACTGTTTTATTATTCATGTTCCACACGTTTTTGGCCCAATTATGTCCACCCTTTTGCCGTAATTACAGATAAGAACTGCCTAGCAATTAAAAAGCTGTTGCGAATTTTATTTTCGATATTTTGGCTTGTGTTGTTATTATTTCACCACGCTAATTGAATATTTCCCTTCACATGCTAATGGAGGCTAATTGCAATTGGATGAACATAAGTTATTGACCACGAGCTTGCTCAGCAGTAATGCCCTAAAAAGATGTATATACTTAATATATGGTGAATCCATTTTCTACAGTAATAATTCGTATCTTTTTGTCTTACATTTTGTTACTGAGCTGCCTACCAGTGCAGTAAAAAGGTATTCATTGATTGATTGTGCTGTCATTTTGTAATGTAATGAATCACACCACTCAATTTTACATTTTTATGTGTATACGTATTTAACAATATGTCAATGGCCGTGTAGTTTTCTTTAATTGTATTGCGTTAATTTACTTCAATTCATGAAGAAAATCGGTATCATCTTCAACATGCTATCTCTGTTTATCTGTCGTGAAATATCTTTCATGCTGGCATTTTTCAAATTGACAGCTTGAGTTTTGGCAAAACATCCTGCTACAAGAAAGATAATCCAGCCTGGCAGTGTACTTTGTCACTGTCTAGTACGTTTCTAAAGTCTTCCCGCTCAAAAGCTTAGACAGGTGGATTGCTTTAAAGCACACGGTCTCTCCTCCCTTAACTGCTTCCATCAGCTTTTGTCAGAGGCTGTCGCTCTTGACTGGAGGATGTGCTCATATTTTTTATTGCCCAGTTAATTCCAGTAAGATTGGATAATACAATTGGAGGCGCATGTAGTAGGTGGGGAGGAAAGTACGGTAACCTGCATGGATCATGGTGACCGAAGTCAAATGCACAAGGTGTGACTTACAGAACATGTCCTACCTGTTAGCCACTGCTACAGAAAATACATGAACACAAATAGTAGTTTGTATTTCTTTTTCTATATCCTACCGCCATTTTGATAGTACAGCCAACTATCGCAGAGTAAGTGACTGTCATAATTTGTTATCTCACATCTTTCTGCAAATACAGTCTATCTATATATATATATATATATATATTGAATACGTAGCACAGCATGTGCAAGAAAAATGTAGGAACATACAGAAATTCTCAATGCTACGGGCTAGACCTAACTCATTCATGCTTAGGTCTCCTCCACAGCAGTGATATTTGTGTACAAAGTGAAGTGTGACCTCTTATGGCAGTGTATGTGTCCAAGTCCGATTTAATTATATAATAACACATACTCAAATCAATAAATAACCCTACACTCATAGTCATTCCTTTTATAGTGTTAAAGGTAATATGAAATGTGATTATTTATGACATTTGCAACTGCATCTGCGCCATCAGTGGTGAGGTCATGAGCATTGCCTGTCATGAGTCAGGCTAAACACAAATGCACAATCACACATAAGGTGCACAGGGTTGGAGACTGTGGTGAATGTGCCAGTGGAAACTGAAGAGATTGGGAACACTAGACAACTAACTGACAGACTGTTCAATATACTCAAATCATGGTTTTAAGTGCACTACCAGGTCAATGGTGGCAAAGCAGTATTTAAGACCTTTCATGACATACAGCCTTTGTCTGATAACATGTTGTGAGTGATTGTGGCTCTATGCTTTTGTATCGGTTTAAAATTGTTATCTCTCCCTCACGTTTGTTGCTTTTTTCCCTCTCAGTTCGCTCACAGTAGATTTTCAATTTGGCCATCCTTTCCCCTGGTGCTGTTTTTGTTGGCTCCTTGTCTCGCTTGTTTCCTAGCTCGAACCCGTGGGTTTTGCAGAGGCATCCTGGGGCCCGCATGCTGGATTCCAGGTTTGCTTAAGGGCCAACACAGCAACAACCAATGTAAAAATCGTAGGCCTCGCAGAACACTAATAAATGGTATGAGCTCATCCAGTCTGTATTGTATTCTCTACTTACCTGCTGTCCTCTGTCACACTTACAGCCAGTTTCGAGAGGTCCTGCCCCTCCATTGCTGAGATAATGTTGTGCCGCTCCTTCACTAAGGTAATTTCACGTTCAAGAGTGTTGGTCTCTCTTGCTCCTTGTCTCTCTCTGTCGCTCTCTCATTCACCTTTATTGTTTGCCCCATATTCCTAATGTAGTTGGCAAATACATCTTGCCCACCTGTGTACCCATTCAGAAATGGCAGAAGCTTTCAGCTGGACTAAACCTCCAGAACATGACAGTGTGCAACTTATTGTTTACATGCCTGCTGTATGTGCTATGGGTTGAGTCACACAAAAAGCAGGTGACATGACTTCCATTTATTTATTTTTTCACCTCTGGAATTCCAAACAAGGGATTTTAAAGGTGACTTTTTCCATTCAGCACCTACTTTCATGCTGTCTCCGCAGAAAGGGGTACTTGAGATATCCTCTAGGTTGCTTTATCCATCTAGCGTTGGCAGTTGTTCTCTCCATTCCTTCTCAATGTCTTCACTTTTACTCCTTTTCTTTTATAATGTTGTAAGTAACACTATCCAGTTACAAAAAACAAACTACATTTTGCATTACTTAGATTTTGAATTCCTTAGATCCTCAGTGAAAATAGCATTTATGGCAAGCACAATAACTAATAACCAAACCTCAACCACTCTTCCCTTTTCCATCTTCAAATAAGTAGTGTTTCTTCTATTCCCCTGCTTATGTTACTGTCACGTCCTGCAAGTAGTCCCTGCCACTCCTGTCACACATCTGGGCAGGCTACAGCCTTCCTGAACTTTGGTAGGTTTGGGAACGAAACCAGAAGTTATCCGTTACTCTTCTAACCACTTCTTTGCTTCTACCATGGAACCCTGTAGAACCTTAACTGCCTCCTCATTATGTAAGATGATTAGAGTTGGCCACCACTCCTAATGGTGCAGAACATTCATGGTAGTTACTGCACCAAGTAAGTCCTATTGCTGCATGGTGCAGTATTTACCTGGGTATGATAAATACCAACAAGTCCCAGTGTGGCCTGGCAAAATGAGACCTAGGAGCAGAAGAGGTTGCGGGAGCCCAATAGGACTCTCGTAGATGGCTCACACCTTAAAATACACCCACTTACAAAAAGCACCATAGAGAATCCACCAAGCTCTGGGTGAGGTCGGATGGACCTATTTCCACTGTGTAGAGAATTAGAGCCACCTAAGTCATCAAACATGGACATTTAAGATTACGTTGAGTCAATCAAGAGAGGCTAGGTTTAATGTTAAAGGTTATATTTATCTTTATGATTAGGAATTTAAGTTTCTTTAGTCAAATTAGAAACTTACAGAAATATAAAAGTGGGCTAGAAATCAGCAATTAAGACATGTGTTCCATAAAGAAACCAAATAACCTAACTAAAGGATCTATTCTGAATAAGAACCCATAAAGAGTTCTGTAGGAGAGAGTGATGAGTAGAAAGGACAAACTCCTCTTGAAGAGTAATTCTGGAAACTCAGCTGAGTTCCCTTAAGCTGCAGTAGCAACTCTCAGAATAATGATCTGTGCAGTAGAATTGATCATGTAATTAATTAAAAGAAGTCACCTCAAAAGTCTAAAGTAAATTAACTCTCCATGAAGAAGAGTCTCAGGAAGAGGAAAAATCCAACAGCAAGACTGCCGGACGGGTAAGAGGGAAAGTAGAGGTATGTGTCTGACTAGCTAGGAACACTCGTTATTATAACCTTTCAACACATGCATGAGTTCGTAATGATGCTTTCCCTCGCTGTCCAATCAGAACTGTTCGTAAGGTGGTATTGTCAGTCACACAATGCATCATTTGCCGATTCTCACAGTCTGCACTCTCGTCATCCGAAATGATACAGCCCTTTGGTACAATGGTTACATGAAGAAAGGTTCCCATGAGAACCTTCGAAACCCAAGCTAAAGACGTATTGTGAGTTTCAGCACAGAAACAAAAGCTAGTCAGCAAAATGTAAAAACATATATCGAGTTAATATTCAAGCAACATAATAAGTCTACATTGCCATTTATTCTATTCACTTTCAATGAGTTTATTCTCAATGGAAATAAATTAACAGGTGTTGAGAGGAACTAAATAAACATAGCACTAAAGTGAGCACATTTCTTAAGATGACATCAATGTTAGGCTGTTGCACAGAAAATTATACTATGAGCAGAGGTTCGAAATAAGCTTCAGTCCTAGTCGCTGATCAGGCTAAAGTATAGTTGCTTGATGCAAAATTTTAAAATACATGCAATTTCAGTGAAGCATTTCTATTTTTTTTTTTTGATAAGCCAAAATAACATGCTCATACAAAATAGAGTATTTCGAAATTAGAACAATTCATAATATAGGAAAGAAAATACATTAGGATTGTGTATAGTCATTGTTACCTGAAATTCATTATTTTCTAATTCATAAGAAAAACATAAATCTGATTAAATTCAACAAGGGCATCAATACATACAATACACGGGAGGATAGGAAGGGTAAGGCCCAGAAAAGAATATTATACTGTGTAAATGCCAAATGATCGACCATAGCACCCCATATCTTTAAACCAAGTCTGCGTTTTTGCAACCCCTTAAGAGCATACAGACTGTACTCTAGGTTACATATGGCATATAGCTTTCATCTCCACATTTCAAAGGATGGTGGTTCCTTCTGCCGCCACAGTGTTGCTATACATAATCGGGCCACAGCCACTGCTATGAAGATTAAATATCTGAATATATATATCTCGTGATTAGTCATTGAATCTTCCAGAACTTTCAGTAACATAACCCTCGGTGTAATTGTGGTCTGTGCCCCAGTAATTTCCGTCAAGAAGGCCTCCATCCCACCGATCAGTTGTCTCAACTCTGGGCATGCAATTAACGTATGCAAACTATCAGCCTGATCCATCCCACATCATGTACACTTGCCATCGTTTAACCCGCCCCATTGTGAGATTTTTAGCAGGGGTGTAGTATAGGTTGAAAATGGTCTTGTAATGCTGTGTTTTAAGACTAGAGGATATCAGGATATTCTTGCCCAAAGCAATGGAGTCTTGTAAGATGTTGCCTCCCTGAGACAATCTAGTATTCCATTTAAGATGTTGTGCCTCCAGATCATATGGCTGTATTTCGATCTTCCCATGCCCCCTAACTGCATCTATCAGGTTATTTTTTTGGGCTAAACGTTCTACATCTGCTTTCTTTTTCTAAATAATCCTGAATCTGTAAATATTTTAAAAAGTCTGTTTTAGGCAGATCAAATTCCACGGCCAGAGAGGAATAAGACCGGACACCGCTACAGCAACTAAATCCCCCAAGGTGACTATACCTTGTCGTCTCCATCTAGCCATAGTGGCGTCCCAAAACATGTATGGTAATAATGCTGAAGCAGAGGTGGGCCTATAATGGCTGATCCTACCAATCTACAGGCGCTTCAGAACCTGCTGCCATACCTTGCAAACAGCATGGACCACCTTGAAACAGGTTTTCTTATAATAACTAAGTTCTAGATTTTGAAAGAAGCCTCTCTCTGCCTCTGAGCCCAACAACATTTGAAAAATATGCGGAGTCTCAGCTACCTCAGTTTCTCCTTAGCCCACCAGTAAAATTCCCATATAATGGAGTAGACATGCCCAGTAGTAAAACATAAAGTTAGGTACTGCCCAGCCCTACGCAAGATCATGGTAAATTCATATATTTCATTGCTCAGCGGGGTTTACCTTGAGCTCAAATAAAGCTGCTGCAAATAGATTGCAATTTCTGGAGGTGCTTCCTACTAAGTTCCAAGGGTACCGATCTAAAGAAATACAGAACCTTGGGCAAAATATTCATCTTTAAAACATTGCATCTTCCAACCATTGAGAGATGCATGCCTTCTATTCTATCCAGCTCACTTTTAATTTTCCGCAGCATGGGATCCCAGTTGGCGAGTACCATTTTATCCAGGCATGCACTAATTCGACACCCAGATATGTTGTCTCTTCTGTAACCCTAGGATCACTAAAAGATGCTTGGTTTGTACATATAATTTGAGTCTTAGCTATGTTTAATTTATAGCCGGAATCTTGCCCAAATAAAATTGCCATCCGTTCAATCTCTAACAGTGCTTGGGCAGGGTCCGGGGAGACAACAGCTATATTGTCAGCATATGCTAGGACTTTGAACTTCTCCCGTCCAAACCGAACCGGTTGAATACTTAAACTATTCTCCAATAAATTCAAAAAAGGATTAATATAAAGAGTAAATAATAAAGTGGAGCATGGACAGCATTGTCTAGTCCCTCTTGATATGGACACTAAGGGGCCTATTAGGATGGCGGGCGGACTTTCGTCGGTGGCGGTGCTGGGAACGGCCGCCAGTGGTGCGGCGGTCCCGCACCGGCGATTAGGATGCCACCGCCACCGTGGCGGTGGCATCCTCTCCCAGCATTAGGCGGGCGGTGCTCACAGCACCGCCCGCCACAATGCTGGGAATGCACTGTGTGCATTGTCATGCACAAGGTGACAGGCACCGCGCGGTGCCTGCCACCTTGTCCATGACAATGTAGGGGGTACCATAGGTACCCCCATGTGCACCCCCACCCCCTCCAATACCCTGGGGCCCGCAACGGGCCCCCAACAGCAAACTCCGCATGGCTTTCCATGGCGGCATCGCTGCCACGGAAAGGCTGCTTCCCGCACCCATGCTAATATGGATGGCGGTGTCTAGCAGACACCGCCACCATATCTAGCCCCTTTTCCGCCCGGTCGACTGGTCGACCGGCGGAAAACCGGCGGACGGTCTTTCCGTCCGCCGGGGTCCCCCCCGCCATACTAATATGGCGGGGGGGAAATGGGTGGCGGGCGGAGGGAAATGTAGGGCAGATCGCCACCGCCATGCGGGCGGTGGCGATCCGCCCTACATCGTAATGACCCCCTTAATGAGTTCGAGCCCAAGCGCACATATTCGAGCCACGGGTGATTTATACATAGTTCTAACTGCCCTGACAAAGCCTGGTACAAAGTCTTGCCAGCGCATAGTTGCCCACAAAAATCCCCGAGACGCGGTCAAACACCTTTTCAGCATCGAGTAGCACTACTCCACATGGAGCTTGCTGAACGTTGGCAGAGTCTAGCAGGGTAACTACCCTGCTGATGTGGTTGACCGTGCCTCTTCCTGTGATAAAACCATGTTGACAGGCAGAAACTAAGGAAGTAATTACTCTTGAGAGTCGCGTAGCTAGAATTTTTGCGTATATTTTCCCATCACAATTTAAAAGCGAGATCGGTCTGTACGACCCGGGTAGTGTGGGAGGCTTATCTTTTTGTTTAAAAATGATGATATTAGCTACATCCCAGGATGCAGGGGCATCCCCTTTTCGTGCTTCCTGAAATGTAGTAAGCATATCTAATTTTAACTCCGGCAAGAAGATTTTGTGAAATTCTAGCGGGAGGCTATCTGGGCCGACAGCCCTGCATACTGCTAAATAATTGACAGCCTCCAGAAGCTCCTCTAGCTTTATAGGCTCCTCCAAGTACCTCCGGTCTTCTAGACTCAGAATCCTTCTTTATGGATCCTTAAAGAAGGACTCACAACTCTCATGACCGCTTTGGTCCTCAGTATATAATTCTTCATAGAAAGCCCTAAAAACTTCCAAGATCTCCACTGGTGTTTCGACTAATCTCCCGGCTGGATCTTCAACCACAATAACTGCACATTTAGCCTCCTTATATCTTATCTTTTTTGCCAAGCATCTGCCCGTTGCCTCCTCATATTCATAACATTCCCTTCTAAAAAGACGATATTTTTTAGCATTGTCCTTAGTCCATTGCAAATTTATCCTGGCCTTACAGCGGGCCACCTCAGTTTGCACCTGAGTTATATCCAGATTTCCCTGCAGAGTTTGCATAAGGCTAGACTCTGCCTTCTGAAGGTCCTCATATGAACCCTGTATTAATTGCCTCTGCTGCTTTTGAACATATAGACCAAAACTGAGAATTTCCTCCCCGGAGCCCTGCTTTTGAAGCATCCCAGACTATTATATGGGTGGTAGAGTTCCAATTAATAGAAAGAAATTGGTTCAGCCACTGCCGGATGTGACGTATAAACTGTTCGTTGAGCAGTAACGTCCTGTCAAATGACCCACAGGGTCACACCAGACCATGCATTACGAGTTTTAACAGCAATGGATGATGATCCGATGTGACTTTGGGGAAAACCTGTATCTGCGCATCCGCTAAGTGCGTTTTAGTTACAAAAAAATAATCTAATCTAGCAAGCTTTTGATATGGACACGAATAGTGTGTGTACCCAGGATCTGGATGTTTTAATTTGGCCCAGACATCAGCTAAACAATGATCATATAAAAGTTGCTGCAGGGCCTTGAAAACCTTAGGTTTTCGACCAGTTTATGTATCTCTGCCGGCTCGCAGAGTTTCATCTTCTAGCTGGATGTTGAAATCCCCACACAGTATCAATGGGGAAGGCCAGGAAGCCAGCTCTAAATTAGGATAGTCTAATATCTGTGCTTCATCAATATTAGATCCGTACACGGAGCATATTAAGAATTTCCTATTGTCAGCTAAACATTCACCTATCGCCCAACGGCCGTATTTGTCAGCAAGAACTCTACCGATGGATTGAATGTTAGATTTAGCGAGGATGGCCACACCTCTTGTAGTAGTGCCTTGCATTGTACAAGCTAGAAGAGTATACCCTAGCTCAGATATCATCCTATGTTTCCCCATGGTATATGTGTCTCTTGGAGGCATACCACATCTGGACACATCCTTTTTATTTCCTGCACCACTCTTTGCCGTTTAGCCTTGTTGTTGAGGCCAAATACATTAAAAGAACAAATAGACACTCTATCCACCATCAGCCCACCTTAAATTGCTCTGGTGGTAAACTCTTCCACATCCAATTAAACACCGCATATGTGTAGACACAATCCTTAGCTTCTGTTTGATCTACTTCATTTATTGGATTATTTTTGATTTCCCCCCACACAACCCCACAGCAGCCCCACCCCACCCAGAAAGCCCACCCAAACCCACCCCAGCACTTCCTCTGCCAAGGGAAGCCCCCCCTTCCACCCCGATCATGGCGGCAAATAGACCCGTAGGCCTTGAGTGATGGAGAGCCTTGCGACACCAGCCAATCGCCCCCTTCTTGCTCCCAGGTTCACCCAACCCACTATGTGTACTGACAGAAGAAAGGGAGCACAGCAAGATGCAGAAAAAAAAGAGAGAAAAGAGGAAAACACCCCCAAAAACAAAAAACGAAGAATACAAGCACCAAACAGCAATAAAACACCCAGCCTCATCTTGCACTACCTGTACCCCCCGATCTTGTTTAATGCTAATCACCTTCCTAAGACTTAAAGCCCTGTAAAAATTCTTTGGCCTTTGCCTCGGAAGTGAAAAATTGGATTTTATCTTTGTATATTTTTTATCTTTGTATATGATCTTAAGTTTGGTAGGGTTGAGAAGAAAAGCTTGAGCTCCCTTGGTCTGGAATGGTGTAATCAACTGTCGAAGCTGCCACCTTTTTTCGACAGTCGTATGGCAATAGTCTGGCCAGACAAAAAACTCAAACCCTTTCCCCCTTCTCTTCCTATCTGGCCGCGCCAGATCGTACAGGGCCTGTAGAGTCAAAAAATTGGATAAACAAATCAAGACCACTCTGGGTCTGGGGGCAGAGTGGCTAGGTCTGAGCCCGTTGCACCTCCTTGTCCCAGATCGATTGTGCAAGTTCAGGAAAGGCTTCTGCAAAGAGTTCCGCGATGAATTTCCGGGGATCAGAGCCTTCCGCGCCCTCCGGTAGACCAAGGACTCTTAGATTGTTGTGTCAGAGGCGATTTTCCATGTCCTCAAGCTCCATGTCATATCGTTCTTCTGGGGTGCCAGAGTATCAGTGGTGGCTTTCTGAGCAATCATCTCATCCTCTAGTGTGGAAATTCTGTTCTCTGCTTCAGTTATCCTTTTGGCAAATTCCGTGCAAGAATTTCCCACTCAGCGTAATGAGTTTTGGAGCTTGCGGTAGGCACCTTGTGTTTTTTTACTTTCCACACGGGTTTCATCTCTGTGTGTCATTATGGTCCCATATATAACAGAGAGGGAGATATCTTCCGGGTGCTCTGATGGTTTATGCACAGCTTGTCTCGTTGTGTACCCTGAAGAGAAGGAATAGTCCCATGAAAGTGCAGCAGCTGGATCCCCTTGCTCCCCGGGGTCAGATGTTGGTATCTTTTTCCGTACAGTGCCGGTACCAGATGCCACAGTTGGATTTTCCTGGCACCTCCTCATCCAATTGTGTGCTGGTAGTCTCACTCCATGGACTATTATTTAGTGATCGCCCCCGAGGATAGTTCCGGCATTTGCAATGACTCATCTCCTGAAGAATTGGAGGGGTCTGATAAGGAAAAGAAGTGCTCACCAGCATCAATCTCAACCTGATCCATAGGGTTAGTATATTTCGCATCCATTGACTGATACTCGCCCACATCTGTCTTAGTGGTTACCACAATTGGGCTAGCGGCTATTAATTCAGAGAGTTTCTTCCCGGGTGCTGTCTGTACCCGATGTGTCTGCTCCCCGAGCAAACCAGTCTCCCCTGGAGTTAACACCGAGGAACTAGTAGTAATTAATTCCTGCCCCCCGTGCCATCTCCTGCCCAGCATCACTGTTAGATGCACATTTAGCACCCGCATCAAGACCAAAGTCACCCGGGTTGTCTAGGCTCGCCTCAACCTTCCAAACAGCCGGAGAAGCCTCTTCCAGCTGCCGCTCCTCCTGTTTAGTGCTAGTGCTCTTTCCTTTTCTGAAAGGGAGGAAGATTTTCTTCGAAGGTCCGGCGATCTGGATTTTTTCGTGAACCGGCCCATCCTCATTGCCATCTGTTGCTCCAGGTCGTTGTTTTTCTTGTTTCTCTTCCAGGGCTCTTCCTAACCCAGAGAAGTCTCCAGCCGTTCATGTTTTGGCCCCTCGGGCATCCTTCGGCAGCATGGCTGTTGGGACACGCTGAGTTTCGGCCGGGAAGCCTCCAGGGAAGGTCAGCGCCAGCCGGGTAAGTGGGACCACACACCACTGAAATATGTGTACATCCCACAGCATTTCTTGCTTAACCAAGGGGGGGTGAAGCGTTGTCTTCTATTCATTGAAGTTGGCTGGGGTAGCAGATCCAGAGCATTCTGCTGTGCTCAAATAAGAGGGGGGGATGATCAGGCACGAGGCTCACTCGGCCGACAAGGCAGCCGCAATCTTGCACGGCCTCTCTCTGTTCTAAGTGAAGCATTTCTAATAGCATTTTCCACACCTATGTTTGTTACTCTATCATATGTTTTGGTTTTATTTACTTATTCTACTAAAATGTATTCACACATTGTGTAGGGTATTTCTAAATACACGTTTTACTTAAACTAAAATATGTTCCGAATTGCATTTCTAATGTGCTAAAATATGTTGATTTCTAAATATGCAATCATTTCTCTCAGGTATTTACAGCACATATTGCATAGCATTTCCCCTTTTTCAGAACCTTAACCCCCACCCCCATGTATTTTGTCAATGAAATTGTAGGGCTGCAGTTAGTATCCCACTTGGTATTTATTCCATGGGCTGTTTATCCTATGCAGCAATTAGCCCACATCTTGAAATCCCAATTAATCTGCAAACCGAATCAATAAATCAGTAGTTATCTTACTTTTTTGTAATAATAGCCACATTGGTGTGATACCATGATAAACCCCTAAATCTTTCAAAACGATCCACTGTTTTATTTTATGGTATTACATTTTGTAAACATGTAACTCCACATACTAGCAGCATTTTCTGTGAACCGTTCTATTGCACCATCTTTAAGAATCCGAGCTAAGGAGGGAATTCTGAGACTCCCTAATTGTACTGCACCCGCACTGTATTCAATAAGTGAACAATAAATCGCCTACAAATATTAGAGTATTCTTCATATTAAAATGGTTGTATTTAAGTGCTGCCCTGTACTCCCTCTGTTCCCAAGGAGTATTGATATATAATCACAATATCAGTGCACACTTTTTCTTGTTTGGGGTGCCACACAAGTACACTAAAAAGCTGCTTTCAAACCCAGAGAAGTCACAGAAGTTCAATTATGGTGAAAAGAAAAATAAGTGCATATTCCAGATAACATTCTGAAATGCTCCATATTGGTGAAATGTTGTTATTCTTGAAAAGCTTACATTCAATGTTTAAATATAATGATGGCAACCTAAGACAAATAGAATCATATGCCGACGACACACAATTGGTCTTCTCCCTTGCCCCTTGAAAAGGCTCACAGTCCTATCAGCTGTCTCCCTGCTTGGAAAAGGTATCCAAGTGTATGGCAAACTGCTGCTTAAAACTGAATGGGGAGAAACTAAGCTGATGATTCTGGGGAACAGACCAGACCCCCAATCAACTATAGACTGGCCAGAATGTTTGGGCAATCCACCCATCCCCATCTCTCCTAGCAAAAGTCTTGGGATGTGGCTGGACAAGTTACTTTCCATGAATACAAGGGCGAAAAAACTTGTGTCAGCTTGTTTTGGCACCCTCAGAACACTCCGTAAAATCTTAGATATTAGCTCAAGTGTATATAGAAGAATTGCGGTTCAACCCCTTGTTTTCCCCTGGTTGGTCTACGGGAATTCTCTGTACATAGGCTCCCCCAAATATATCATAAAAAGACGTCCGAAATACGGCAGCAAGGATCCTGTACAAGGTCCCAAAATTTGCCTCAGCAAACAGTGCTCTAGCTTCTCTGCACTGGCTCCCCATTGAGGCAAGGATAACCTTTAATACACTCTTTCTGGCACATAGAGGGCCTAACGCCAAAGGACCCACTATGATAAGAGCACTCTTAACCCCTTAATCCCCCAGTAGGACTTTAAGTTACTCTACGGGTCGATTCTTGAATGTACCTAGAATTCACAAGGCCAGGTGGGGCGGTAGAGTTCATGGTGTGGTTGGATGCTTGAGAGTTTTTTGATGTTTTTTGCCAGTCCTCTTTCCATGTCGACAGACACGCGCGGTTTGTATTTCTAGCGCGGTACGTAGGAGACAGGTTCCGACTCCATGGACTGACGGGAGACCGCCGGCTCGCCCACGAAGTTTGCAAGGTCGAAGCTTATCAGGGCTTTGGAACTAGGCAGCATTTTTGTATGCAGGCTACGGGACTAACAGTAAAGCCCGTGGGGGTTTGATTAGGACAAGGACAGGGCGTTTATGGGCCTATGCCTTGTCGAGTCTAAAATTATTCTGAGTCGCATAACGGAGAGAAGTCTGAGGGACTTGGCTGTGGTTCCCAGCCTTGCACCTTGACATATGAACTGAGTTTATTGGAAGAGGTTTACACAACACAGACATAGGAGCGTGTCAACCTCATATCAAAGAACGAGGGTGTGCCACTACATTGGAACTATATGTGGATTACGCTGCATTTTAGATACGGAATAACTTTGGTCCAGGCTTCCCTATACCTCTTGAACTTGGGGTCTTCGGGCTGCAAAGTTTATATACAGGTGCAGGAACTCACAAGAACTAAGGCGGGTTATACTACGTATGATCCATAGGATCTTTCATGCTGCATACTTATACTTTTGCTTGGAAACCTGGGAGAATCTAGAGGACGAAGCTTGCTTTAACTGATCGGGATCTTCATAGGACCAGATTACGCGTATCCTTCCTATACGTCCGGTACACTGTCCTACGGTGATTCCGGACATACATATTATTGTATCTTAGCCTTGAAAAAGTCCTGCTGGACGAAACATGTGTCGGCTGCCAGTGTGTTTTTGTATGTGGACACTTGAGATCAAGAAAATAAAATAAAAGAATAAGAAAAATCTGATGGACTCACTCTATCTACTATCTACGCTACTACTTGACCTTACGTTGTTTTGAGACTTACCCTGTGTGCCTCGGCATTTGTGTATAGCATGGATGCTTAAGAGTAGGCGACCTTGAAGGGCTTTGACCATGTAGGCAAACATATTACAGTTCAATTCAATTCAATTCAAAGAACTTTATTCGGTTACTAAACAAAAGTAACCATTAAAGCACAAAGTAATTATCACATACATTACATCATCTCTAAAAAGGATACAAGTTACAACTTCATTTTTAACAGAATCTAAAAAACATATAACATTTTTATCATGATAGTTTTACGAAGTTTAAAAACATATTTTAAAAAAGCAGTTATGGAGGCAATAATAAATACATTCTCCAAATATTGCAAAGCCAAAAATGCGGGGCGGCACTGTCTCAGACCCAAGTTTTTTAGCACAGGTATGATCCATCTTTTTCTCGGAATAGAGTAAAATTTGCAGAAAAACAATATATGAATCGATGACTGTGCAGAGACATTGTCGCATGGGCATTTGGTTAATTCTCTCGACCAATCATTTATAATGGGGAAACTTAAACATCTATGTAAAATGTTCAGTCTAAAACGTGTTAACAAAAATCTATCAAAATCTCTTGTAACCAGCAGAATATATGGTTGTATAGCTGCAGAGACCAGAGTAAGATAATGAGTTTGAACCGTTGTTTTTTTCATTTCACTCATAGTTCTAATTTCGCCCAATAAACACATGCAGTCACTCTTAAGGTCTTTTCTAGACACACTGCGCATAGTATGGGAATCATTATAGTATTCAAAGTGGCCTAATTGGGATAAAAACATTTTAATATATTTTAGCCATCTTATATGTTTGACCCCATCTATACCCAGGGCATCATTTAAAATGTGTTGATTAAAGGCGGTCTGATTTGCAGTCCAAATCCTATGCCACAGAAGGATCCGCTGAATCTTAATCGCGTCCTCCAAATATGGCATACCCAATTCCGCATGGCAGATAAAAGTAGACGTACTGTCTGGCACTGTCAGGAGAAACCTGAGGAACGTATTTTCCGCCAATTGTAATGGGGTTACATTAGCATATCCCCAAATTCCCGCACCATAAGTAGCAATCGCTACACATTTCGCCTTATATATGTGCAGCAGTTCCCCAGGTGAACGTCTTCCCAACTTTCTACTAAAATTTGATAGTGCCATCAATGATTTGTTAAACAGCAACTTTCTGGTTTTGACTGCTCTTGTCCAGGTTCTTGCTTGATCAAATAAGATCCCCAAATAGGAAAAGCTTTTAGTATGCTCTATTGCCTTCGTATTGATAAAAATAGTATTTTGCTTTTTTTAAAATCCATTCCCGCAGTTCATTACATATGTTTTTTAACAATTTATGGTGAGACCCAAGTTGGACATAAAATTTGTAAAACTGTTAACAACCCTTTGAAGGCTAAGCGGAGTACGGGCCATAAGGACCGCGTCATCAGCATACATGAGTGCAGGTATTGGGCGAGCCATTGCTGTTGGTAAATCCCTGCACACCTTGACCAGAGTTGTTTCTAAGTCATTTATGTGTAGCGTAAAGAGGAATGGGGCAAGGACACAGCCTTGCCTTACGCCTCTCTGTACTCTGAAAGCCTTAGTACAGTTGCCATCCACACTGAATCGAACACTAGCCCTTGTCCCTGGGCCTTCTAAAATCGACCACAACCTATCATGGATAACACAGTCAAACGCTGCCGTTAAATTGACAAAAGTTAAAAACAGTCTTTCCCTTTTTGCTTTGGTGTATTTATCCAGAAGAATATGAAGATTTAGGCCCTGTTCAATTGTACCCAGCCCTTTGCGAAAGCCATATTGGACATCACTTATTATTGCATGTTCCTCCGCCCAGGCCTACAATCTTTCCAATATAACTCGACCTATGATTTTAACTGTTGAATCTAATAAAGAAATTGGACGGTAACATACTGGGTTGGCCCTGTTCCCCTTTTTAAAAATGGGGACTATTATAGATGCTTATCAGGTTGATAAAAAAACCCTGTGAGCAACAAGCATTAAAAACCTGCGTTAAAAGTGGTCCCCATAAAGCTAAATTAGATTTAAAAAGGTCCACCGGGATACAATCTGGCACCGGGGCCTTTCCACCCATACTTGAATTTATGGCCGCATTAACCTCACTCAAGGTAAAATTCAGGGGTAGTTCTCGCTAAAATAGCCTGGTCATCTGGCTGTGAGTTACTATACAACTTAGAGTAATGCGATATCCACTCTATTTCCGTGATTGCAATCTCTATTGTCGCTTTATCATTCTCGGCAAAGAAGGGCGCATTCACCGCTTTCCAGAAGGCGGAGGAGTCTCGATTAATCGAGGCATCACGTAGGGCTCTCCATGCTTCCTCTCTTATTCTTTTCTTCCTTTCATTCAATACCCTCTTATAATCTCTTCTTGCCTCTCTAATACAAGCCTGATCTTTCACTTTAGCATGCAGTGAGTGTTTGAGTGTTCGATAGGCCTTTGTACAATCTGAGTCAAACCACCCCTGTTTTGATATATCACGTTTTTTAGCCTTTACACAAAGTGTTTCTTTAATAAATTTAGAGATGGCTAGATAATTCTCCAAAATTAGGTGGTATGACGACCTCTCGTCCAGGCATGAAAAGAACATATTCTTACATTTCAGTATTATATTTCTAGTAATATTATCTGGATCCACATTAGCCCATTTCAATGCATACCCATTTTGTCTATTCAGGGTGATATTCTTTAAAAATTGGGTAGAGTTACCTCTTCTATATAGATCCTGTCTATACAACATCACCTCAATGCTCAAAGGAAAATGATCACTCAGGACAATGTCATGAGTGATAAACTTCTCAATTTGTGAGGCATACCTGCTCGAAATTAATATAAAGTCCAATATAGAAAAAGTACCCCTGCCATTGAAAGTCGGGCAAAAAGGGACCACGGGAGAGCATAAATTATTTGCAAAACCCATATCAAGCGAGAACATAATATCATTCAAGAGATCACCGTACACTGTATGTCTAAAATGGGGAAAACTAGAGCCTTTCTCGTATGATATTCCACAGGTCCCTGTGTCAGCGTACTGACATATAGAATGATTGAAATCCCCACCCCAAACAATGAGGACCCCTTTTGTTAAATGAGACTGTAAATCATTTAAATCATTGCATAGACATCTTAGTATCCCCTCGATCATTTCCGGTGATACATTATTATAAAAATTTAACAATACCATACAAAGTGACGAATCAGTGTGTAGACACATAATTTGGTAATATCGATTACTGACATTTAATTCAACTTCCCTTATATTTAAGTGATTTGATATATATATACATAGACCACCTTTAGCTCTACCATAAGATGATCTTACGGCAGGGGTGTGGAAGGTTTTATACCCATTCATGTGGATAGGGTCCTCCACCCAAGCCTCTTATAAGCATAAGATCTCGTAGTTACTCACAAAGTCAGTCCATAGATTATTTGTCACCTTGGATTTTAATCCTGCCACGCTCCAAAACAGGATCTGGCTCTTTACTTTCCTATCTATACTGTCATTCCTTTCCTGACCACCATCAAACTCCTCAGCTATACACCCGGTCTGTATCATGGGGGCTTGAGGTAAGACCACCAGAGTACCCGGTGTAAAATTGTTAATTATCAATTCATTTTCCCCAGCAATGTCAACAGGTGAAAGGATAATATCATTGCTGGATTGAATTGATAATAGTCCCTCATATGAGGGAATCTCCACTCTGCTAAATGTGACAGCCTGGTTGGGGTCCTCAAATGTCAGTCAATCAACTGCTTCAAGATTATTGAACACATCAAAACGATTCTGAGTTGGAATATTAAACTGTCTTCTATAAGTCGAAACTTGACTTTCCCTATTTATCCTGGCATTGTTACTGTATGTGGGTTGATAAAAATAACCCAGGGGAACCAAGTTAACACCATGTCGTGAAATAATAGAATTTTCAGCTCTATTCAAAATCGTTTGTACTAACTGAGGGGTTTTAAAAGTCAATACCACACAGTCCCCAGGCAGATTTTTTTGTCCCTGCCTACCCAACCCACTCTCCTAGCCATCTTAAACTCATCAAATAGCTTCTCTGTAAGGCCTGTTTTAGACCCAAGCCAATGCAATGACCTGTTCCTTAAGATCTCCCATGATTCATCCGCCCCATAAGATAATTTAGGGACATTAGCTAACACCACTATATATGGAGTAGCAGCTGGTGGTAGGTAACCCTGGGCGGTGAACTACGCTACGCTCGAAAGCTTGCGAAGTTTCGGTAACTTTGTAATTCGCGTAGAACGCGAAGTTACCGTGCACTACGCAATTTGCGGTGTAGCGTAGCTGTTTTTCTTCTTCGCGCGCTCAATATACGTTCTCGCGCGCGCGGTAACGACCTACCGTGATTCTGCGTTCGCCGACGCGACTTCCTATCCGTTCGCAGGTGCCACGAGATTTGGAATCTGGCCGCACGATCCCGCGAGAGTGTGCGAACGCGAACACGTCATTCGGACGCGCAATCTGACTTCCGGCGGCAGTGTTGGTAAGATCGCGATCCCGAACACGAAGAAACTACAATCTGGCGAAGAATATCTCTCGAGCATCATAAAACCTTCTCGAAAATGATGGTTTTGCTCCAAAAACTCCTCAGATTGTGATTTGGCTGTAGTTTTTTGTGCAAGGAGTCCTTTTTCTTTTTTACTTTTTTCCCAAGAGGAAGGAAGTGCCCCTGATTCTCAAACTTCCTGTTCCTGTCCAGCAGGCTCCTCCCAGTGCTTTGTCCATATGCTGTTCACTTTCATTTGGATTTGGAGCTGGAAGGATCACTTTTTGTGTCTGTCTGCTGCATCATATCATTGGATTGGATTTGAGGACTCTTGGATTTGAGATTTTACAAGTAAGTTTGAGAATTGGTGTACTTGTTTGTTTGATTGGGGCTTGTTTACTTTGTACCTACATTTTTTTGGGGATTTCCATAGTTTTTAAAATTTATTGTTGTGGCCTGTAGTTTCGGCAGGGGCCTAGTTGTTTTTCTTTGATTGGAATTTCAGTCAGTAGGCCCAGACTAGAGCCAGAGGTACCCTTGGGTGCATGTTTCTGTGGTGTCTGTTGAATTTAAACATTATGTAGGGCATGCATGGATGGCATTGGATTGAATTGGTAAATGTGGTTTTTGGGGTGTATTTCACTTTTTGGGTGTAATATATACCTTTGTTGGATGTGTGTGTGTGCTTGTTGTGTAACTTTCCAACCTTTCGTAGCCCTGTGGATTTTCGTTTTTGCATTTTTGTTTTAAAGCTGTGTTGTTTAGCACTGCAGGCCTCCTTTGTCTGGTCATATTTATTATTATAAGCCTGCTTGAGTTCATTGTTTTCCATGGCCTGTTGTGACTGTGAGTGACCACGTGGCTTGGGGCCATTTTGTGCGGGTACTTTAGTAGTGTGCTGCTTTTTCCATATAGGCCTGCATGTCTTTTCTTTGTTCCCCTTGGCTTATGCTTGTTGTGAACTTGTAGGTGGCCTGGTCATGTGGTGGCGGCCATTTTGTGGGACCAGCCACTGTGCTTTTGCCATAGGCCTCCAAGCTTGCGGCCTAGTCTGCCAGTAGGCCCAGAGGTAGTCATCTTCATGGGTGCATAAAAACTGTTTCTGTGTTGTCTGTTGAATTGTAACATAATTTAGGCCATGGATGGCATTGGATTGATTTGCAAAATGTGGGTTTTGGGGTGGTATTTCAGTTTTTGGGTGTTTGTTAAATAAATAGGCCTTTTCAGCCAGTAGGTAACCCTGGGCGTTCAGCTCAGCGGACTTTGGGCAATTCCGCACTGCGCGACAACGCGGACTTACACTTTTATCTTCTTCGCGCTCAATATACGTTCTCGCGCGCGATAACGACTTTTTGTGACGATCGCGATGCCGAACACGCAGAATTTACAATCTGGCGAAGAATATCTCTCGAGCAGCATAAAACCTTCTCAGAAATGATGATTTAGTTCATTTTGCACAATAAACTCCTCAGGTTGTCATTTAGATGTAGTTTGGTGAGCAAGGAGTCACTTTTTTTTTGTTTTACAATTTTTTTCAACAGGAAGGAAGTTGCCCAGAGTCTCCAACTGCCTGGTCTGACTCCTGTCCACTCCTTTGACTTCACTTTCTTGTTATTTTGGGTGGCCTGGCCATGTGGGTGGCGGCCATTTTGTAAAGCCAGGCATTGTGCTTTTGCCATAGGCCTGCATTGTCTGTCTTGTGTTCCTTTTCTTGTTGTTGTGGGTGGCCTGGCCATGTGGTGGCGGCCATTTTGTGGGACCAGCCACTGTGCTTTTGCAATAGGCCTCCAAGCTTGCGGCCTAGTCTGCCAGTAGGCGCGGAGGTAGTCATCCTCATGGGTGCATAAAACTGTTTCTGTGTTGTCTGTTGAATTGTAACATAATTTAGGCCATGGATGGCATTGGATTGATTTGCAAAATGTGGGGTTTGGGGTGGTATTTCAGTTTTTGGGTGTTTGTTAAATAAATAGGCCTTTTCAGCCAGTAGGTAACCCTGGGCATTCAGCTCGCGGACTTTGGGCAACTCCGCACTGCGCGACAACGCGGACTTACACTTTTATCTTCTTCGCGGGCTCAATATACGTTTCGCGCGTGCGATAACGACTTTTTGTGACGATCGCGATGCCGAACTCGCAGAATTTACAATCTGGCGAAGAATATCTCTCGAGCAGCATAAAACCTTCTCGAAAATGATGATTTAGTTCATTTTGCACAAAAAACTCCTCAGGTTCTCATTTAGATGTAGTTTGGTGAGCAAGGAGTCACTTTTTTTTTGTTTTACAATTTTTTTCAACAGGAAGGAAGTTGTTGGGTGGCCTGGCCATGTGGTGGCGGCCATTTTGTGGGACCTGCCACTGTGCTTTTGCCATAGGCCTCCAAGCTTGCGGCCTAGTCTGCCAGTAGGCCCAGAGGTAGTCATCATGGGTGCATAAAAACTGTTTCTGTGTTGTCTGTGGAATTTTGACATCATTTAGGCCATGGATGGCATTGAATTGAATTGCAAAATGTGGGTTTTTTTGGAGGGTCTATTTCACTTTTTGGGTGTGTTAAATAAATGCCTTTTTTGCATGTGTAATTATAATTATGTGTTGTTGTAGTGGTTGTCTAACTTTCAAAAGTGTTTTTAGCCATGTGGATTTTACTTTTTACATTAAAGCTGTGTGTGTTTTATAAGGCATCCTTTGTCTGCCCATGTATAGGCCTGCTTGAGTTCATTGTTTGCCGTGCCTTGTGCCTGTGAGTCACCATGTTGCTGGGGGCCATTTTGTGGTGGTAGTTAGTAGTGTGCTGTTTTTGCCACATAGGCCTGCGTGTCTTTCCATTGTTCCTCTTGTCTTACTGCTTCCAAATCCATCCCGATTGCCAGCTGCAGCTCCCTGATGCTGCTACATACATCCCACGTGATGCACAAATTTAGGCCAAACATGCTCCACTACATTTTAGTTTTTGTTCTTTACTATTCTTATTCTTCCAGAGTGTACACACTAGCACTACACAGTAGCTAGGAAAGCCCTGGCCTTGTTGTCAACGTCTCATAAATGGCTACACTGTGTGTTGTTGTTCACAGAGTTTCTAAAATTTAATAATTGAGGCCACCACACACTAAGTTCTATATTATATTTGTTTGATTTGTGCTATGTTTGACTGATGTTCTGGCTTTTTTGCTTTTAGGTGCACAAAGACTGAGGAGGAGGTGTGTCTCTCATCATTGCCTGTTGCACTGCCAGACAGACATCCTGCTGCTGTACACACAACACAACGTGACGTGTGACATGACCAGACATCTCTGCAACTGAGTGCTGCTGACATCTGAAGAAGATGGGCCCAAAGAAAGCAGGTACCAGGTCCTCCAGTACTAAGAAAGTTGCTATTGAGAAGAAGGAACAGAAGAAGGAAGTGACACTTAAGTCTGGTGTGCCGGCCAATACCTTTTTTGGGCAAAAAATAAGTACGCCTGCAGCAGCGGTGTCCGGGGGGCAAGCTGGGGGCAGCACCTCCGCATCAGTGGGCCCAACCCACCAACCCAGGCCCAAGCACATGAGTGTGGAAGAGGTAGCCAGCCTAATGGTGGAAAGCAGTGATGCTGAGCCTGAGATAAACTTATCGCTATCTCAAAGTAGTACCCAATCAAGGCAGGAGGAAACACAGCAGATAAGTGGTCAACAACAACAGCCGCAACCACCGCCCGCAATAGTAGTTGTTGTTCCTCCTGAAGTAGGGGCAGTTCAGGAAATTGAGCCTCATGCAGAGGTAGAAGAAGAAGCCACTCATTCAGAAGATCCATTGTCTTCCAAATCTCCAGCAAGGAAAAGGAGGGGTAGTCCATCAAGTTCATCGCCAAGCCCCCCTTCTGATGATCTAGATGCCACTTGGAAGCCACAAACTGAGTCTGAGAGGGAGCCACATTCCAAGACCAAGCTAGGGAAAAGGAAGGTTCCAGAAAGCCTTACACTTATGGAGGTCGATGTAGAACAGCAGGATGATGATGATGAGCCAGTCATCACGAACATTACTCCCGGCCCGAGGAGATGGAGACCAACATTATTACCCTATCCAAAATCGCTGCGAGGGATGTAGCACGCATATCTCCACAGGTAACACCAACACGACCTACAGCTTCCATATTTGCATTAGCAAAGGCCCGGCAGCGACCTACATCCAGCACAACCACCACCTCAGTAGGAGTAGGTAGTGGTACAGCAGCACAGAGTCAAATTCAACACACACCCTCCAGTTCATCCGGCATTGGAAGTGGCACCTCCAGCAGGAGGCCAAAGTTAAGCTCCCCAGTTTGGGACTTCTTTACGGTTAGCGAAAAGGAGGAGAACATTGCTATAGGCTCCATTTGTAATAGCTCTGTTAGTCGTGGTAAGCTTGGTACAAACTATGGTACCGGAGGCCAAATGACCCATCTGAAAAAACATCACTTGATCAGCAGGGAGCACCACCTTCGCGGCATAAAAAAAGCTGCAACCATTGGTGTTGTTGGGGATAAAGGAGTAGAAGATCCGATCACGGTGGAAGAGGAACGACAGGGAGACATTCTCTCTGGTAGTGGTACACAAGGTGTCCCTGACCCCAGCAGTGCAGTGTTAACGTCGCCCACATCTTCAGCAACATCTCAGTGGCACAAGAGTAAGAGTCAGCCTGAGACACCAAGGAGTACCAGGTCCGCAACCCCAAAAAGTGCGTTGTTGAGCCTAAGAGAAAGGAAAACCATGCAGCCTACCATTATCAGCAAGTTTGGGGGGGAGGGGCAGTACGAACGCAACCACCCAATAGCACGTTTGTACAATGCGAAGCTGGATAAAATGTTAGCACTGGACCTTCTCCCTTTTTCTTTTGTTGAAGGGGTGGGTTTTCTGGAATTTGTGTCAACCATCTGCCCAAAATGGCATGTTCCCAGCCGCTACTATTTTGCCAGAGTTGCTGTTCCGGCACTACATCACGACGTGCTGGAATTGCTTGGAAAAGCCTTGAAGCAGAGTGCTGTTCACAGTATCCACCTGACAACAGACATGTGGACCAGTTGCCAAGCCACAGATTACATGTGCATCACTGCACACTGGATCTCTTTTGCGGGGGTTAGAGAAAAGATATCTGCTGGTGTTGACGCTGCTGAGATTTTTCATGCCACTCACAAACATGCAACTGTAGCCATGTTTGCCATGGAGAAATCTCATACTGCTGCAAACATTTTGGAAGAGTTTAACACCAAGGTCTTTGAGTGGCTGCGCCCAAGAGGGCTTATGATTGGTTTTGTTGCCACGGACAACGGCAGTAATGTAGTTAAGGCCATGGGCAATGGTGGCTATTTCAGGGTCCCGTGTTTGGCACACTGCATTAACATTGTTGTTCAATACTTTTTGAAAAATGAATCCAAAGTCAGCAACTTACTGGCCACCTGCAGAAGAATATGCACACATTTCAGCCATTCTTTTAAAGCCCGGAAGCAGCTGAGGGTCATTCAACGTGAGCATAAAATGCCAGTCAAAGCGCTCATCCAGGAGGTGCCAACACGTTGGAACTCAACTTATTACATGCTTGATCGTCTGTTTGAACTGTACATACCACTCAATGCTTATGTCATGCAAAGATTAGGGGAACCTACTGTGAGAGGCATGACCGTTGAGATGGGTCAATGGGACCTCATTAAATGCCTGACTGAGATTCTACTTCCTTTTGAGATCTTCACACGTGAAGTCAGCAGGGAGGACTGTACTATGGGCCAAGCTATCCCATTGTTGCACATGCTAGAGCAACAGCTGAAGGAGGTGTCTGAAACGTACGCAGGTGTGGATGACAAACAAGACGCATATCATTTGGCGGAGACCTTAGCCGCTCGCTTATCTGAAAATACAAGGATTCAAAATAACATTTTGTCACATCCACATTACATTAGTGCCACAATTTTGGATCCACGGTACAAAGTATTTCTGAACAGCAAGGCAGTAATTCCTTTTTGGAAGTGGATGTTGCCAACTACAAAACTTTGATAGCTAAGGAAGCCACTATTTTCGAAAACGAACGGCTGTTAATTACAGGCCCCCCATCCCAGGCCATAACAAGTACTACAGGGCATCCAGAGTCAAGTTCTACTTCGGAGCCTGAGGGCAGTGCGTTTGCCTCCCAGCAGTCACCTACACCAACAATAACATCAACAACAGCAAGAACAGGATCATCCACAGTACAATCTGCAACTGATTGGTTTCTACGGCAGGGGTATGGTAAGTCCAGCACTGATGCAAAGTCAAAAGAGGCCGGGCACATCGGAGCACCCCTGAACATTGAGCGGACGGTCCAGGCCTATCTGGATGACCCAACAGAGGTCTTCATGGATCGAAACCCATTGGTGTATTGGTATGGGAAAAGAAGCCAATGGACAGTGCTCAGCAGGCTGGCGATAAAGTATCTGGCTTCCCTGTCGCAAGTGTCTCTTCTGAGCGTGTTTTCAGTGCTGCTGGTGCCATTGTAACTTCGAAAGGACCAGTCTCTCGCCCAAAAGCGTGGAGAGGTTAACCATGATCAAAATGAATCAGCACTTTATACCACCGGATTACAAAATACGTGAATCACAGCAGGAAGAGGAGAGCGACTTGGATGACGTAAATAGTGCGTTACAGGACCTACTTCTGTCCGAACCACCAGAGTTTGAGGACGAGCTCCTCTTCCCTGACAACTAGGCTTTCAAATTGTTACTTTCTTCCTTCCTTTATGTGTCTGTGTATCTGTCTTTCTGGTTCAAATCAAATCACAACAAATCCATCACCACCGTCTTCTCTTTTATTTCCCTATTGGAGTTGCACATCTGTGCATTTAACTGTCCACTCTTCAGAGTCCTGCTTCATCTTCCTGTCTCACCCTAGTACATTTCCATCAAGCCAGACATTGGAGTACAAGAAATGTTGCCTTTAACAGTCCCTCCATAAGAAGTGAAACGTGACTATAGCTATCCTCCGTTTTGTTTCCGAGCCGAAACTGATCAGTGTCCGAAGGCTACCGCCTCTGCAGCGTCTACAAGTCTTCACTATCAGAACTTGGGCAGGCAGCCAAAAGTGAACTCATCACTGTCCGAAGGCTACAGCCTCGGCAGGCATCCAAAGCTCCTCACTGTCAGGACAGAAGGTACTTGGCAGAGAAAGACAAGACTCTTCGAAGAAACTTGCTGACATTTGTGCAAACTCAAATGACCAGCACTGAGCGCTACCCAGGCCGCGGCCCATCATCACAGTGCACTGCTGACCAGGTGAAGCAACTTAAACTGTGACAAAGTGCCACAGATGAATAAGACGAAAACCGAAACAGCGACTAACACTCAAAATGAATGTGGACTGGAGTAATGATGAGGCCACTGCCCCGTAAAAAAACCACACACCTGTCAGAACTAGGCATCTGATGATCTGACAGCCAAAGAGAAGAGCAAGACAGGTAATGATGCAATGCATTGGATGCTTGCAGACTCTGAGCGATTGCTGTTGTTTGTTGTTGATGTTGTGCATGAAGTCGAACTCTACTCTACTAGTTAATCTACAAAGTGACTCAAGTCAAGTCAGTGACAGTCAATGTTTCCTTCTTGTTGTTTAATAACCAAATTGTACTCCTACTACTGCAGGTGCAGGCCAATATCTGTTGCAATTTTTAATATGGAATATGGACTTAATCGGAGTCACTACAGACTGAGTTGGACAACACGTACCACACCATGATGATGACCATACTATCTTTGCAGTCAGTCAGTTGGATCAGAGATGATTGAAGGAATAACTGCATTTCACGAAGTGGCATAAGGTAAACATAAACACAACAATTCAACAAGAAAGTAAACACAGCAGACCTACATGTCCATGTAGTGGTGGAGTCGAGTCAAGTCATGACTGACAGCGGCACATAGATTTTGTCACTTCATTTTGAAAATGCTAAGTTGCTGTGTATATATGCCTTGTTTTGTCTGGCTCTGTCAAAAATTAAGGTAAATGGAGGTTGGGTCACGGACGGGCTGGTGCTGTGGTGGGCCTGTTCTGTCCTGTTGTTGTTGTAGCTTAATGCTGTAAACAGAATATACACGATATATCCAAGCCGCCTCAGTCTGAAAGTGTTCTCTCTTCTCTTCTTGGACTCCACCGTAATTGATGTTTTTTTTTATTCATTGATTTTTCAATACCCCTTTTGTTTTTCCATCTAGACGTTACAGGCCGGCCTTTACCCTGTGCTATACTGGGAGACACAACTCACATTTACCTTACCAATCCGCATCAGGAAGGCCACCAAGATTGATGTGCGGAGCGTCCATGGAAGATAGGACCAAGAGGAAGGACGAGATTCAACTCCACAATTTGACCAGGATAATAGTAACTTTAGTATCATTCATCTTTTAATTAATTGGAATCCTTTTTTCTCTTCAATCATTACAACTGTGTGTTGTGTGTTGTTCTTTGTTTGCTAATTGATCCCTACAACTATTTTTTAATTTTCTTTGCTATCTTTAAAAGTAAGCCCAGTACAACATGGAATTTGGGTCTCACTCTCTGAGGGCATATTACAGGCAAGGCAAATTGCGTTGAATATACTGCTGCCCTGTACTGTCTAATTGTCTAGTAGGAGTTAGTAAGTACTACTCATTAACCATCAAGTTATCTTCATCATCATGCATGCATTTCCTTTTTCTCCCTTTATAGATTTTTTGGTGAAAGAAGAAGAATGGATGCCTGCCTGGGTGGGCGACACAGTATGGGTGGATACTGTGGATAGCAAGAATCATCAGCGGTGTTTGGGTGAAACTCTAAGCCAAGGCAAGCAACGGAGTGAGTGGACGCATGGGTTGTTGTTGGTGAAACAAAGTAAGGTTTGTGGAGAGATTAAGAAGAAGTAGGAGCTTAAAGAAGAAAGTTATATAAAACAGTCGAAAAGTAAACAAAAACACAGTAAAAAGTAGAAAAAATGCAAAATATAGACTTAGGCAGAGAGAGAGATAGATAAGAAATAAAGAAAATTGAAAAACAGTGTAAAAAACTAAGGATTGCAAAGATTGAGGGAGGATAGAAAAGCAGGCCCAGAACCATAGCATAGAGTGGAAAACAAGATGGCCGCGCCCATCGCGACCGCGTGGGTAAGTTCGCGCGATATTTCTCCCCGAGCACGCAAAAACGCCGCGAACACGTACAACGCGTTCCCGAACATGGAATGCGCATCGCGAGCATGCTATACGCGACCCGGAACAGGAAATAAGGGATCGCGAACAGGCGGGACAAGTGAAAAACAAATGGCCGCGCCCATAGGCGACCGCATGGGTAAGTTCGCGCCCCCGAGCACGCAAACAGCGTCCCGAACACGCACAACGTGTTCCCGAGCAAGAAAAATGCATTGCGAACGGGCACGACAAGCAGCTACGCACGCTCGCGTAGCTACGCGTAGCTCGCGTAGCGCTCCGACGTCTTTGCGTAGCTTCGTGTAGCGCGACTACGCGAACTACGCCCAGGGTTAGTGGTAGGTCCAAGATAGTAGTATGCTGCTCCATCTCATTATTACTCGTATAATTAAGGGTGTTAGGGCTCTTAATGGGTGCTGTATACATAGGTATGGACACAGCTGCTGGGATGGCAGGTATGGGTACCTCAACATTAACACTAGGAGTCTGTTGAATTTTATTAGTTAAAGTATATCTTCTATCCCTATGGGTAACAGGGGTTGAACGGTTAGGACTGGGTCTTAAACTATTTATTTGTGGATACTGAGTTCTCACCTCGACCGCTGTTTGCTTTTGCACAGGGGACTGTAGTTTATCTAAACATTTGGCCAATGATTCTTCTACTATTGCAAATCTCGCTATTATGCTACCCAGACTTTCACTAAGGAAAATGTCTAGGGCTTCCAATTTAGATGTCAATTTTTCGACCTCATCCTGTGTATGCATGTTTGAATTAACTATTAATTTCTCACAGGTGTCAGATTTTTGTGTCACTAGAGCCTTGACCTTTTTAGGGGCCTTTTTACATACTTTCAAGGGGATCCTCTTATTTATTGATCCAGAATCCTCGGAGCTAGAGGGGAGATGTTTGGGGTTCCTTGCACACTGGTCGGTGGTTGGATATCGCACTCCAGTTCACTACTTATTATGTAGTCAGACATATTTACCGTACAGCCATTTATACCTGCAATACTTCTATGTTCTTCAGCTGGCAGTGTAGGACTACCTTGTAATAAAATCACATCTGAAGTAGCCCCTTCCAACCCTGGATTTAGAGCCTCTTCTACCATATTTATCTGCCGCTCAATGGCACCCAGTGCCCCAGTCAGATAATTGAGTAAAGACTGGCGTGGGTGCTTAGCTTGTTTTATATACTGGGTACCTGGCGCTTTTCTCTTCCCCATGATAACTATTATCTATGACGATTACAAATCTACTTTAAATCGTTTACTGTTATCAATGGCAGATTAACAAGTATTTATACAATTCAAGCTTGTAATCCGAATAATTCAACCTAATATTGGAGGAAAATAACAACTAATGTTTACAATGTAGTTATGTACTCTCCTTCTTGGTGAGAAATAATAAGTCTTAGCATATAGTCACAGTACCTTCGATGACATAAAACAGAGGAGCCGTGGCCCAGCCCAGCCTCTGCCAGTCTATGACGGGCTAAGACGGGCCCGTCCTGGCCCGGTCTTCGCCCGGGCTGAGCCTGGGCACGCCCCGCGCGTGTCCCGTGCTGCGGGACCGCCGGCGAGCTTTTCACTCCCCTCCAGGGGCCATGGGTAAAGTGCGTCGTGCTGGGTGGCCAGAGGCTGGCAGCAAAGGGTCAGAGTTGCTTGCTTGGGGTCTCCCGCGCTGCGGGACCGCCGGCGAGCTTTTCACTCCCCTCCAGGGGCCGTGGGTAAAGTGCGTTGTGCTGGGTGTCCAGAGGCTGGCAGCAAAGGGTCAGAGTTGCTTGCTTGAGGTCTCCGACATACCCAAGGAACTACAGTATGCACAGGTTGTCCAGAACTGGAAACTCCCCTGCTTAGTGCCTTCCTTAATTGAAGCCTGGCACTCCCACATTCATCCCACTCTTCTAACTCATTGTGATTCTAAGTCCCAGCTTATCTACCATTATTGCCCTATCATCTCACATGGTGTGTCCAGATCCTCAGGTGGTGCGAGTCCTGCACTGCTGCTACTTTCAATGGGGCACACACAGAACTGTAAGAGGGTTATAAAGGACAGAAAAACATATTTCTGGCCCAATCTGTCCATATGTTATGTGGGCAATCTGCATGAAGTTGCATTTCTTGGATGTGTGCCATGTCCAAGGTGTAGATGTCTACTGTTTATGGCCAGGATGATATATATTGGGAGTTAGGTGATAAGGAAAATGTAGAGATATGTTGATCTTACTTGGCCTGACAATAGGGTTTCCAGGAGCATACAATTCATACCAAGGTCAGGGTGCATGGTGGATAGGATATAAGGTGGTAGGACTTTGAATTTAGTAACATAAATGTGATGTATTTAGGCCGTTACATAGAAAACGTGAAGTATTAATGTGGAAACCAAATGTAACTAGCAGAAAACACTAACATGGAGAATTTGTGCTGTGTGACTGACAACCATTTATTATTGAATGTGTTTATTAATTGTGTCATTTTATATGTAGGTAGGAATATTAACCGAATGTGCCTTATTTTCTATGCAATTTTGTAAAGCTCATGTTCCATTTCTATGTTAGCTAAATCTTGTAGGCCTGAAATGCATTTCCCTGGAAGCTCTCACTTTAGAATTAACAGTTTTAATTTCAAAGGGGGTTGTGGATTTTGTTATTTCTCACATTTGCGTTGCAGGTGGAAGAAGCGCCATTGTTAGTTAGAATAATGTCTTTGTTTTAGGAGTTAGGCATGGAGAGAAGAGCATACATTGAGAGTTAAGGCCGATAAGGAAAACTGTTGTATTTTCACACCGGAGAAGGCCTAGGAATCAAGGTCATTATGTTGCTGTTCAGGAACATTGCAGTCCTATGGAAAAGTACCTATGAGATTGTGGACCGAGTGGATAGCATGACCCGAAAGGAGTCCTGAGAAGATACCTGTGATATTGGGACGTTGCAAGTAGGGAAAGAGCCCCACTTCTTCTCTGCCTTTGGAGAGAGAGCATCTCAGAACGAGCTCTTTCTCAGTAGCTTCATGCTACCTGACCCATTGGTGTGGAGAGACTTCTTAGGAAGACTCCACATGCTGACACCTTTCTCTATCCTGCCTCAAAGAATGCTTGAGTAGGGGAGTCACGTTAGCGTTAGTGTAGGGATAGATTAATGCTTTATTTTCATCAACCCTCTATGCAGTGGAATTTGGACTCATGCTTTTTTGATCCTCTGCATTCTATTTTTTGAGTTAATTGTCTAGTGCATGTTACACAGACTCAACTTTATCTGCAGATTTGGCTTTATGTTGATTCCAATGTATTTCTACACCCTCGTCTTAAGGTAGCTTTCAGTCCAGTTATTTTTGGCTTTGTAATTAAAAACTAACCTTACTTGGTGGTCTGTGGTTACTATGTGTCTAGAGAAATTGCGTTTGAATCATTTGACATTGTTAACCATTTCTCACCCTTCCACGTTTTCATGCTGAGAAAAAGAACCATCGACTTGTGACTCTAGAACAGATCTAAAACTTATGGGCCCGGCCCTTTCACTGGTATGTGTTATTGTGGTCAGGTGTTGCCTAATTCCTTATTCTGTGGTATTGAGAATTCCATGGAACATAGAGTGCTCTGCCTACCACTAGTAAGTGGAGTTACATTTAAAAAGAACTGCAATACCACTTGTAGTATATTTGTTATCATATTTTGAGACATACATTCCTGTTCCTTTCATTAACATTAACAAAATAGTTGCTGTAATGGACGTTCTGCATGGAGTTTGGGGTCTCAGTATCAGCACTGCTGAAAATTGTTTATTCCAAAGAGGGATCCAACAAAGGGCAGGTTCATATCTTTACCTACTTGTAGCACCAATCTAGCTAAGTAATCAAATGGTGGCTGGAAAGTAGATTTTTTTCAAGCTAAAAAGCAGAACTTCTCCCAGGGGAGTCATCCTTTTTACCTAACATTGGCAAAAGAGAAAACTCACAAACATGTTTTCATGAAAAACAGTTAAAAGACTAAATCATAAAGTCTGACCTGACCAATATAAATAAAACATGGAAGTCTCCTGTTCGTAATATAGAAAAGTTAGTAAAAAGAATATGGGCCTGATTTTGAGTTTTGCAGACAGGTCCCTCCACCACAAGCATGACAGATATCCTGTCTGCCTCATTAGAAGGGCATTGTCTGTCACATAATATGGGATATCTGTCACATTTATGACGGAGTAATTTGCCCTCCAAACTCATAATTTTTCCTATATTACAGGCACAGTTCCGACTCCACAAAAATTAGCCTTCTTAAATCAATTAATGATTATTCAGAGAAGACTTCGGGGGCTAGATTTGCAAAGAAAGGGTGCAACACAGTGCAGCAAGCAAAGTTGCTGTGCTGCATTGTATCATCGCTCAGAGAGCAGAATTGTGCCATACCTTCAAAGAAATGGTGCATTTCTGGTCTCTCCATGTGCTGGTGCACTTGTGGCTGTGTAACACGAATACAGGTACCCTTGCGCCATAGAGCAAGGGTGCCTGTGTTAAGGTCAGGATAGTTTTTGTGCAGGAAGGGCTATTTTCCTGCACAAAAGCTATCCTATGAGGTTATTTCCTCTTTACATGTGTGCTTCAGAATATACCACACATGCAGAGAGGAAATAATGCTGAGAAACAAAGGTATTTCTACTTGTTAAGCTAGCCTTAGTCAGGCACACCATTTCAGCACAAACCCATGTCTGTAATTCTTTGTAGATATGGGTTTGCATCAAAATCCATAGGGAATTCGCTGAAACGCCCATGCACCACCCATAGAATGCCTCCCTTATGCAAAGTAACACAAGGCAGCGCAATACACTACCGTTACTTTTTTTACAATCTACATTTGTGTTGCTCTGTAGATACCAAAATGGATTTCGAGTCAGGTCTGCTTCAAAACTGTGCTTCCAATCTGGTGCAAAATCTTTGTAAATTTGCGCCCCAATCATAAACTTCGACTGATCTGAAATAGTCTGCTGAGATCTATGCCTTAGCAAAAGACACACAATTGATGGATGGAATGCAGAACAAATCAAAACATTCACCCCAGTCAAGAGATCTGGGTTAAATCCATCATCCTTTTGCTCACCATGCCACCCCAGTTTAGACCTGGCCATATGCAAATCAGTCTTGACCCTGTGCCTCATGGGAACAGTCCAGCCCGAACTGCCAAGCCAGGTCCTCCCTGGATCGGAAACAAGCATCCTAGGACCGGTTTCGGGGTGTCACCCCTCATCAGCCAGGATAGCTTGAATCCAGGGGGACAGTGAACCCGGGACCCACGTCTGGGCATACCCGGCGCACTTAGGGTGAGGAAGCGAAAGACACACAATTGATACCTTACACAGATAAAAACCTCGCTTTCCCTCTTTTATCTTCAATGGCAACCAAGCTCATAATTGTACATCTGAATATCAGCACCAACTATATTGTGGCATACTAAAATATCGAGGACAGAATATCGAGGGACAAAACATAGAATGGTATTTACATATAGGAAAGTATACATTTACTAATTCTAACTCCACATCTACGTAACTTAAAATATAAGTATCATGTAGGTACAGATATACGGAGTTAGATCTAGAAAATTTAGACTTATTTACCTGTCAATATTCTGTCTTTAATACTCTGTCCATCCGTACTGTTGATTGCCCACATCTGCTCCACTCACAAATGTGGGCATACTCAATCAGAATCAACTAGTCCCAAAATCTACCCAAGAATGGCACAAAAACCTTCATAGACAACCCTCAGAGAATATCCTGAAATGCTCATTCCACATCACTATTTCTTCATACAATAAAGCAAACAAAAAGACCCAAATTGCCTTACCAAGGACACATAACTATGTACCAAAGTCTTTGAGAAATCTCTACAGGTCTTGAAAAATTACAAAATCTTCTATGGCAAGAAGTTTACAGTAGTGGGCACATCCTCATTTAGGGCTGAGACTTCCATTTCAATTTCCAGAAAAAAAGATATCTACAGATCAAACCACATCATAAAGCTGTTTAACTATAATTTTCAAATCCCTCTAAACATCAACAAAATAAACTATCACCAGAGAAACAATCAATAATCCCTAGGATAAAATGATTCAACTAATCTATACTGTTAACGCCAGGGATGCTGATTCCCACAACCAAGAAAAAGAACAAGATAGCTTGAAGAATTGCTCTTATTTTGAACTACTCACCTATCCTGCACTACAATGAGACACACTGAGAAACCACTATCACCAAAATGCTTCATATTTCAGATATAAACAATATACCACTAGGCCTAGGTTCCCTATAAGCTGCGCGCCTTAGTGGCCACCACTGTGTGTTTTTCACCCTGCAGGGGAGCCCAAGGCGCCCCAAAACAAAGGGACGTCTTACCGACAGAAGAGCTATTTGAGAGTTGTTAATGGGAAAGGCAAAGACAGGCAATGCACCAGGAACATCCCTCAGTTCACTGCCCCAGGCAAGCTGTCTATTATTTTCGCCACTGCCTCTTTACCCTGATTGTGTAAGATGTGGCTCTCCCGCCCCATCACAGTTCGTATATGCTAGAGGAAAACAAAAAGACACAACGTTTTCCAACTGCAACACAATTGCATTGGGTTTACGCTCATTGCCAGTGTGAAATCAAGCACCATGTTTATTCGGGTAGTACTACATTTCAAATAAAAGTATGCTAAATAAACAGCTGGGGGCCGATCTCGGCCGGTAGGGCACCGAATCGGATTCGGCTTAACCGGATCCGATTCGGAGCCCTCTTTCCCGACCGATTCGTACGTGCGTCCGGCCGAGCGAGTACGATGCGAGCGCACGCGAAATCGCCGACCGACTCGTTCCCGGGTTCGAACCGCTCCGACGGACTCGCACGGAAACGACTCGCACCGCGCAATGGAGACGATCCCCGGCCGGGCAAGTACGATGCGCTCCTCGAACAGTCCGACCGACTCGCGCCGTCCGGCTCGAAAGAGCAGTCGGAGCCGGACTTTGGGGGTCTGTGTCGGACCCCCCTGTATGCGTAGCCACGCGAGTCGCACACAGGGGGGACCCATGGGTCCCCCCTACCTGTGCATGTATGCCGCGAGTCGCATCGAGGCGTACCCACTGTAGGGGGCGCCCTTGTTCGCCTCGCACCCATTGAGTCAATGGGAGCCCGCGTACGCGTTGTACGTCCGGCTCCCATTGACTTCAATGGGAGTCTGACCGACTCGAGTCCGATTGCATGCGTGCGCATCGTACTCGTTCGGTCGGACTGCCAGAGTCCGATTCGGTCGGAAATCTCTCCGGGTCCGGCTCGGTCGGAGTGATTTCTGGCCTGAATCGGAATCGGCCCCCTGGTGTCTGTAAAACAAGATGGGGTCGATTCCGATTCGGGCCGGAAGCGCACCTAACAGTATTCGTCCGGAAAAAATACAAGCCGAATGCGTGTTTCCCGACCGAATCGTACACTCGTCCGGACGAACAAGTACGATGCGTATAACAACCCAGTTACCGAACGAGCCGTACTCACCCAATCCAGCTCCTGTTCCCGCCCGAGCCGGATCCGTAAACGCCGATTCGAGCTGCACGGAAGCAAATACACAGCACCTTCCGGCCGGACTAGTACGATGCGCATTCCGTACGCGCCGAACCCGTCGCTACATCCGGCACGTTTGAGCATCCGGGCGAGCCGTACATAAGTTCCGTTGTGTGCCACAAGACGATCCACGGCTACGAGACGAACAAGCCAGCGACGAGTACGAGTCGAAGACACGAGAAACCCGAACGAGACGATCCAAGCATGAATCCCATTGAGTATACTCTACATCTATTACCGGGACCGACACGGACGCGTACGGCGCAGACGGTAAGTCAAACACCAACAATACAAACAAACTACACGTACCCAAAATTTGTCACACACACATAGGCAAGCACAAATGACGTACACAAGCAACAGCAGAACGATAGGGGTGGGATGGCCAACACCAATGCCATACACACCCATAGGGGGATGGATGCCTACCACCAACACCACCCTACAACCACCCCTACTCATGGGTGGCTAGATGCCTGCCACCACCACCACCCCTACTCAGGGGGCTGGATGCCTACCACTACCACCACCCCTACTCAGGGGGCATGGATGCCTGTCACTACTACCATACCCACCCTTAGGGGGCTGGATGCCTGCCACTACTACCACCCCTACTCAGGGGGCCTGGATGCCTGTCACTACCACCACCCCTACTCAGGGGGCATGGATGCCTGTCACTACTACCATCCCCACCCTTAGGGGGATGGATGCCTGCCACTACCACCACCCCTATCCAGGGGGGCTGGATGCCTGTCACTACTACCATCCCCATCCTAAGGGGATGGATGCCTGCCACTACCACCACCACTATCCAGGGGGGCCTGGATGCCTGTCACTACTACCATACCCACCATTAGGGGGCTGGATGCCTGCCACTACTACCACCCCTACTCAGGGGGGCCTGGATGCCTGACACTACCACCACCCCTAATCATGGGTGCCTGGATGCCTGTCACTACTACCATCCCCACCCTTAGGGGGATGGATGCCTGCCACTACCACCACCCCTATCCAGGGGGGGCTGGATGCCTGTCACTACTACCATCCCCACTCATGGGGGGATGGATGCCTACCACTACCACCACCCCTAATCTTGGGTGCCTGGATGCCTGTCACTACTACCATCCCCACCCTTAGGGGAATGAATGCCTGCCACTACCACCACCCCTATCCAGGGGGGGCTGGATGCCTGTCACTACTACCATCCCCACCCTTAGGGGATGGATGCTGCCACTACCACCACCCCTACTCAGGGGGCCTGGATGCCTGCCACCACCACCACTGCTACTCAGGGGGCTGGATACCTGTCACTACTACCATCCCCATCCTTAGGGGATAGATGCCTGTCACTACCACCACCCCTACTCAGGGGGCCTGGATGCCTGTCACTACCACCACCCCTACTCAGGGGGCATGGATGCCTGTCACTACTACCATCCCCATCCTTAGGGGATGGATGCCTGCCACTACCACCACCCCTACTCAGGGGGCCTGGATGCCTGTCACTACTACCATACCCACCCTTAGGGGATGGATGCCTGCCACTACTACCACCCCTACTCAGGGGGCCTGGATGCCTGCCACCACCACCACCCCTACTCAGGGGGGGCTGGATGCCTGTCACTACTACCATCCCCACTCATGGGGGGATGGATGACTGCCACTACCACCACCCCTAATCTTGGGTGCCTGGATGCCTGTCACTACTACCATCCCCACCCTTAGGGGAATGAATGCCTGCCACTACCACCACCCCTATCCAGGGGGGGCTGGATGCCTGTCACTACTACCATCCCCACCCTTAGGGGGATGGATGCTGCCACTACCACCACCCCTACTCAGGGGGGCCTGGATGCCTGCCACCACTACCACTGCTACTCAGGGGGGGCTGGATACCTGTCACTACTACCATCCCCATCCTTAGGGGGATAGATGCCTGTCACTACCACCACCCCTACTCAGGGGGGCCTGGATGCCTGTCACTACCACCACCCCTACTCAGGGGGGCATGGATGCCTGTCACTACTACCATCCCCATCCTTAGGGGGATGGATGCCTGCCACTACCACCACCCCTACTCAGGGGGGCCTGGATGCCTGTCACTACTACCATACCCACCCTTAGGGGGCTGGATGCCTGCCACTACTACCACCCCTACTCAGGGGGGCCTGGATGCCTGCCACCACCACCACCCCTACTCAGGGGGGGCTGGATACCTGTCACTACTACCATCCCCACTCATGGTGGGATGGATGCCTACCACTAACACCACCCCTACTCATAGAACGGGTAATGCATGACACAACCAGCATACTCCCACATAAGGAATGACAGAAAATTACATCCCCCCCAACACCCTGACAAGCGTGTGTAGTCTGTGTCAAATGCCTACAAGACTGAACATGACATTGAACATACAATGTGACCCCCTAACACATGTGTCATACATAAATGTGTGTGGCCTCCACAATGCAAGCCGACCATGGCCACTGTGGCAATTGGCTCAAACACCCCATCACCACAGTGACCAAAAGGTAAGTGTGGGGTCCATAGCTGATGCACTTTTTGAACAGTGTGGCAATGGGGCCTAAAGCCCCATCACCACAGTGACCAAAAGGGAAGTGTGGTGCCCATAGCTGATGCACTTTTTGAACAGTGTGGCAATGGGGCCTAAAGCCCCATCACCACAGTGACCAAAAGGGAAGTGTGGTGTCCATAGCTGATGCACTTTTTGAACAGTGTGGCAATGGGGCCTAAAGCCCCATCACCACAGTGACCAAAAGGGAAGTGTGGTGTCCATAGCTGATGCATATTTTTTAACAGTGTGGCAATGGGGCCTAAAGGCCCATCCCCACAGTGACCAAAAGGGAAGTGTGATGTCCATAGCTGATGCACTTTTTGAACAGTGTGGCAATGGGGCCTAAAGCCCCATCACCACAGTGACCAAAAGGGAAGTGTGGTGTCCATAGCTGATGCACTTTTTGAACAGTGTGGCAATGGGGCCTAAAGCCCCATCACCACAGTGACCAAAAGGGAAGTGTGGTGTCCATAGCTGATGCACATTTTTGAACAGTGTGGCAATGGGGCCTAAAGCCCCATCACCACAGTGACCAAAAGGTAAGTATGAGGTCCATAGCTGATGCAACTTTTGAACAGTGTGGCAATGGGGCCGAAAGCACCATCACCAAAGTGATCATAAGATAAGTGTAGTCATGGTAAAAGCTGCCAAAGCCAAACTGCATGGATGAATCCTGGTCACACAACAACAAACACATCAGTGGCATAGTAGTGCTTGTGTCCCATAGCAACATAGATTGGTTGAGGCAAACAGTGCAGTGTCACTGAAACATCGTTTTGGCCATGTGCATACAAACATCACCCATGGGGTCCCACATTGTCAACATTCACAAATAACACAATGACAGAAGTGACCATCATAATGCTGACCCACATATCTGCACCAATGGACACACAAATGTAGATATCCTGGAGACTGTAGATGTGAGGTGAACAAATACCATACCATGGCAGCAATGGGACATACAAACCATGATTATTGTGCCGACTGATGACCTAGGAGTCCCAGTGACAGCAGGGGAAAGCCACCAAACAACATACAGCCAATGGCACACTCAAGATAAGCCAATGCAGTGGTGCTAAGGCACAAACACAAACAGGCAGACTCACACTGCATATCAAACACAACGGGTGATGGGGGGGTGTGCCAGTGTCCCCAGGCAAGCACACAACACATGAGGAGGCCTGAATTCCAACCACACAGATGTGTATACAGTGCCATACAAAAGTTACAGGACACTCAGCATTGCTGTCTGCCCTACATGGAGCTGCCGAAGGAGGTACACAGACTCCTCACTCAGGGCAGCAGGGGACACAGGGGCAGGGGATGCGGTGCCTGGCACGAAGGAGACATGCTCCCGAGCACAGGAGCCTCCACGGACCTCAGGAATGGGAGCCAATGGGAGCGCGGTGGTGGTGGTGGTGGGGCCAGATAGACTAGCTGGCCTTTGGTGGCTGCTGAGACCCGCCTCCACAAGGGAGTCATCCTCCGAGCTGCTGTGGTCCTCAGCTGAGGTGGATGGTGCTGAGGACTCCTCGGTGTGGCTCCCCTCGCCCTCTGTGCCACTGGGTCCCTCTGACCACTCGTCGGATGCTGACCCAGTCTGGCTCCACTGCTCCTCCTGGTCCGTGGAGCTGTCCCCTCCTGTGGCCGTGGATGTATCTGCAAACAATTAGGGAAACAGACAAACATCAGTCACCTGCACTGACCGCACACACCACAGTAAGTACAGCACATCACAGAGCAAGCCCTGGCATCCTTAGTTGGACATTGCCTAAAGTCCTCACACAGATTCGGGGAAGCCAATTGTCAGTCTGATGGTCAACCATGGGACTCACAACCCTCCTGCCCTTGCACCCATCTGTCTGGTGCCTGTCTGATGGTAAGACCCCAGTGTGGACACATGCACCACCTACACAGTTGTTGGACATTGCAGGGAACACAGTGAAGTATGTGAACATGCACACATCACATCTCTTGCCACTGAGTCAGTGCAGGTGTCCAGAGAAAGGGATGGCCAGAGTCTAAATAGAAATGCATGTGATGCATACCAGCACCAGACACCATGATCCACCCATGTCCGGATAGTCAATGCCACAATGGGGTGCATGTTGCACATGTCACTCCCTGCAGGATCAGTCTTAGGAAGTTTAATGCCATGACACAGGCATGCGTGCAAAGTCATACATCACTGTCTCCAGTCACATGGCCATGGCAGCCAGCCAACAACAGTCTGCACTGTGTCACAATCCTAGGACATGGGGAATGCAAGTTATGTAACTGACAAGTGCAATTGTCCATCCCCCAAAAACAACATCATCTGAACTACTATTTGTCCACGTCATACCAATTGGACATATGGGGGACACGAAACACAACTCTCTGAACATGAGTACCACACAGTGTGCTGTGAATGAAAAACAGCTGCCTGAAAGTCACAGTCGCATACACCTGTGTGCACAGTCAAGTGATCAGACACCTATAAGTCACAGAAGTATCGTCTCTCATGGTCACATCTCAGATGGCATGCTGAGCCATAACCGACAAACATACCAGTAGTCCTGACAACGAAGCCACAGCACAATGACACAGAGGCAGACACCTGAGGGAACATGTCACTGATCACAACATGTCAGATGATCCATGGGAGTGGGACTACAGAGTGTATTGTATGCCCTGGAGTAGGCATGACTGTCCAGCTCCACCTGTAAGAGGGATGAGTCCTGGACAGTAGGCAGGTGTCTAAGCATGTGTGACACACTTGATATACATACTCCTGAGGCCCAAACATTGTTCCCACCCACAGCATGGGGTGTGCCAAATACCCCAGGGAAATGTGGTGAATCAGATCAGCAAGTGGACCACATATCAAAGTTACACCCAGATTACATGTCAGGACTTGGGCATTGTGTAAGCAATTGACCCACCCATGAATCCCACAACATAGTCACCGGAACAAATGCTGTCCCCCACCTTGAGCAAAGCAAAATGCAATGACACAGTCCCCAAGTGACACAATTTCCTGACTGTAAGGGCCACACATATGCGTATCAGATGAGGAGTGGGCATGTCACAATAGAGGGACATGGGTCCTGGACCACAAGACTGATGTACTGTGGAAGTTTAACCAGGCCAGAGGAGGGCACATAGCATATCAGACAAAGTGCACAGTGCTGTCATGGACTCACCCCCTCCTTGCTGCTGTCTGGCCTTCAGCTGCCCATCTAGGTCAGGGAAGACCACTGCCAGGATCCTGAGCATGTGGGGGTCAGGGTCCGGTGTCCGCCCCTCCTGCGAGGAGGCGACAGCTTCAGCTGGACCCTTGCGATCCTCCGGGTCCAGCCTCGAAGGTCCTGCCACCTCTTCTGGCAGTTGCGGATCCGGCGCTTGTAGTCCCCACGGATCTTACTGCCCGGGCGATGGTCAGCCAGATTTTCTGCTTCTGGTGGGCATCAACCTGTGAGGATGACAAAGTGAAAATGCCATTACTACACATGCAACATATCCGTGCATCACACAGTTGGATATACATGTCTCAATCACTGGGGCACATGATGTACACAGGCAGTGCAACGATGGCTATGAACAGTTTGCCAGCAGTTACTACATGGTATCATTGCATGGAAAGTAAACCTTGTTGGAATGCACTGTTACTGCACTGTACCTGTTCAGTGCATGTAACTACACACTTTGGGGGCTCAGAACTACTCAGTGAGCATGCTAGCCAGTGGTGTGCACACTGTAAGTCCTGCTAGTCAGACAACATGCAAAATTATAAAGGCAGTGGACAGCACACTCACCTGCTCCCCTGGTGTCCCATACAGCTTGCTGTACTGTGGAAGGAGGCTGTCCAGCAGGGCCTGGTTCTCCTCAAGGCTGAAGGCTGGGGCTCTCTCCACAGTACGTGCCATTGCAGTAGCCAGAGGATGCAGAGACAGCAGCAGTGTTGGTGGCAGATGTCGTCCTGGAGCATGTAGTGCAGGCAAGTGAGCTCTCAGGGGAACAGCCAGCATTATATGTGTGCTGCAGAGGCAGATACTGTCCCATGTGTCCAAAGTGATAGGTCCAAGTCGTTTGCATCTTCTGAATCTGACCAATCCATGTAATAGCAGCACTAATACACGCCCACAGCATCCTTCAAATCTTCAACTTCATGACACCCATGATTTTGCAACATTGTTGTGGCTGGCCAACTGAATTCACTGCATCAGACTCGTTTGAGCTTCGAAAACGCGTCTCCGTTGCCATGCCAGGCCCCAGCCAATGCGTGCGCACCGATCGGTCCATTGCTGTACAACGCGTATTTCGGGATACAACGCGTACCCGCTCACAACAGATGCAATGGGCCGGCCGGGCACACCGATCGGTCCATTGCTGTACAACGCGTATTTTGGGATACAACAGATGCAATGGGCCGGCCGGGCACACCGATCGGTCCATTGCTGTACAACGCGTATTTCGGAATACAACAGATGCAATGGGCCGGCCGGGCACACCGATCGGTCCATTGCTGTACAACGCGTATTTTGGGATACAACGCGTACCCGCTCACAACAGATGCAATGGGCCGGCCGGGCACACCGATCGGTCCATTGCTGTACAACGCGTATTTTGGGATACAACGCGTACCCGCTCACAACAGATGCAATGGGCTGGCCGGGCACACCGATCGGTCCATTGCTGTACAACGCGTATTCCGGGATACAACAGATGCAATGGGCCGGCCGGGCACACCGATCGGTCCATTGCTGTACAACGCGTATTCCGGGATACAACAGATGCAATGGGCCGGCCGGGCACACCGATCAGTCCATTGCTGTACAACGCGTATTTCGGGATACAACAGATGCAATGGGCCGGCCGGGCACACCGATCGGTCCATTGCTTTACAACGCGTACCTGTACAGGTCAGTCGCATATGTCACCATGCTTGTCACTGGTGAACGTATGCCAGCCACATATACCTGCCAGAGACACAGGGGCACACCTACAACACCACACCCAGTCCACACTGTTTCCTAAGGCATGTAAGGCTGCATTACCTTTTCTGTGTATGGGGGTTAACATGTGGTTTCTGTGGTGGCACTTGTGGGCAGCCACATCCAGGCTGTGCATGTGTTAATGGGGACAGGGTCCTTTGTGTGTTGTGCACATGACCACTGTGATGTGCAACAGTTCATTTTGGAGCATGTGGCATGGTCACATTTCCAGGTTGTGTATGTGTGTGACATGTCACATACCCCCAGGGTCCCATGGGGGAAGGCATGTACGTCACAGGATGACCCATAGCCACAATAGTGATGTCCCTCCACAGTCTGTCTGCATGTTGTGTTTCCGATGTCTCTGATTCCATGTGCAAGATGGGAGACAGTCTCCACATCAACGTTGTTTGTGCATGGACTTTGATGTTGTGCATCACTGGCGTCCATGTCTGTCCTGCGGAGGCGACCGGGGCCACTACCTGTGGGAGTCATGTTTGTTTTTCTGACGTGTACATGATACGCCATGTCATGCCAGTGTCCATGTGGCAAGACAGGGTCACTGGGAATCTACCTGTCAATGAGCTGTGATGCCTGTGGCGCATCTGTCCAGACATGTCACTGTGGTGTGTGTGTGGAACGTGACAGCAGGAAATGGGTACTGTGACACAGCCTAATGGTTTCCCATAGCACAACCTGGTACCTGTTGTGCACACATGTTGTACTGAGAAGTTAGATGATGGGCATGTAGGTGTGAGTTATGTCCGAACAGAACGGCACACACATCAAGTACTTGTGTCTCGTAATGATGTATCATGTGAAATTGAGTATGGTGAATGGCACATATGTGGGGTGACTGACAATCTTTCTTTCTTCAACCTATGCACTGCAGGGCTCCAGCTGTCCATAGACCATTCCCTGACCTGGCAACGATGGTGGAACGTGACAGCATCCGACGGTACCGCTTCACCAGGCAGCTGATTGAGGATTTGGCAGTGCGCTTGGCACCACATTTACAACCTGGCCGGCCGTACCCTACGACGCTGACCCCCAAGGTGAAGGTAATGGCAGCCCTACACTTCTTTGCCACCGGTACCTTTCAACACACTGTGGCGACTGCCGGTGGGATGTCACAGACTATGTTCAGACGTGTGCTACGCGATGTTTTGGAGGCAATGTTGAGATGCCTGAACCAGTACATCTATTTCCCTACACGTCAACAACTCACTGACGTCAAGAGTGACTTCTATGCCCTGGGGAGGATGCCACATGTCATTGGCTCCATTGATGGGACACATGTGGCTTTGGTACCACCACAGGCACATGAGCAGGCATACCGGAACCGTAAACATTACCATTCGATCAATGCTCTGGTGGTATGTCTTGCAGATATGAGCATCACACATGTGTGTGCCCGTTTCCCTGGTTCAGCACACGATGCCTACGTGATGAGGAGTAGTCGCATCCCGAGGATGATGGCAAAGATGCAGAACCAGCGTGCCTGGCTTGTCAGTGTGTACTGACTTTGTACCATTGTGTGTGTTCTGATCTGTAGTATTCCACCCACTTTTCCAACTCAGCTAATGTGCACTTGTCTGTCCGTAGGTGACTCCGGATACCCCAACATGCCGTGGTTGCTGACACCCCTAAGGAACCCTGTGACACCAGCCCAGATGTGCTACAATGAGGCACATGGTCTGACCAGGAGAGTGATTGAACGGACCTTTGGTCTCCTGAAGAGCCGCTTCCGCTGCCTGGACAAGACAGGAGGGGCCCTCCCTTATGCCCCAGCAAAGGTGTGCAAGATTGTCATCGTCTGCTGCATGCTACACAACCTGGCAGTGCGGAAGGAGTTGCCTCTCATCCTGGATGACGATGACCAACGTCCGCCACCTGTGGAGGATCCTGGCCTGGACCACGATGCCAGTGATGATGATGGTGATGTCCGCACACAGCTCATCACCAACTTCTTCAGCTGAATGTGAGTATCCAGGGAGATGTAATGTGAATGATGTGAGTTTGCATGATATGTGTGGGTGGTGCTCTGGTGCTGTTTGAGTGTGGCCATGTGCTACTTGACTGGATGCGTGCAGCAATGTGTCCTTACAGGTAGTCTGTACTCCCCAACAGTTTTGACATGCTAACTTGGTTTTGTGTAGTTGTCTTGTGACATGTATTGGGCATGAGTATTGCAGTTCTGTCCTGTTCTTCAGTGGTTTTAACTGTGTGTCATGTCTATCCTTCACAGGGTGCTTACTGAGTACTTTGGTCAACTTGGATCCCCAGACACCATGATTCAGCTTTCAGGGTGGCAGCAGTAGTTTGCCTACAAGTGATGTGCCACACACCCCTGGACTTCATATCTTCTGCACTTGTTGACTGTGTGGCCACTGCCACGTGGGTAAACCTTGCATTTGTAGTGGAAACAACATGTTGCAAATGTGTAATGAACCTGTGCTTCACTTTGGGATGTGCGTTGTCTGTGGTCACACATCTGACTGACATTTGCTTACTGCACCTGTGGGCTAGTTGACACAGACTCTGAATAGGTGTGGTGTCTGTGCATTCCACTGTATTTCCTGGCAACATCACTGTGGGCGATGAGTCCGATGGCCCTGGTGTCTCTGTGTTGTTTAGCCCTAGTGGTGTGCCTCCCTCATATCTGTCACGTCACCATGACTCACACGACGGTGTTATACTTGCTGTAGCAGTTAGCATACACAGTGTAATTTAGCAGGTCATCATCACCATAACAGTATCCACATTTGAATAACAACAGAGGCAAGTATGGTGTACTAGTGATTTTATTTACAGAAATGTGTGTGTGTATAGTGCACAGGATGGTGGGTGCTGTACATTGGGATTGTGATCCAAAGTTCCCAGATGAGTTGGATGTCTTGGTAGCAGAAATGTTCTGAGTGAAGTCCACAGTCATATGATACATTAGTCCAACTTGAACTCCCCATGTCATGAGGGAGAGTAGTGTTGCATTCGACAGGGTGAAACGTTTGCACACAAAGGAGAATTTCCGGAACAGGTGTTGGCTTCCTGGGGGATATACGTGTCCATCAACCTCTCAGTTTTCCTTCCTCGGACGACCCCTCTTCTTTGGGGGGGGGGGACCCTCACGTGCAGGCTGCGGCGGTGCAGGGGAGTCTCCGCCAGAGTCCTCCTCCCTCCCTGTGGCGGTGTCAGTTGTTGCAGCACCAGATGTTGAGGGCACACAGGGAGGTGTGGCCATGTTGGTGCTAATCTGGCGGAGGCATGTCAATATGTCCCTATGCACCGATGTGAGTTCTTGCAATGTGTCCCACTTGGACTCCATGCGAGACATGTGTGTCTCCACACGGGACATGTGGGAGTCCAAGCGGGCATGATGGGCAGCCTGCTGCTGTTGTATGTCCTTGAGGATCCCCACGACCTGTCTGACCTCTCCGGTGCTATCCTGGTACGCATCAGCGATGCGTGCCAGTTGTGGGTCATCATGCAGCCCAGACCCCTCTGCAAGCAGCGACCTATGTCTACCACCCCTCCCACCACCCCTGGCGACACGTGCAGGACCTGCGGTGGCACGCACAGGTGACCCAAGGCCCCCTTGGGGGTTGTTAGTGGTGTTGTCGTCCATTGCTCCACGTTGGGCCTGGGGCTCTGTGCTGTTGCCATCGGTGGTCCTTGGTCTGTCCGTGTCGGCGGGGGTGGTCTGTGTGTTGGCAGTTGTTGGAGGGGTGGGTGCAGGGGGTGCAGGTGTTGGTCCAGCTGGTGCTGCATGATGACTCACACCGGAGGTGCCAGGTAGGTCTTCCCCATCCGAGGAGGGCAGAGGCTGTTCCACACCAGTGAGCTCTGTGTCCCCCGGAGCCTGGAACAGGGACTTCTCCTCGCCTGCTGCTGTGTCCCCATCATCATCACCTGTATTTGGAAGAGACACACATTGTATGTTATATTTCTACAGGCATCAATGGTTCACACACCTGACAGTTGTGACTGTACCTCTGGATGCGGGCATGTACATTGCATTGTCCTAAGTTGTCACAGTAAGAGGTTGATATTGGTGTAGCACATTGTCATGCATACCTGGGGCATTTCAGTGTGAATGTTGAGGTGTGTGCATGGCCAGCATTTGTTGTATTTGGTGGACATCCGGCGATCCTTCTCCACCTAGCCCAGTTATCCCACCATGAAGCATGCCACCCTTGCAGTGGGTTCAGGTTGACTCTCAGGATGTCATTCAGTGGTGTCTTTCTGTTGGTTGTTGCACAGTTCACAGCAGGGCCTTGTGCACCCCACAGCAGTACCCAGTGTCAGCCATCTTGTCAGTCCTTATCCACTCCCTGTGATGTGAGCATGGTTCAGAGTGGTGTTGATGGGCCAATTGTGAGGGTGAGCAGTATCTGTGACTACAACTCCCATCATGCTATTGCCTGCACCCCCTTCCCAGCATGCCCGTACTTCCTTCCTTTGGACTCTGCTTCCCTGTGGGGTAGTGTGCCTGTGCTGACAGGAAGGCTGACAGTGTTGTCCTTGCGTTTGTTTGGCTACAAGTCCCAAAAGTGTCCCTGTGCTTCACACGGCATTACCCAGGGTGGTGGTTCTTTGTGGGATCTTCATTTGGTATGTGAGGCATTGCATTCTCCCAGGTGGGTTATGTGGAGTTTGTGTTGAGGGGGTGTGTGAGGTGAGCTGCTTGTAACTATGGTCAGTGCTGTGAGTCCTTCTTCCCACCCAGCCAGATATCCCACCATGCAACGTGCTTGCATTGCAGGGAGTGCAAGTTGGCTTTCAGGATGTCAGGCAGTGGTGTTGTGCTGTTTGTTGGTGCACAGTACCCAGCAGGGCCTTGTGCTCCCCACAGCAGTACCCAGTGTCAGCCATCTTGTCAGTCCTTATCCACTCCCTGTGATGTGAGCATGGTTCAGAGTGGTGTTGATGGGCCAATTCTGTGGGTGAGCATTATCTGTGACTACAACTCCCATCATGCTATTGCCTACACCCCCCTTCCCAGCATGCCCATACTTCCTTCCTTTTGAGTGGACTTCACTGTGTGTGAGTGTGACAGCAATGGCAAGATGGCTGACAGTGTGGTCCTGTTGTTTGTTGGTGCCCAGTTCCCAGCAGGGCCTTGTGCTCCCCACAGCAGTACCCAGTGTCAGCCATATTGTCAGTCCATTTCCACTCCCTGTGTTGTGAGCATGGTTCAGAGTGGTATTGATGGGCCAATTGTGAGGGTGAGCAATATCTGTGACTACAACTCCCATCATGCTATTGCCTACACCCCCTTCCCAGCATGCCCGTACTTCCTTCCTTTTGACTCTGCTTCCCTGTGGGGTAGTGTGCCTGTGCTGACAGGAAGGCTAACAGTGTTGTCCTTGCGTTTGTTTGGCTACAAGTCCCAAGAGTGTCCCTGTGCTTCACACAGCATTACCCAGGGTGGTGGTTCTTTGTGGGATCTTCATTTGGTATGTGAGGCATAGCATTCTCCCAGGTGGGTTATGTGGAGTTTGTGTTGAGGGGTGTGTGAGGTGAGCTGCTTGTAACTATGGTCAGTGCTGTGAGTCCTCCTTCCCACCCAGCCAGATATCCCACCATGCAACGTGCTTGCATTGCAGGGAGTGCAAGTTGACTTTCAGGATGTCAGGCAGTGGTGTTGTGCTGTTTGTTGGTGCACAGTTCCCAGCAGGGCCTTGTGCTCCCCACAGCAGTACCCAGTGTCAGCCATCTTGTCAGTCCTTATCCACTCCCTGTGATGTGAGCATGGTTCAGAGGGTGTTGATGGGCCAATTGTGAGGGTGAGCAGTATCTGTGACTACAACACCCATCATGCTATTGCCTACACCCCCCTTCCCAACATGCCCGTACTTCCTTCCTTTGGACTCTGCTTCCCTGTGGGGTAGTGTGCCTGTGCTGACAGGAAGGCTGACAGTGTTGTCCTTGCGTTTGTTTGGCTACAAGTCCCAAGAGTCTCCCTGTGCTTCACACGGCATTACCCAGGGTGGTGGTTCTTTGTGGGATCTTCATTTGGTATGTGAGGCATTGCATTCTCCCAGGTGGGTTATGTGGAGTTTGTGTTGAGGGGTGTGTGAGGTGAGCTGCTTGTAACTATGGTCAGTGCTGTGAGTCCTCCTTCCCACCCAGCCAGATATCCCACCATGCAACGTGCTTGCATTGCAGGGAGTGCAAGTTGGTTTTCAGGATGTCAGGCAGTGGTGTTGTGCTGTTTGTTGGTGCACAGTTCCCAGCAGGGCCTTGTGCTCCCCACAGCAGTACCCAGTGTCAGCCATCTTGTCAGTCCTTATCCACTCCCTGTGATGTGAGCATGGTTCAGAGTGGTGTTGATGGGCCAATTGTGAGGGTGAGCAGTATCTGTGACTACAACTCCCATCATGCTATTGCCTGCACCCCCTTCCCAGCATGCCCGTACTTCCTTCCTTTGGACTCTGCTTCCCTGTGGGGTAGTGTGCCTGTGCTGACAGGAAGGCTGACAGTGTTGTCCTTGCGTTTGTTTGGCTACAAGTCCCAAAAGTGTCCCTGTGCTTCACACGGCATTACCCAGGGTGGTGGTTCTTTGTGGGATCTTCATTTGGTATGTGAGGCATTGCATTCTCCCAGGTGGGTTATGTGGAGTTTGTGTTGAGGGGTGTGTGAGGTGAGCTGCTTGTAACTATGGTCAGTGCTGTGAGTCCTCCTTCCCACCCAGCCAGATATCCCACCATGCAACGTGCTTGCATTGCAGGGAGTGCAAGTTGGCTTTCAGGATGTCAGGCAGTGGTGTTGTGCTGTTTGTTGGTGCACAGTACCCAGCAGGGCCTTGTGCTCCCCACAGCAGTACCCAGTGTCAGCCATCTTGTCAGTCCTTATCCACTCCCTGTGATGTGAGCATGGTTCAGAGTGGTGTTGATGGGCCAATTGTGTGGGTGAGCATTATCTGTGACTACAACTCCCATCATGCTATTGCATACACCCCCTTCCCAGCATGCCCATACTTCCTTCCTTTTGAGTGGACTTCACTGTGTGTGAGTGTGACAGCAATGGCAAGATGGCTGACAGTGTGGTCCTGTTGTTTGTTGGTGCCCAGTTCCCAGCAGGGCCTTGTGCTCCCCACAGCAGTACCCAGTGTCAGCCATATTGTCAGTCCTTTTCCACTCCCTGTGTTGTGAGCATGGTTCAGAGTGGTATTGATGGGCCAATTGTGAGGGTGAGCAATATCTGTGACTACAACTCCCATCATGCTATTGCCTACACCCCCTTCCCAGCATGCCCGTACTTCCTTCCTTTTGACTCTGATTCCCTGTGGGGTAGTGTGCCTGTGCTGACAGGAAGGCTGACAGTGTTGTCCTTGCGTTTGTTTGGCTACAAGTCCCAAGAGTGTCCCTGTGCTTCACACAGCATTACCCAGGGTGGTGGTTCTTTGTGGGATCTTCATTTGGTATGTGAGGCATAGCATTCTCCCAGGTGGGTTATGTGGAGTTTGTGTTGAGGGGGTGTGTGAGGTGAGCTGCTTGTAACTATGGTCAGTGCTGTGAGTCCTCCTTACCACCCAGCCAGATATCCCACCGTGCAACGTGCTTGCATTGCAGGGAGTGCAAGTTGGCTTTCAGGATGTCAGGCAGTGGTGTTGTGCTGTTTGTTGGTGCACAGTTCCCAGCAGGGCCTTGTGCTCCCCACAGCAGTACCCAGTGTCAGCCTTCTTGTCAGTCCTTATCCACTCCCTGTGATGTGAGCATGGTTCAGAGTGGTGTTGATGGGCCAATTGTGAGGGTGAGCAGTATCTGTGACTACAACTCCCATCATGCTATTGCCTGCACCCCCTTCCCAGCATGCCCGTACTTCCTTCCTTTGGACTCTGCTTCCCTGTGGGGTAGTGTGCCTGTGCTGACAGGAAGGCTGACAGTGTTGTCCTTGCGTTTGTTTGGCTACAAGTCCCAAAAGTGTCCCTGTGCTTCACACGGCATTACCCAGGGTGGTGGTTCTTTGTGGGATCTTCATTTGGTATGTGAGGCATTGCATTCTCCCAGGTGGGTTATGTGGAGTTTGTGTTGAGGGGGTGTGTGAGGTGAGCTGCTTGTAACTATGGTCAGTGCTGTGAGTCCTCCTTCCCACCCAGCCAGATATCCCACCATGCAACGTGCTTGCATTGCAGGGAGTGCAAGTTGGCTTTCAGGATGTCAGGCAGTGGTGTTGTGCTGTTTGTTGGTGCACAGTACCCAGCAGGGCCTTGTGCTCCCCACAGCAGTACCCAGTGTCAGCCATCTTGTCGGTCCTTATCCACTCCCTGTGATGTGAGCATGGTTCAGAGTGGTGTTGATGGGCCAATTGTGTGGGTGAGCATTATCTGTGACTACAACTCCCATCATGCTATTGCCTACACCCCCCTTCCCAGCATGCCCATACTTCCTTCCTTTTGAGTGGACTTCACTGTGTGTGAGTGTGACAGCAATGGCAAGATGGCTGACAGTGTGTTCCTGTTGTTTGTTGGTGCCCAGTTCCCAGCAGGGCCTTGTACTCCCCACAGCAGTACCCAGTGTCAGCCATATTGTCAGTCCTTTTCCACTCCCTGTGTTGTGAGCATGGTTCAGAGTGGTATTGATGGGCCAATTGTGAGGGTGAGCAATATCTGTGACTACAACTCCCATCATGCTATTGCCTACACCCCCCTTCCCAGCATGCCCGTACTTCGTTCCTTTTGACTCTGATTCCCTGTGGGGTAGTGTGCCTGTGCTGACAGGAAGGCTGACAGTGTTGTCCTTGCGTTTGTTTGGCTACAAGTCCCAAGAGTGTCCCTGTGCTTCACACAGCATTACCCAGGGTGGTGGTTCTTTGTGGGATCTTCATTTGGTATGTGAGGCATAGCATTCTCCCAGGTGGGTTATGTGGAGTTTGTGTTGAGGGGGTGTGTGAGGTGAGCTGCTTGTAACTATGGTCAGTGCTGTGAGTCCTCCTTCCCACCCAGCCAGATATCCCACCATGCAACGTGCTTGCATTGCAGGGAGTGCAAGTTGACTTTCAGGATGTCAGGCAGTGGTGTTGTGCTGTTTGTTGGTGCACAGTTCCCAGCAGGGCCTTGTGCTCCCCACAGCAGTACCCAGTGTCAGCCATCTTGTCAGTCCTTATCCACTCCCTGTGATGTGAGCATGGTTCAGAGGGTGTTGATGGGCCAATTGTGAGGGTGAGCAGTATCTGTGACTACAACACCCATCATGCTATTGCCTACACCCCCTTCCCAACATGCCCGTACTTCCTTCCTTTGGACTCTGCTTCCCTGTGGGGTAGTGTGCCTGTGCTGACAGGAAGGCTGACAGTGTTGTCCTTGCGTTTGTTTGGCTACAAGTCCCAAGAGTCTCCCTGTGCTTCACACGGCATTACCCAGGGTGGTGGTTCTTTGTGGGATCTTCATTTGGTATGTGAGGCATTGCATTCTCCCAGGTGGGTTATGTGGAGTTTGTGTTGAGGGGGTGTGTGAGGTGAGCTGCTTGTAACTATGGTCAGTGCTGTGAGTCCTCTTCCCACCCAGCCAGATATCCCACCATGCAACGTGCTTGCATTGCAGGGAGTGCAAGTTGGTTTTCAGGATGTCAGGCAGTGGTGTTGTGCTGTTTGTTGGTGCACAGTTCCCAGCAGGGCCTTGTGCTCCCCACAGCAGTACCCAGTGTCAGCCATCTTGTCAGTCCTTATCCACTCCCTGTGATGTGAGCATGGTTCAGAGTGGTGTTGATGGGCCAATTGTGAGGGTGAGCAGTATCTGTGACTACAACTCCCATCATGCTATTGCCTGCACCCCCTTCCCAGCATGCCCGTACTTCCTTCCTTTGGACTCTGCTTCCCTGTGGGGTAGTGTGCCTGTGCTGACAGGAAGGCTGACAGTGTTGTCCTTGCGTTTGTTTGGCTACAAGTCCCAAAAGTGTCCCTGTGCTTCACACGGCATTACCCAGGGTGGTGGTTCTTTGTGGAATCTTCATTTGGTATGTGAGGCATTGCATTCTCCCAGGTGGGTTATGTGGAGTTTGTGTTGAGGGGTGTGTGAGGTGAGCTGCTTGTAACTATGGTCAGTGCTGTGAGTCCTCCTTCCCACCCAGCCAGATATCCCACCATGCAACGTGCTTGCATTGCAGGGAGTGCAAGTTGGCTTTCAGGATGTCAGGCAGTGGTGTTGTGCTGTTTGTTGGTGCACAGTACCCAGCAGGGCCTTGTGCTCCCCACAGCAGTACCCAGTGTCAGCCATCTTGTCAGTCCTTATCCACTCCCTGTGATGTGAGCATGGTTCAGAGTGGTGTTGATGGGCCAATTGTGTGGGTGAGCATTATCTGTGACTACAACTCCCATCATGCTATTGCATACACCCCCTTCCCAGCATGCCCATACTTCCTTCCTTTTGAGTGGACTTCACTGTGTGTGAGTGTGACAGCAATGGCAAGATGGCTGACAGTGTGGTCCTGTTGTTTGTTGGTGCCCAGTTCCCAGCAGGGCCTTGTGCTCCCCACAGCAGTACCCAGTGTCAGCCATATTGTCAGTCCTTTTCCACTCCCTGTGTTGTGAGCATGGTTCAGAGTGGTATTGATGGGCCAATTGTGAGGGTGAGCAATATCTGTGACTACAACTCCCATCATGCTATTGCCTACACCCCCCTTCCCAGCATGCCCGTACTTCGTTCCTTTTGACTCTGATTCCCTGTGGGGTAGTGTGCCTGTGCTGACAGGAAGGCTGACAGTGTTGTCCTTGCGTTTGTTTGGCTACAAGTCCCAAGAGTGTCCCTGTGCTTCACACAGCATTACCCAGGGTGGTGGTTCTTTGTGGGATCTTCATTTGGTATGTGAGGCATAGCATTCTCCCAGGTGGGTTATGTGGAGTTTGTGTTGAGGGGGTGTGTGAGGTGAGCTGCTTGTAACTATGGTCAGTGCTGTGAGTCCTCCTTACCACCCAGCCAGATATCCCACCGTGCAACGTGCTTGCATTGCAGGGAGTGCAAGTTGGCTTTCAGGATGTCAGGCAGTGGTGTTGTGCTGTTTGTTGGTGCACAGTTCCCAGCAGGGCCTTGTGCTCCCACAGCAGTACCCAGTGTCAGCCTTCTTGTCAGTCCTTATCCACTCCCTGTGATGTGAGCATGGTTCAGAGTGGTGTTGATGGGCCAATTGTGAGGGTGAGCAGTATCTGTGACTACAACTCCCATCATGCTATTGCCTGCACCCCCTTCCCAGCATGCCCGTACTTCCTTCCTTTGGACTCTGCTTCCCTGTGGGGTAGTGTGCCTGTGCTGACAGGAAGGCTGACAGTGTTGTCCTTGCGTTTGTTTGGCTACAAGTCCCAAAAGTGTCCCTGTGCTTCACACGGCATTACCCAGGGTGGTGGTTCTTTGTGGGATCTTCATTTGGTATGTGAGGCATTGCATTCTCCCAGGTGGGTTATGTGGAGTTTGTGTTGAGGGGTGTGTGAGGTGAGCTGCTTGTAACTATGGTCAGTGCTGTGAGTCCTCCTTCCCACCCAGCCAGATATCCCACCATGCAACGTGCTTGCATTGCAGGGAGTGCAAGTTGGCTTTCAGGATGTCAGGCAGTGGTGTTGTGCTGTTTGTTGGTGCACAGTACCCAGCAGGGCCTTGTGCTCCCCACAGCAGTACCCAGTGTCAGCCATCTTGTCAGTCCTTATCCACTCCCTGTGATGTGAGCATGGTTCAGAGTGGTGTTGATGGGCCAATTGTGTGGGTGAGCATTATCTGTGACTACAACTCCCATCATGCTATTGCCTACACCCCCTTCCCAGCATGCCCATACTTCCTTCCTTTTGAGTGGACTTCACTGTGTGTGAGTGTGACAGCAATGGCAAGATGGCTGACAGTGTGTTCCTGTTGTTTGTTGGTGCCCAGTTCCCAGCAGGGCCTTGTGCTCCCCACAGCAGTACCCAGTGTCAGCCATATTGTCAGTCCTTTTCCACTCCCTGTGTTGTGAGCATGGTTCAGAGTGGTATTGATGGGCCAATTGTGAGGGTGAGCAATATCTGTGACTACAACTCCCATCATGCTATTGCCTACACCCCCTTCCCAGCATGCCCGTACTTCGTTCCTTTTGACTCTGATTCCCTGTGGGGTAGTGTGCCTGTGCTGACAGGAAGGCTGACAGTGTTGTCCTTGCGTTTGTTTGGCTACAAGTCCCAAGAGTTTCCCTGTGCTTCACACAGCATTACCCAGGGTGGTGGTTCTTTGTGGGATCTTCATTTGGTATGTGAGGCATAGCATTCTCCCAGGTGGGTTATGTGGAGTTTGTGTTGAGGGGGTGTGTGAGGTGAGCTGCTTGTAACTATGGTCAGTGCTGTGAGTCCTCCTTCCCACCCAGCCAGATATCCCACCATGCAACGTGCTTGCATTGCAGGGAGTGCAAGTTGACTTTCAGGATGTCAGGCAGTGGTGTTGTGCTGTTTGTTGGTGCACAGTTCCCAGCAGGGCCTTGTGCTCCCCACAGCAGTACCCAGTGTCAGCCATCTTGTCAGTCCTTATCCACTCCCTGTGATGTGAGCATGGTTCAGAGGGTGTTGATGGGCCAATTGTGAGGGTGAGCAGTATCTGTGACTACAACACCCATCATGCTATTGCCTACACCCCCTTCCCAACATGCCCGTACTTCCTTCCTTTGGACTCTGCTTCCCTGTGGGGTAGTGTGCCTGTGCTGACAGGAAGGCTGACAGTGTTGTCCTTGCGTTTGTTTGGCTACAAGTCCCAAGAGTCTCCCTGTGCTTCACACGGCATTACCCAGGGTGGTGGTTCTTTGTGGGATCTTCATTTGGTATGTGAGGCATTGCATTCTCCCAGGTGGGTTATGTGGAGTTTGTGTTGAGGGGTGTGTGAGGTGAGCTGCTTGTAACTATGGTCAGTGCTGTGAGTCCTCCTTCCCACCCAGCCAGATATCCCACCATGCAACGTGCTTGCATTGCAGGGAGTGCAAGTTGGTTTTCAGGATGTCAGGCAGTGGTGTTGTGCTGTTTGTTGGTGCACAGTTCCCAGCAGGGCCTTGTGCTCCCCACAGCAGTACCCAGTGTCAGCCATCTTGTCAGTCCTTATCCACTCCCTGTGATGTGAGCATGGTTCAGAGTGGTGTTGATGGGCCAATTGTGAGGGTGAGCAGTATCTGTGACTACAACTCCCATCATGCTATTGCCTGCACCCCCTTCCCAGCATGCCCGTACTTCCTTCCTTTGGACTCTGCTTCCCTGTGGGGTAGTGTGCCTGTGCTGACAGGAAGGCTGACAGTGTTGTCCTTGCGTTTGTTTGGCTACAAGTCCCAAAAGTGTCCCTGTGCTTCACACGGCATTACCCAGGGTGGTGGTTCTTTGTGGAATCTTCATTTGGTATGTGAGGCATTGCATTCTCCCAGGTGGGTTATGTGGAGTTTGTGTTGAGGGGGTGTGTGAGGTGAGCTGCTTGTAACTATGGTCAGTGCTGTGAGTCCTCCTTCCCACCCAGCCAGATATCCCACCATGCAACGTGCTTGCATTGCAGGGAGTGCAAGTTGGCTTTCAGGATGTCAGGCAGTGGTGTTGTGCTGTTTGTTGGTGCACAGTACCCAGCAGGGCCTTGTGCTCCCCACAGCAGTACCCAGTGTCAGCCATCTTGTCAGTCCTTATCCACTCCCTGTGATGTGAGCATGGTTCAGAGTGGTGTTGATGGGCCAATTGTGTGGGTGAGCATTATCTGTAACTACAACTCCCATCATGCTATTGCATACACCCCCTTCCCAGCATGCCCATACTTCCTTCCTTTTGAGTGGACTTCACTGTGTGTGAGTGTGACAGCAATGGCAAGATGGCTGACAGTGTGGTCCTGTTGTTTGTTGGTGCCCAGTTCCCAGCAGGGCCTTGTGCTCCCCACAGCAGTACCCAGTGTCAGCCATATTGTCAGTCCTTTTCCACTCCCTGTGTTGTGAGCATGGTTCAGAGTGGTATTGATGGGCCAATTGTGAGGGTGAGCAATATCTGTGACTACAACTCCCATCATGCTATTGCCTACACCCCCTTCCCAGCATGCCCGTACTTCCTTCCTTTTGACTCTGATTCCCTGTGGGGTAGTGTGCCTGTGCTGACAGGAAGGCTGACAGTGTTGTCCTTGCGTTTGTTTGGCTACAAGTCCCAAGAGTGTCCCTGTGCTTCACACAGCATTACCCAGGGTGGTGGTTCTTTGTGGGATCTTCATTTGGTATGTGAGGCATAGCATTCTCCCAGGTGGGTTATGTGGAGTTTGTGTTGAGGGGGTGTGTGAGGTGAGCTGCTTGTAACTATGGTCAGTGCTGTGAGTCCTCCTTACCACCCAGCCAGATATCCCACCGTGCAACGTGCTTGCATTGCAGGGAGTGCAAGTTGGCTTTCAGGATGTCAGGCAGTGGTGTTGTGCTGTTTGTTGGTGCACAGTTCCCAGCAGGGCCTTGTGCTCCCCACAGCAGTACCCAGTGTCAGCCTTCTTGTCAGTCCTTATCCACTCCCTGTGATGTGAGCATGGTTCAGAGTGGTGTTGATGGGCCAATTGTGAGGGTGAGCAGTATCTGTGACTACAACTCCCATCATGCTATTGCCTGCACCCCCTTCCCAGCATGCCCGTACTTCCTTCCTTTGGACTCTGCTTCCCTGTGGGGTAGTGTGCCTGTGCTGACAGGAAGGCTGACAGTGTTGTCCTTGCGTTTGTTTGGCTACAAGTCCCAAAAGTGTCCCTGTGCTTCACACGGCATTACCCAGGGTGGTGGTTCTTTGTGGGATCTTCATTTGGTATGTGAGGCATTGCATTCTCCCAGGTGGGTTATGTGGAGTTTGTGTTGAGGGGTGTGTGAGGTGAGCTGCTTGTAACTATGGTCAGTGCTGTGAGTCCTCCTTCCCACCCAGCCAGATATCCCACCATGCAACGTGCTTGCATTGCAGGGAGTGCAAGTTGGCTTTCAGGATGTCAGGCAGTGGTGTTGTGCTGTTTGTTGGTGCACAGTACCCAGCAGGGCCTTGTGCTCCCCACAGCAGTACCCAGTGTCAGCCATCTTGTCAGTCCTTATCCACTCCCTGTGATGTGAGCATGGTTCAGAGTGGTGTTGATGGGCCAATTGTGTGGGTGAGCATTATCTGTGACTACAACTCCCATCATGCTATTGCCTACACCCCCTTCCCAGCATGCCCATACTTCCTTCCTTTTGAGTGGACTTCACTGTGTGTGAGTGTGACAGCAATGGCAAGATGGCTGACAGTGTGTTCCTGTTGTTTGTTGGTGCCCAGTTCCCAGCAGGGCCTTGTGCTCCCCACAGCAGTACCCAGTGTCAGCCATATTGTCAGTCCTTTTCCACTCCCTGTGTTGTGAGCATGGTTCAGAGTGGTATTGATGGGCCAATTGTGAGGGTGAGCAATATCTGTGACTACAACTCCCATCATGCTATTGCCTACACCCCCTTCCCAGCATGCCCGTACTTCGTTCCTTTTGACTCTGATTCCCTGTGGGGTAGTGTGCCTGTGCTGACAGGAAGGCTGACAGTGTTGTCCTTGCGTTTGTTTGGCTACAAGTCCCAAGAGTGTCCCTGTGCTTCACACAGCATTACCCAGGGTGGTGGTTCTTTGTGGGATCTTCATTTGGTATGTGAGGCATAGCATTCTCCCAGGTGGGTTATGTGGAGTTTGTGTTGAGGGGGTGTGTAAGGTGAGCTGCTTGTAACTATGGTCAGTGCTGTGAGTCCTCCTTCCCACCCAGCCAGATATCCCACCATGCAACGTGCTTGCATTGCAGGGAGTGCAAGTTGGCTTTCAGGATGTCAGGCAGTGGTGTTGTGCTGTTTGTTGGTGCACAGTTCCCAGCAGGGCCTTGTGCTCCCCACAGCAGTACCCAGTGTCAGCCATCTTGTCAGTCCTTATCCACTCCCTGTGATGTGAGCATGGTTCAGAGTGGTGTTGATGGGCCAATTGTGAGGGTGAGCAGTATCTGTGACTACAACTCCCATCATGCTATTGCCTACACCCCCTTCCCAGCATGCCCGTACTTCCTTCCTTTGGACTCTGCTTCCCTGTGGGGTAGTGTGCCTGTGCTGACAGGAAGGCTGACAGTGTTGTCCTTGCGTTTGTTTGGCTACAAGTCCCAAGAGTGACCCTGTGCTTCACACAGGATTACCCAGGGTGGTGGTTCTTTGTGGGATCTTCATTTGGTATGTGAGGCATAGCATTCTCCCAGGTGGGTTATGTGGAGTTTGTGTTGAGGGGGTGTGTGAGGTGAGCTGCTTGTAACTATGGTCAGTGCTGTGAGTCCTCCTTCCCACCCAGATATCCCACCATGCAACGTGCTTGCATTGCAGGGAGTGCAAGTTGGCTTTTAGGATGTCAGGCAGTGGTTTTGTGCTGTTTGTTGGTGCACAGTTCCCAGCAGGGCCTTGTGCTCCCCACAGCAGTACCCAGTGTCAGCCATCTTGTCAGTCCTTTTCCACTCCCTGTGTTGTGAGCATGGTTCAGAGTGGTGTTGATGGTCCAAATGTGAGGCTGCCCATTATCTGTTACTACGAGTCCCATCATGCTCTTGGCTACACTGACTTCACCAGCATACATAGGATTCCTTCCTTTCTGTGAGCTTCCCTGTGAGGTGGTGTTCTAGTGGTGGCTAAATATCTGACAGTGTTTGTTGGTTAGATTTGTGCCACTGCCTAGCTCAATTTGGTATTGGATTTGTACATGTCATGACACAGTTACATATCACTATGAGATGGCATGTATTGTGTTTATCTGACTGACATACACTTTTTGGGATGATTATCTTTTGTTTGCTGTTGATTTGCTAGGGGTGCATGGTTTGACTGTCCCCTTGACAGTGATGTGTGTGTATTGGCACACAATATTGTGTATATTAGTTGTGTACTCACCAGGCTCTGGGATGTTTGTTAGTCCATATACGCTCACTGGTGGTAGGATGGCCCACACCTTCTCCTCCCAGGGCCTGGGGTATACTGGTTTGGCAGTAGGGCCACTGCCGGTGTGCTGGCTCAGGAGGTAATCCTTCTTCAGTAGGTCCCGGACCCTCCTGCGCACATCATACCACCTGTTCTGGATGTCTTCCTTTGTGCGCAAACATGGTGATTGTGCGTTCACCCTGTCGACGATCCTCGCCCACATCTTGTTTTTCTGCGACATGGGGGTCTGTTGGACCAATGTGCCAAACAACTGTGGCTCTATCCTCAGGATCTCGTCTACCATGACTTCCAATTCACTATCTAGGAACTTTGGATTCTTCTTTAGGGGCATGGTGATGGGTGGTGGTGGTGATTGATGTGTGTGTGTGCAAGTGAGGGTGTGTGTGTGTAGGTTTTGCTGTGTGTGTGTGAGGGTGCTATTTGTTGAGGTGCTAATGGTGTGTGGCTTTTGTGTTGGATGAGCTGTGTGTGTGTCTGTGTTTGCTGTGTGATGGTGTTCTCTGCTGGCAGGTCAGTGGAATTTGCAAAGGATCATGGTAGGGATTTGTGGCCTATATGTAGGTAGAGTTGGGGGTGTGTCCTTGTTCCATTTTTTTCACCCCCTGTATTTATTGTCTTTGTCATTGCTTGTTTGGCCCTCTTTTTTTGTATTTTTTCATTTGTGATTATTGTGCATGTTGGAGTCGTTCTTCTGACCGAGTAGGACGTTGCACAGTTATCTCGTGCGCGCCTCTCCGAGTCGTTCCCGCTGTGGTTCAGCTCTGTTTCATATGCGGCGTACGCGTCGGTCGCGGTGTATCCTGTTTGTTCGGCTGTGTTTTGTATGCGTGTCTGTCATACGGCTTGGGCTCCGTGCGAATCGGTCTGCTTTTGCACCCATTGCATCGTACTGCGCGGGTCGGAGTTCGCGGGTATGTTTCGTTCGGGTTTCTTCCTGGTGCGTGTCGGTCGGTTCGATTCGCGTGGTTTTTCGGCCGGATAGCTTGTTTCCGTCCGGGTCGGTCGTTCGCCTTGAGTTCCGTACGAGTCGGTCGTGATTCACATGCATTTCATCGTACTTCCCAGGTCGGGCAATGCCGGTACGTGTCGTTCGGACTATTATCCCGTACCGAGTCGGTCGGTATTTTTTCCGGCCCGAATCGGAATCGGCCCCGATGTATTAACATTGTGTACTATTTAACAGCTGTGTTCACGAGTCTGACTTTTGAAAGAGCGTCCAAAAATCTGAATCTCTTTACTTTAGCACAAGAAAGCAATAAAATATGTAAAATGAGAAAGTGAAAATCCTCAACTACTTTGCTGGAAGAGGCAGACAGGTATTGTACATTTTAAACAATGATCGCTGAAGTGAAGTCGTGACATGATTCTTGAGCGTAGGGTGGTTAGGACGGAGGGCATGAGTATTTCTTTAATGTCTCATTATAAAGCACATCCTTTATAAAACATAAACATTTATTTCACTGTGTGGTGGAGGTCAGGCATAAAATGCCATTTGTATGCATACGTTTGAAAGCACTGTCCTAAATGCTCTTTAATTATACAAATAGGGGGGCAGATTTACAAGCCCCTTACGCCACTTTTGTGTCACTTTTAGCATTGGAAAAGTGACGCAAAAGTGGGGCAAGGGGCTTGTAAATCTGCCCCAGGGGCTTTTTTATAAGCCCCTTGCGCCACTTTTGCGTCATTTTTAACATGGGAAAAGTGACGCAAAAGTGGCGCAAGGGGCTTGTAAATATGCCCCTTAGTATTTAATTCTGAGTCTCTCTGGGGCAGATTTACAAGCCCCGTGCGCCACTTTTGCGTCATTTTTTACATGGGAAAAATGACGCAAAAGTGACGCAAGGGACTTGTAAATCTGCCTCTCTGTTGCTAGGAGAGTGCAGTACTTTTATTTACACTAAGGCCACTTTTAAACATTAGAACGACATTGAAGTTTCAACTAATTCGATTTCTTATCAACACAACAGTGTCACTTACAATGTAAGCTGAAATACTATGTTCTGCAAAAATATGCATGTCTGACTTCTTTTTGTTTTACAGAAAAAAGCCGCATTTGCAACAGAATTCAAATTGATGAGTAGCTGCCAGGTCCTCATTGCTGGCGGGATTCCGTGTTTCCTGTCCTGGGCGTTCATTTAATGCATTCTGGGAATTGTAGTCTTCTTTTGCTTCAAATTGACTAATGCACCAGAGTTTGGATTACAGAGGTGACCCTTGGAGCAGCTGGCATCAAGGGCGTACTCAACCACCAGCTATTCCAGCTTAAGCAGGGGTGCTACTGAGAAAGATTAATTTGTTTTATGGCTCTTCTTAGTATCTATCATTGGCTCACGAGTAACAAGTTAAAACTAATAAACTCCCCAAGAATAAACTATTAAAACACAGCTGTGGAGTGGGGGCCAACAGAAAACCTTAAAGGAGCCTAAAATGGTGACAGAGAGAAAGACAAACTATTAAAATGAAAAAAATAAAGTTAGAGGCCAATGGAGTGAGACAGAAGATAGGAAAGAAAGCAAAATGCAAATAATGACGGAAGAAAAAAGAAAGCATGAAGGAAAGAGGGTAAAAATTAACAGAAAATAAGTTACAAAAATATGTAAAAGAAGAAAAAGAAGGAATAAAGAACGAATGGGGAGTGGAAAGAAGAAAAGTAAAGATCAAAGAAATAATAAAAAATTAAAGGAAAGACAGAGGGAAAGCAGAAACATATAATAAAATTACAAAGATGAAATGTGAGATAAAGGATGGGCGATTGAAGGAATGAAGAGAAAAAACAGAATTAACTAATAGAATGAATGCTAAAAGAAAAGATGCAAAGAATGTTTGAAAGAATGCCAGGAGCAAAACAAGAATAAATGGCCATAAATTAGGAAAAAAGACTGATGGAATGATAGAAGAATAGACAAGAGGGAAAGAAAGATTGAAAAAAGAATGAAATACACATAAAACCAAATAAGATGATGGAAAGAAGGAAAGAAGCATAAAATGAAAGAAAGAAGAAGGAAATGATGAAACAGAGAAATAGATCAATACAGGTAAATGTGAAGTTTTTGTCCCAATTTCTTTAGAATCATGCTACAATATTCATCATTTTGCATCATTTTCAGCAAATTTTCCCCAGGGATACAATTCACATGAAACGTCATAAGAAGGATTGAGATTGCTCACTTTACTCATGCATTTATTGCTATATATGGTTCAAAGTGGTGTGTATTTTATTTTTCTGGCTACTCCCTTGACTGGCATGCAAGGTCCCTTCTTGATACATATTGAACAGCCACAAAATACATGAGGTGAACCCCAATTTGCATTTGTATTTTTTGATGCTATGTTGCCACATTTTAATTTTGGTATGCAGACAGAATATCGAGTTGGAAATGTCGACTTACACAAATATCGAGTTGGAAATATCGTGACTCAGAAATATCGACAGCAAGAATATCGTGGTCAAGAATATCGACTTTATGGCAAGAAATATTGTTTTTAAAGATATCGAAGTCAATAACATCGTTTGCAAAAATATAGTTGTTTAAAATATCGATTTTTTTAATTAGTGTTATGTATTTTAGTATGTATTTTAAATGTATGTGATCTATTTTTTTAAATAAGTATTGTTTTTGTTTTTTAATATATGTGTTAAATTTTTAGTAGTTATCAAGTTTTTTAAATTACATTTTGCGTTTTTTAGTTTGTAGCGGGATGTGGGTTTATAGGGGAATAGGGTGGGAAGTAATTTAATTATGATAAATTAATGATTATTTTTTATTTAGTATTATTTATTTAATTTAGATTTTAGAGTGTTAATTGTGGGAAGTAATTTATTATTAATTGGTTGTTGATTAATATTAATTAATTAATTAATTGATAATTAATTATGGTAATTGCGTTATTTTTTTTAGGAGCGGGTTGTGGGGTTTATAGGGGTAAAGGGTGGGAAGTAATTTAATTATCATAAATTAAGGATTTTTTAAAATGTATTAATATTTATTTAATTTAGATTTTATAGTGCTAATTGTAGGAAGTAATGTATTATTAAGTAATTATTAATTGGTTGTTAATTAATTGGTAATTATGTTAATTGTGTCATTTTTTTAGGAGCGGGTTGTGGGGTTTATAGTGGTAAAGGGTGGGAAGTAATTTATTTTTAATTAATTAATAATTATTTGTAAATTAATGCTACGTAATTAATTAAAATTTAAATATGGCCATTGCGTAATTAATTTCAGATTTGAGTTGTGGGGTTTATAGTGGTAAAGGGTAGGAAGTAATTTATTTTTAATTAATTATTAAGTAGCTGTTAAATTGATATTAATTTATTATTTTAAAATTAATTATGGAAATTGTGTAATGATTTTTAGGTGTGGGTTGTGGGGTTTATAGGGGTAGAGGGTGGAAAGTAATTTATGTTTAATTAATTAGTAATTAGTTGATCATTAATATTAATTAATCAATTGATAATTAATTAGCGTAATTGTTTTTTTGTGTGTGTGAGTTTTAGTTTTATAGGGGTAACGTTTGGGGAGAAAATTAATTTTTATCTGTTTTAATTTGTTTTTTAAATAATAATATTTCTTTAATTGATATTTAATTATGTTGATTATGGAGGTACTTTTTTTAAAATTTAGATGTGTGTTTTGAATTGTGTGGTGTTATAGGGTAGGAAATAAAAAAGATTACATTTATGTAATAATTAATGTCTTTGTTTATAAATAATTTCTTATTAAAAATAGTTATTTGTTTGTAAATTATTTTTAAATTTATTTAATATAATATTTCTAGGTATTTGTCATATCTATTTAACATTATAATATGTTTCTATTTTTTAGATTTTTTTAATAGTTTTATATGTATTCCATTTTTTTTTTAAATATTTTTTGTTGGTGATATTTTGTTTATTATTAATTTTGACCTGACTGGAGTGGGAATATTAATTTTTACCCCTCCGCTATCCAACACTTTCCCTTTTGTTGCACTAACTGGAGTGGGAATAGTATTTTTTACCCCTCCGCTATCCAACACTTTCCCTACTGTTGCACTCACTGGAGTGGGAATAGTATTTTTTACCCCTCTGCTATCCAACACTTTCCCTTTTGTTGCACTAACTGGAGTGGGAATAGTATTTTTTACCCCTCCGCTATCCAACACTTTCCCTATTGTTGCACTCACTGGAGTGGGAATAGTATGTTTTACCTCTCTGCTGTCCAACACTTTCCCTACTGTTGCACTCACTGGAGTGGGAATAGTCATTTTTATTTCTCCGCTATCCAACACTTTCCCTACTGTTGCACTAACTGGCGGGGAATAGTAATTTTTACCCCTCCGCTATCCAACACTTTCCCTACTGTTGCACTCACTGGAGTGGAAATGGTAATTTTTACCCCTCCGCTATCCAACACTTTCCCTTCTGTTGCACTCACTGTAGTGGGAATAGTATTTTTTACCCCTTCGCTATCCGACATTTTCACTACTGTTGCACTCACTGGAGTGGGAATCGTTTTTTTTACCCCTCCGCTATCCAACACTTTCCCTTCTGTTGCACTCACTGGAGTGGGAATAGTAATTTTTACCCCTCCGCTATCCAACACTTTCCCTACTATTGCACTCACTGGAGTGGGAATAGTAATTTATACCCCTCCGCTATCCAACACTTTACCTACTGTTGCACTCACTGAAGTGCAAAATTTAAGTTTAAAGACTTTTAAATAGTTTAATATTTTAATTTATAATATAATGTTTTTTTTATTAGATTTTATGTTATTGGTGTATGTATATATATATTTATTTGTAAATTTTCTTATATACAATTAGAAAATAAATTAAAATTAAAAGTAAATATCTATATATATATATATATTACATTTTATATACGTATGTTTAAATTTTTTAAACTAAATGTATGTGTTATATTTGTTAAAATGTATAATAAATCAAATTTATTTTTTAAGTTAATTTTATTATTTAATATATTTAATATTATTTTTTATACATATATTAAAATCGATATTTTGTACAACTATATTTTTTACATTGATATTTTTTTTCTCGATATTTGTGTAGTTACCATTATAAATATAGGATGTCTATATTTTTGACATCGATATTTATAACTCGATATTTGTGTATGGGGATATTTTGGGGGTCGATATTCTATCAGTGAACCTTTAATTTTACAGAGAGTACTGCCTGATTTGGGGGATACAGAACACTATGGGGCCGAATCCGATTCGGGCCGGAAAAAATACCGACGGACTCGGTACGGGATCATAGTCCGACCGACACGTACCGGCGTTGCCCGACCTGGGAAGTACGATGAAATGCATGTGAATCACGACCGACTCGTACGGAACTCAAGGCGAACGACCGACCCGGACGGAAACAAGCTATCCGGCCGGGAAACCACGCGAATCGAACCGACCGACACGCACCAGGAATAAACCCGAACGAAACGTACCCGCAAACTCCGACCCGCGCAGTACGATGCAATGGGTGCAAAAGCAGACCGATTCGCACGGAGCCCAAGCCGTACGACCGACACGCATACAAAACCCAGCCGAACAAACACAATACTCCGCGACCGACGCGTACGCCGCATATGAAACTGAGCTGAAACACAGCGGGAACGACTCGGAGAGGCGCGCAAGAGATAACTGCAACGTCCTACTTGGTCAGAAGAACGACTCCTACATGCACAATAATCACAAATGAAAAAATACAAAAAAAGAGGGCCAAACAAGCAATGATAAAGCCAATAAATACAGGGGGGGGGAAATGGAACAAGAACACACCCCCAACTCCACCTACATAAAGGCCACAAATCCCTACCATGATCCTTTGCAAATTCCACTGACCTGCCAGCACAGAACACCAGCAGACAGCAGACACACACACAGCTCATCCAACACAAAAGCCACACACCATTAGCACCTCAACAAATAGCACCCTCACACACACACAGCAAAACCTACACACACACACCCTCACCTGCACACACACACACATCAATCACCACCACCACCCATCACCATGCCCCTAAAGAAGAATCCAAAGTTCCTAGATAGTGAATTGGAAGTCATGGTAGACGAGATCCTGAGGGTAGAGCCACAGTTGTTTGGCACATTGGTCCAACAGACCCCCATGGCACAGAAAACCAAGATGTGGGCGAGGATCGTCGACAGGGTGAACGCACAATCACCATGTTTGCGCACAAAGGAAGACATCCAGAACAGGTGGTATGATGTGCGCAGGAGGGTCAGGGACCTACTGAAGAAGGATTACCTCCTGAGCCAGCACACCGTCAGTGGCCCTCCTGCCAAACCAGTACACCTCAGGCCCTGGGAGGAGAAGGTGCGGGCCATCCTACCACCAGTGAGCGTATATGGACTAACAAACATCCCAGAGCCTGGTGAGTACACAACTAATATACACAATATTGTGTGCCAATACACACACATCACTGTCAAGGGGACAGTCAAACCATGCACCCCTAGCAAATCAACAGCAACCAAAAGATAATCATCCCAAGAAGTGTATGTCAGTCAGATAAACACAATACATGCCATGTCATAGTGATATGTAACTGTGTCATGACATGTACAAACCCAATACCAAATAGAGCTAGGCAGTGGCACAAATCTAACTAACAAACACTGTCAGATATTTAGCCACCACTAGAACACCACCTCACAGGGAATCTCACAGAAAGGAAGGAATCCTGTGTATGCTGGTGAAGTCAGTGTAGCCAAGAGCATGATGGGACTCGTAGTAACAGATAATGGGCAGCCTCACATTTGGACCATCAACACCACTCTGAACCATGCTCACAACACAGGGAGTGGAAAAGGACTGACAATATGGCTGACACTGGGTACTGCTGTGGGGAGCACAAGGCCCTGCTGGGAACTGTGCACCAACAAACAACAGGACCACACTGTCAGCCATCTTGCCATTGCTGTCACACTCACACACAGTGAAGTCCACTCAAAAGGAAGGAAGTATGGGCATGCTGGGAAGGGGGTGTAGGCAATAGCATGATGGGAGTTGTAGTCACAGATATTGCTCACCCACACAATTGGCCCATCAACACCACTCTGAACCATGCTCACATCACAGGGAGTGGATAAGGACTGACAAGATGGCTGACACTGGGTACTGCTGTGGGGAGCACAAGGCCCTGCTGGGAACTGTGCACCAACAAACAGCAGAACACCACTGCCTGACATCCTGAAAGCCAACTTGCACTCCCTGCAATGCAAGCATGTTGCATGGTGGGATATCTGGCTGGGTGGGAAGGAGGACTGACAGCACTGACCATAGTTACAAGCAGCTCTCCTCACACACCACCTCAACACAAACTCCACATAACCCACCTGGGAGAATGCAATGCCTCACACACCAAATGAAGATCCCACAAAGAACCACCACCCTGGGTAATGCTGTGTGAAGCACAGGGACACTCTTGGGACTTGTAGCCAAACAAACGCAAGGACAACACTGTCAGCCTTCCTGTCAGCACAGGCACACTACCCCACAGGGAAGCAGAGTCAAAAGGAAGGAAGTACGGGCATGCTGGGAAGGGGGTGTAGGCAATAGCATGATGGGAGTTGTAGTCACAGATATTGCTCACCCTCACAATTGGCCCATCAACACCACTCTGAACCATGCTCACATCACAGGGAGTGGATAAGGACTGACAAGATGGCTGACACTGGGTACTGCTGTGGGGAGCACAAGGCCCTGCTGGGAACTGTGCACCAACAAACAGCAGAACACCACTGCCTGACATCCTGAAAGCCAACTTGCACTCCCTGCAATGCAAGCACGTTGCATGGTGGGATATCTGGCTGGGTGGGAAGGAGGACTGACAGCACTGACCATAGTTACAAGCAGCTCTCCTCACACACCCCCTCAACACAAACTCCACATAACCCACCTGGGAGAATGCAATGCCTCACACACCAAATGAAGATCCCACAAAGAACCACCACCCTGGGTAATGCTGTGTAAAGCACAGGGACACTCTTGGGACTTGTAGCCAAACAAACGCAAGGACAACACTGTCAGCCTTCCTGTCAGCACAGGCACACTACCCCACAAGGAAGCAGAGTCAAAAGGAAGGAAGTACGGGCATGCTGGGAAGGGGGGTGTAGGCAATAGCATGATGGGAGTTGTAGTCACAGACATTGCTCACCCTCACAATTGGCCCATCAACACCACTCTGAACCATGCTTATATCACAGGGAGTGGATAAGGACTGACAAGATGGCTGACACTGGGTACTGCTGTGGGGAGCACAAGGCCCTGCTGGGAACTGTGCACCAACAAACAACAGGACCACACCGTCAGCCATCTTGCCATTGCTGTCACACTCACACACAGTGAAGTCCACTCAAAAGGAAGGAAGTATGGGCATGCTGGGAAGGGGGGTCTAGGCAATAGCATGATGGGAGTTGTAGTCACAGATATTGCTCACCCACACAATTGGCCCATCAACACCACTCTGAACCATGCTCACATCACAGGGAGTGGATAAGGACTGACAAGATGGCTGACACTGGGTACTGCTGTGGGGAGCACAAGGCCCTGCTGGGAACTGTGCACCAACAAACAGCAGAACACCACTGCCTGACATCCTGAAAGCCAACTTGCACTCCCTGCAATGCAAGCACTTTGCATGGTGGGATATCTGGCAGGGTGGGAAGGAGGACTGACAGCACTGACCATAGTTACAAGCAGCTCTCCTCACACACCCCCTCAACACAAACTCCACATAACCCACCTGGGAGAATGCAATGCCTCACACACCAAATGAAGATCCCACAAAGAACCACCACCCTGGGGTATGCTGTGTGAAGCACAGGGACACTCTTGGGACTTGTAGCCAAACAAACGCAAGGACAACACTGTCAGCCTTCTTCTCAGCACAGGCACACTACCCCACAGGGAAGCAGAGTCAAAAGGAAGGAAGTACGGGCATGCTGGGAAGGAGGGTGTAGGCAATAGCATGATGGGAGTTGTAGTCACAGATATTGCTCACCCTCACAATTGGCCCATCAACACCACTCTGAACCATGCTCACATCACAGGGAGTGGATAAGGACTGACAAGATGGCTGACACTGCGTACTGCTGTGGGGAGCACAAGGCCCTGCTGGGAACTGTGCACCAACATACAGCAGAACACCACTGAATGACATCCTGAGAGTCAACCTGAACCCACTGCAAGGGTGGCATGCTTCATGGTGGGATAACTGGGCTAGGTGGAGAAGGATGGCCGGATTTCCACCAAATACAACCAATGCTGGCCATGCACACACCTCAACATTCACATTGAAATGCCACAGGTATGCAGGACAATGTGCTACACCAATATCAACCTCTTACTGTGACAACTTAGGACAATGCAATGTACATGCCCGCATCCAGAGGTACAGTCACAACTGTCAGGTGTGTGAACCATTGATGCCTGTAGAAACATAACATACAATGTGTGTCTCATCCAAATACAGGTGATGATGATGGGGACACAGCAGCAGGCGAGGAGGAGTCCCTGTCCCAGGCTCCGGGGGACACTGAGCTCACTGGTGTGGAACAGCCTCTGCTCTCCTCGGATGGCCAAGACCTACCTCGCACCTCCGGTGTGAGTCATCATGCAGCACCAGCAGGACCAACATCTGCACCCCCTGCACCCACCCCTCCAACAACTGCCAACACACAGACCACCCCCGCCGACACGGACAGACCAAGGACCACCGATGATAACAGCACAGGGCCCCAGGCCCACCGTGGAGCAACGGACAACAACACCACTAACAACCCCCAAGGGGGCCTTGGGTCACCTGTGCGTGCCACCGCAGGTCCTGCACGTGTCCCCAGGGGTGGTGGGAGGGGTGGTAGACATAGGTCACTGCTTGCAGAGGGGTCTGGACTGCATGATGACCCACAACTGGCACGCATCGCTGATGCGTACCAGGATAGCACCGGAGAGGTCAGACAGGTAGTGGGGATCCTCAAGGACATACAACAGCAGCAGGCTGCCCATCATGCCCGCTTGGACTCCCACATGTCCCGTGTGGAGACACACATGTCTCGCATGGAGTCCAAGTGGGACACATTGCAAGAACTCACAGCGGTGCATAGGGACATATTGACATGCCTCCGCCAGATTAGCACCAACATGGCCACACCTCCCTGTGTGCCCACAACATCTGGTGCTGCAACAACTGACACCGCCACAGGGAGGGAGGAGGACTCTGGCGGAGTCTCCCCTGCACCGCCGCAGCCTGCACGTGAGGGTCCCCCCCAAAGAAGAGGGGTCGTCCGAGGAAGGAAAACTGAGAGGTTGATGGCCACATACATCCCCCAGGAAGCCAACACCTGTCCCGGAAAATCTCCTTTGTGTGCAAACTTTTCACCCTGTCGAATGCAACACAACTCTCCCACATGACATGGGGAGTTCAAGTTGGACTAATGTATCATATGACTGTGGACTACACTCAGGACATTTCTGCTACCAAGACTTCCAACTCATCTGGGAACTTTAGATCACAATCCCAATGTACAGCACCCACCATCCTGTGCACTATACACACACATATCTCTGTAAATAAAATCACTAGTACACCATACTTGCCTCTGTTGTTATTCAAATGTGGATACTGTTATGGTGATGATGATCTGCTAAATTACACTGTGTATGCTAACTGCTACAGCAAGTACAACACCGTCATGTGAGTCATGGTGACGTGACACATATGAGGGAGACACACCACTAGGGCTACACAACACAGAGACACCAGGGCCATCAGACTCATCGCCTACAGTGATGTTGCCAGGAAATACTGTGGAATGCACAGACACCACACCTATTCAGAGTCTGTGTCAACTAGCCCACAGGTGCAGTAAGCAAATGTCAGTCAGATGTGTGACCACAGACAACGCACATCCCAAAGTGAAGCACAGGTTTATTACACATTTGCAACATGTTGTTTCCACTACAAATGCTAGGTAATCCCACGTGGCAGTGGCCACACAGTCAACAAGTGCAGAAGATATGAAGTCCAGGGGTGTGTGGCACATCACCTGTAGGGAAACTACTGCTGCCACCCTGAAAGCTGAATCATGGTGTCGGGGGATCCAAGTTGACCAAAGTACTCAGTAAGCACCCTGTGAAGGACAGACATGACACACAGTTAAAACCACTGAAGAACAGGACAGAACTGCAATACTCATGCCCAATACATGTCACAAGACAAGTACACAAAACCAAGTTAGCATGTCAAAACTGTTGGGGAGTACATACTACCTGTAAGGACACATTGCTGCACGCATCCAGTCAAGTAGCACATGGCCACACTCAAACAGCACCAGAGCACCACCCACACATATCATGCAAACTCACATCATTCACATTACATCTCCCTGGATACTCACATTCAGCTGAAGAAGTTGGTGATGAGCTGTGTGCGGACATCACCATCATCATCATCATCATCACTGGCATCGTGGTCCAGGCCAGGATCCTCCACAGGTGGCGGACGTTGGTCATCGTCATCCAGGATGAGAGGCAACTCCTTCCGCACTGCCAGGTTGTGTAGCATGCAGCAGACGATGACAATCTTGCACACCTTTGCTGGGGCATATGGGAGGGCCCCTCCTGTCTTGTCCAGGCAGCGGAATCGGCTCTTCAGGAGACCAAAGGTCCGCTCAATCACTCTCCTGGTCCGACCATGTGCCTCATTGTAGCGCATCTGGGCTGGTGTCACAGGGTTCCTGAGGGGTGTCAGCAACCACAGCATGTTGGGGTATCCGGAGTCACCTACGGACAGACAAGTGCACATTAGCTGAGTTGGAAAAGTGGGCGGTATACTACAGAGCAGAACACACACAATGGTACAAAGTCAGTACACACCGACAAGCCAGGCACGCTGGTTCTTCATCTGTGCCATCATCCTTGGGATGCGACTACTCCTCATCACGTAGGCATCGTGTGCTGAACCAGGGAAACGGGCACACACATGTGTGATGGTCATATCTGCAAGACATACCACCAGAGCATTGATCGAATGGTAATATTTCTGGTTCCGGTATGCCTGCTCATGTGCCTGTGGTGGTACCAAAGCCACATGTGTCCCATCAATGGAGCCAATGACATGTGGCATCCTCCCCAGGGCATAGAAGTCACTCTTGACGTCAGTGAGTTGTTGACGTGTAGGGAAATAGATGTACTGGTTCAGGCATCTCAACATTGCCTCCAAAACATCGCGTAGCACACGGCTGAACATAGTCTGTGACATCCCACCGGCAGTCGCCACAGTGTGTTGAAAGGTACCGGTGGCAAAGAAGTGTAGGGCTGCCATTACCTTCACCTTGGGGGTCAGCGCCGTAGGGTACGGCCGGCCAGGTTGTAAATGTGGTGCCAAGCGCACTGCCAAATCCTCAATCAGCTGCCTGGTGAAGCGGTACCATCGTTGCCAGGTCAGGGAATGGTCTATGGACAGCTGGAGCCCTGCAGTGCATAGGTTGAGGAAAGAAAGATTGTCAGTCACCCCACATATGTGCCTATCACCATACTCAATTTCACATGATACATCATTACGAGACACAAGTACTTGATGTGTGTGCCGTTCTGTTCGCACATAAATCGCACCTACATGGCCATCATCTAACTACTCAGTACAACATGTGTGGACAACAGGTTCCAGGTTGTGCTATGGGAAACCATTAGGCTGTGTCACAGTACCCATTTACTGCTGTCACGTTCCACACACACACCACAGTGACATGTCTGGACAGATGCGCCACAGGCATCACAGCTCATTGACAGGTAGATTTACAGTGACCCTGTCTTGCCACATGGACACTGGCATTACATGGCGTATCATGTACACATCAGAAAAACAAACATGACTCCCACAGGTAGTGGCCCCTGTCGCCTACGCAGGACAGACATGGACGCCAGTGACGCACAACATCAAAGTCCATGCACAAACAACGTTGATGTGGAGACTGTCTCCCATCGTGCACATGGAATCAGAGACATCGGAAACACAACATGCACACAGACTGTGGAGGGACATCACTATTGTGGCAATGGGTCACCCTGTGACGTACATGCCTTCCCCCATGGGACCCAGGGGGTATGTGACATGTCACACACATACACAACCTGGAAATGTGACCATGCCACATGCTCCGAAATGAACTGTTGCACATCACAGTGGTCATGTGCACAACACACAAAGGACCCTGTCCCCATTAACACATGCACAGCCTGGGTGTGGCTGCCCACAAGTGCCACCACAGAAACCACATGTTAACCCCCATACACAGAAAAGGTAATGCAGCCTTACATGCCTTAGGAAACAGTGTGGACTGGGTGTGGTGTTGTAGGTGTGCCCCTGGGTCTCTGGCAGGTATATGTGGCTGGCATACGTTCACCAGTGACAAGCATGGTGACATATGAGACTGACCTGTACAGGTACGCGTTGTACAGCAATGGACCGATCGGTGTGCCCGGCCGGCCCATTGCATCTGTTGTGAGCAGGTACGCATTGTACAGCAATGGACCGATCGGTGTGCCCAGCCGGCCCATTGCATCTGCTGTGAGCGGGTACGCGTTGTATCCCGAAATACGCGTTGTACAGCAATGGATCGAACGGTGCGCACGCGTTGGCTGGGGCATGGCATGGCAACGGACGCGTATTCGAAGCTTCAACGAGTCTGATGCAGTGAATTCAGTTGGCCAGCCACAACAATGTTGCAAAATCATGGGTGTCATGAACTTGGATTTTTGAAGGATGCTGTGGGCGTGTATTAGTGCTGCTATTCCATGGATTGGTCAGATTCAGAAGATGCAAACGACTTGGACCTATCACTTTGGACACATGGGACAGTATCTGCCTCTGCAGCACACATATAATGCTGGCTGTTCCCCTGAGAGCTCACTTGCCTGCACTACATGCTCCAGGACGACATCTGCCACCAACACTGCTGCTGTCTCTGCATCCTCTGGCTACTGCAATGGCACGTACTGTGGAGAGAGCCCCAGCCTTCAGCCTTGAGGAGAACCAGGCCCTGCTGGACAGCCTCCTTCCACAGTACAGCAAGCTGTATGGGACACCAGGGGAGCAGATGAGTGTGATGTCCACTGCCTTTCTAATTTAGCATGTTGTCTGACTAGCAGGACTTACAGTGTGCACACCACTGGCTAGCATGCTCACTGAGTAGTTCTGAGCCCCCAAAGTGTGTAGTTACATGCACTGAACAGGTACAGTGCAGTAACAGTGCATTCCAACAAGGTTTACTTTCCATGCAATGATACCATGTAGTAACTGCTGGCAAACTGTTCATAGCCATCGTTGCACTGCCTGTGTACATCATGTGCCCCAGTGATTGAGACATGTATATCCAACTGTGTGATGCACGGATATGTTGCATGTGTAGTAATGGCATTTTCACTTTGTCATCCTCACAGGTTGATGCCCACCAGAAGCAGAAAATCTGGCTGACCATCGCCCGGGCAGTAAGATCCGTGGGGGACTACAAGCGCCGGATCCGCAACTGCCAGAAGAGGTGGCAGGACCTTCGAGGCTGGACCTGGAGGATCGCAAGGGTCCAGCTGAAGCTGTCACCTCCTCGCAGGAGGGGCGGACACCGGACCTTGATCCCCCACATGCTCAGGATCCTGGCGGTGGTCTTCCCTGACCTGGATGGGCAGCTGAAGGCCAGACAGCAGCAAGGAGGGGGTGAGTCCATGAAAGCACTGTGCACTTTGTCTGACATGCTATGTGCCCTCCTCTGGCCTGGTTAAACTTCCACAGTACATCAGTCTTGTGGTCCAGGACCCATGTCCCTCTATTGTGACATGCCCACTCCTCATCTGATACGCATATGTGTGGCCCTTACAGTCAGGAAATTGTGTCACTTGGGGACTGTGTCATTGCATTTTGCTTTGCTCAAGGTGGGGGACAGCATTTGTTCCGGTGACTATGTTGTGGGATTCATGGGTGGGTCAATTGCTCACACAATGCCCAAGTCCTGACATGTAATCTGGGTGTAACTTTGATATGTGGTCCACTTGCTGATCTGATTCACCACATGTCCCTGGGGTATTTGGCACACCCCCATGCTGTAGGTGGGAACAATGTTTGGGCCTCAGGAGTATGTATATCAAGTGTGTCACACATGCTTAGACACCTGCCTACTGTCCAGGACTCATCCCTCTTACTGGTGCATCTGGACAGTCATGCCTACTCCAGGGCATACAATAGACTCTGTACTCCCACTCCCGTGGATCATCTGACATGTTGTGACCAGTGACATGTTCCCTCAGGTGTCTGCCTCTGTGTCAGTGTGCTGTGGCTTCGTTGTCAGGACTACTGGTATGTTTGTCGGTTAGGGTTCAGCATGCCATCTGAGATGTGACCATGTGAGACGATACTTCTGTGACTTATAGATGTTTGATCACTTGACTGTGCACACAGGTGTATGCGACTGTGACTTTCATGCAGCTGTTATTCATTCACAGCACACTGTGAGGTGCTCAGGTTCTGGGAGTTGTGTTTCATGTCCCCCATATGTCCAATTGGCATGACGTGGACAAATACTAGTTCAGATGATGTGGTGTGTGGGGGATGGACATGTGCACTTGTCAGTTACATAACTTGCATTCCCCATGTCCTAGGATTGTGACCCAGTGCAGACTGTTGTTGGCAGGCTGCCATGGCCATGTGACTGGAGACAGTGATGTATGACTTTGCAGGCATGCCTGTGTCATGGCATTAAACTTCCTAAGAGTGATCCTGCAGGGGAGTGACATGTGCAACATGCACCCCATTGTGGCATGGACTATCCGGACATGGGTGCATCATGGTGTCTGGTGCTGGTATGCATCACATGCATTTCTATTTAGACTCTGGCCATCCCTTTCTCCGGACACCTGCACTGACTCAGTGGCAAGAGATGTGATGTGTGCATGTTCACATACTTCACTGTGTTCCCTGCAATGTCCAACAACTATGTAGGTGGTGTATGTGTCCACACTGGGGTCTTACCATCAGACAGGCACCAGACAGATGGGTGCAAGGGCAGGAGGGGTGTGAGTCCCATGGTTGACCATCAGACTGACAATTGGCTTCTCCAAATCTGTGTGAGGAGTTTTGGCAATGTTCTACTAAGGATGCCAGGCCTGGCTCTGTAAGTGCTGTACTTACTGTGGTGTGTGCGGTCAGTGCAGTGACTGATGTTTGTCTGTTTCCCTAATTGTTTGCAGATACATCCACGGCCACAGGAGGGGACAGCTCCACGGACCAGGAGGAGCAGCGGAGCCAGACTGGGTCAGCATCCGACGAGTGGTCAGAGGGACCCAGTGGCACGGAGGGCGAGGGGAGCCACACCGAGGAGTCCTCAGCACCATCCACCTCAGCTGAGGACCACAGCAGCTCGGAAGATGACTCCCTTGTGGAGGTGGGTGTCAGCAGCCACCACACACCCGCTAGTCTGTCTGGCTCCGCCACCACCACCACCAGCACCGCCCTCCCATTGGCTCCAATTCCAGACGTCCGTGGAGGCTCCCGTGTTCGGGAGCGTTTCTCCTTCGTGCCAGGCACCGCACCCCCTGCCCCTGTGTCCCCTGCTGCCCTGAGTGAGGAGTCTGTGTACCTACTTCGGCAGCTCCATGTAGGGCAGACAGCAATGCTGAGTGTCCTCCATGCACACACCACTCTGTTGACACAGCTGGTGTCGTTAATGGAGGGCATCTCGATGGGTATGTCTGCCCTACAGAGGAGCAATAAGTCCATGGACTCCTCCCTGACGGCAGCAGTGCCCCTCCTCCAGCAGTCCCTCCCACCTCCTACCTCTGCCCCATCCACACTTCCTGGCACCCTACCTGTCCAAAGCACATGCACACCTGCACATTCACCCAAGCACACAGACACGAGCAGCACAGACACACCCAAAAGAAAGGCAAGACGTGCACACAAGCATCCTCAGGGGACAGATACCACACACACAGGGGATGGGGAACAGACACACACACAGGCATCCACAGTCACTCCGCAGTCCTCCAAATCCTCTCCCTCCAAGACCCCTTCCCTTGCCTCACCTGCAACCCCACCTACACAGCAGGTCTTCCTGTGTGACCTCGGCCTCTTCCCCTCTGATCCTGCAGATCTGGCATACAGGGGGAAGAGGAAGTCCACCCATACAGAGGGGAGTGCCCCTCGCCCCCGGACACCCTCCCCCAGGCGCAGATAGACTGAGGACCCCATTCGGAAGTCCCCCCGGACCAGGAAGGGCAAGACCCCACCACCACGCAGCTCCACCACCCAGTCTCTCTCCTCCATCCCCCAGGCCACCACTCCACAGGTTCCACCGCCACACCCTGCCCCAGGTTCGCCCACACACCGATACCGCATCCCCAAACTGTTTAGGCCCTCCCCCTGCCACTTGCTCTTCCACCCCCAACCCAGACGCTCAGCCTGTTTGTGCCACTGGTGTGGAGACCGGGTCCCCCCTCTGTCCTGCCCACCTCATCTGCCCCCCTTCCACTCCCTTGGAGGCATGCACTGCAGTGGAGTCCACAACCACCCCGTCTGACTCGGGCACTGCAGTGGTGCCGGCCCCCTGAGTCAGACACCTCCACTGCAGTTGCTGGTGACACTCCTGCACCCACCACCCCTTCACTGCCTCACTCTGGCATCCCCTGATCCTGTCCCTGCGGTGCCAGGCCTGCCCCTTCTATGCCCCTCCAAGGGGGATGTCCCCTGTCCCTACCAGTGCAGGCAAGCAATGGGTGACAAGTTGTCACATGTCACCCTGTTGGGACTGTGTATTTGGACTGGCCATTGGCCTTAGTTTAATTTGGACTTCTGATATTTTGTTGACATTTGCTGAATAAAGCCTATTTTTGTTTACTTGTGGTTTTTCTTTTGATGTACATGATATACATGGTTATCATCATGCATTTGCAGTTGTAATAGTGTTCAGATCAGGGAAATGAAGTGTTGCAGTGATGGACTCCATGTGGTCCATGGGATGTGTGTCCTGTTGTAGTCTGGATCTATGGCATCCTCTGCTGCAGTCTGAGGGTGTGATGTTCAGCATATGACACAGGGATGTACGTTTTGCATTTGTAAATTAACATCTTTGTCTTACAGTGATGCACATCTGGTGGGCTTACCACTGTTCAATGTTCCTATTTCCCTGACTGTGTGCCCATCTCCACTGGACATGCAGTTTAGCACACCAATGTTGAAGGACTCATCAGTGTATACAGTGCACCTTGCTTGACACGTGTTTTGGGTGTATGCAGATGACTGACGTGACACTCCCGTACCCAGGCTGATGTGAGCAGAGCCTTCAGTGTGTTGTAGTTGTTGACTCACTGACCGAGTGTTCTGCCGACATGTTTGAGTCGTGCACAAACAAGGCTTGGCACAGCGGACCTTCCACAGCAGTCGAGTGCCCTCATGGCAGTGTGTAATCCCGTGACATTGCCTGGGCCCGTGTTTTGTGTTGTGTAAGCATGTCTGTGCGTGTACCCTTCCCTTTTCCTACATAGGCTGTGTCCCTACGGATGTTCCTGTTTCTGATGCTTGCTGAGTTGTTCTGTGTTCATCAAGCATCTTGGACCTGGTTACTCCGGGATGTGGGTGCATGGCTGACTAAGGTTCATCAGGTTGTCATCCCAGGTTGTCTTTGTTGTCAGGGCTGGGGATGTGGGCAAACGCAGATGGGACACATTCAGGATTCCCCTTGGCACTTGTTGGTTACACATGTAATGTAATTTACAGTCTATGGTAGCTTTCAGTGATTGTGACACGTGTGTGTGTGACTGCTGCCACTCCTCAGGGTCAGAGCTGCAATGTTGGAAGTTGTGTACGTGTGTTCTTTGTGTGTCACCTTGTCTTCTTCATTGGTGTGTGACTATGGCCAGGATCCCATTGATTGTGGTGGATTTCACGCCATGCCCATGTACCGCGTAGTGTGCAGTGTGTCAGACATTCACGAGTCTTGTTGACTGGCCATGTGTGATGGGTTTCTGCACCTTAGTTCCCCCACCACCCCTGGGATTGTCATGGGTGCATGTGCAATGTCACCAGTCCATGTGAGCTTCACTGCTGCACATTGGTGGAGATCAAGGTGTGTGGTGTTGAGTGTGTGCAAATGTGAGTTGTTGCACGGCTAGACCCCTACCTCCATATTGGCCATGGCTGGCAGGCCGTGCTGTTTGATTTGTGCTTGTGTAGGTGTGATGGTAGTTTGTTGCTCAGGACACATGGCTGTGGTTCACAGTGTGAATGACATCTACCTTTGTCATCACAGTGGGATTATCATGCAGGGTAGTGTCACCACAATGTGGGGTCCCTGGGGGTTGTGCTGTGGTGGGTCTGTCTCTTGCTGTGTTAGTTGCTGTTCCTACTAGCTTGTGTGACATGTGTAATTTGGGCTCCCTCTCATCTAACAATGCCTCTTTGCCCACATAGGGGAATCCGATCCATGAGTATACTTTTGTATGGCACTGTATACACATCTGTGTATATGGAATTCAGGCCTCCTCATGTGTTGTGTGGTTGCCTAGGGACACTGGCACACACCCCCATCACCTGTTGTATTTGATATGCAGTGTGGGTCTGCCTGTTTGTGCATTTACACCACTGCATTGGCATATCTTGAGTGTGCCATTGGCTGTATGTTGTTTGGTGGCTTTCCCCTGCTGTCCCTGGGACTCCTAGGTCATCAGTCAGCACAATAATCATGGTTTGTATGTCACATTGCTGCCATGGTATGGTATTTGTTCACCTGACATCTACAGTCTCCCTAGGATATCTACATGTGTGTGTCCATTGGTGCAGATATGTGGGTCTGCATTATGATGGTCACTTCTGTCATTGTGTTATTTGTGAATGTTGACAATGTGAGCCCCCATGGGAGATGTTTGTATGCACATGGCCAAAGGTATGTTTTATTTGCACTGCACTGTTTGCCTCACCTAATCTATGTTGCTATGGGACACAAGCACTACTATGCCACTGTGTTTGTTGTTGTGTGACCAGGAATCATCCATGCAGTTTGGCTTTGGCAGCTTTTACCCAGACTACACTTCCCTTTTGGTCACTGTGGTGATGGGGCTTTGGGCCCCATTGCCACACTGTTCAAAAGGTGCATCAGCTATGGTCCCCACACTTCCCTTTTAGTCACTGTGGTGATGGGGCTTTGGGCCCCATTGCCACACTGTTCAAAAGGTGCATCAGCTATGGACCCCACACTTCCCTTTTGGTCACTGTGGTGATGGGGCTTTGGGCCCCATTGCCACACTGTTCAAAAGGTGCATCAGCTATGGACCCCACACTTCCCTTTTGGTCACTGTGGTGATGGGGCTTTGGGCCCCATTGCCACACTGTTCAAAAGGTGCATCAGCTATGGACCCCACACTTCCCTTTTGGTCACTGTGGTGATGGGGCTTTGGGCCCCATTGCCACACTGTTCAAAGGTGCATCAGCTATGGACCCACACTTCCCTTTTGGTCACTGTGGTGATGGGGCTTTGGACCCCATTGCCACACTGTTCAAAGGTGCATCACTATGGACCCCACACTTCCCTTTTGGTCACTGTGGTGAAGGGGCTTTGGCCCCATTGCCACACTGTTCAAAAGGTGCATCAGCTATGGACCCCACACTTCCCTTTTGGTCGCTGTGGTGATGGGGTGTTCAACCCCATTGCCACAGTGGCCATGGTCGGCTTGCATTGTGGAGGCCACACACATTTATGTGTGACACATGTGCTAGGGGGTCACATTGTATGTTCAATGTCATGTTCAATGTTGTAGGCATTTGTCACAGACTACACACGCTTGTCATGGTGTTGGGGGGGTGTAATTTTCAGACATTCCTTATGTGGGAGTATGCTGGTTGTGTCATGCATTACCCGTCCTATGAGTAGGGGTGGAGGTAGTGGCAGGCATCCAGCCCCCCCTGAGTAGGGGTGGTGGTAGTGGTAAGCATCCAGCCCCCTGAGGGTGGGGATGGTAGTGGTGACAGGCATCCAGCCCCCTGAGGGTGGGCATGGTAGTAGTGACAGGCATCCAGGCCCCCCTGAGTAGGGGTGGTGGTAGTAGTAGGCATCCAGGCCCCCCTGAGTAGGGGTGGTGGTATTGGTAGGCATCCATCCCCCTAAGGGTGGGGATGGTAGTAGTGACAGGCATCGAGCCCCCCCTGAGTGGGGTGGTGGTAGTGGCAGGCATCCAGCCCCCCCTGAGTTGGGGTGGTGGTAGTGGTAGGCATCCAGCCCCCTGAGGGTGGGGATGGTAGTAGTGACAGGCATCCAGGCCCCCCTGAGTAGGGGTGGTGGTAGTGGTAGGCATCCAGTCCCCCCTGAGTAGGGGTGGTGGTAGTGGTAGGTATCCATCCCCCCATGAGTGGGGATGGTAGTAGTGACAGGCATCCAGGCCCCCCTGAGTAGGGGGGGTGGTAGTGGCAGGCATCCAGCCCCCCAGGAGTAGGGGTGGTGGTAGTGGTAGGCATCCAGGCCCCCATGAGTAGGGGTGGTGGTAGTGGTAGGCATCCATCCCCCTATGAGTGGGGATGGTAGTAGTGGCAGGCATCCAGCCCCTCATGAGTGGGGATGGTAGTAGTGGCAGGCATCCAGCCCCTCATGAGTAGGGGTGGTGGTAGTGGCAGGCATCCAGCCCCCCATGAGTAGGGGTGGTGGTAGTGGTAGGCATCCAGCCCCCCATGAGTAGGGGTGGTGGTAGTGGTAGGCATCCATCCCCCTATGAGTGGGGATGGTAGTAGTGGCAGGCATCCAGCCCCCCATGAGTAGGGGTGGTGGTAGTGGCAGGCATCCAGCCCCCCATGAGTAGGGGTGGTGGTAGTGGCAGGCATCCATCCCCCTAAGGGTGGGGATGGTGGTAGTGGCAGGCATCCAGCCCCCCATGAGTAGGGGTGGTGGTAGTGGTAGGCATCCAGCCCCCCATGAGTAGGGGTGGTGGTAGTGGTAGGCATCCATCCCCCTATGAGTGGGGATGGTAGTAGTGGCAGGCATCCAGCCCCCCATGAGTAGGGGTGGTGGTAGTTGCAGGCATCCAGCCCCCCATGAGTAGGGGTGGTGGTAGGCATCCAGCCCCCCATGAGTAGGGGTGGTAGTAGTGGTAGGCATCCATCCCCCCATGAGTGGGGATGGTAGTAGTGGCAGGCATCCACCCCCCCATGAGTAGGGGTGGTGGTAGTGGCAGGCATCCAGGTCCCCATGAGTAGGGGTGGTGGTAGTGGTAGGCATCCAGCTCCCTATGAGTGGGGATGGTAGTAGTGGCAGGCATCCAGCCCCCCATGAGTAGGGGTGGTGGTAGTGGTAGGCATCCACCCCCCCCATGAGTGGGGATGGTAGTAGTGACAGGCATCCAGGCCCACATGAGTAGGGGTGGTGGTAGTGGCAGGCATCCAGCCCCCCATGAGTAGGGGTGGTGGTAGTGGCAGGCATCCAGCCCCCCATGAGTAGGGGTGGTGGTAGTGGTAGGCATCCAGCCCCCCCATGAGTAGGGGTGGTGGTAGTGGTAGGCATCCATCCCCCTAAGGGTGGGGATGGTAGTAGTGACAGGCATCCAGCCACCCCCGAGTGGGGTGGTGGTAGTGGCAGGCATCCAGCCCCCCCTGAGTAGGGGTGGTGGTAGTGGTAGGCATCCAGGCCCTCCTGAGTAGGGGTGGTGGTAGTGGTAGGCATCCATCCCCCTAAGGGTGGGGATGGTAGTAGTGACAGGCATCCAGTCCCCCTGAGTAGGGGTGGTGGTAGTGGCAGGCATCCAGCCCCCCATGAGTAGGGGTGGTGGTAGTGGCAGGCATCCATCCCCCTAAGGGTGGGGATGGTAGTAGTGACAGGCATCCAGGCCCCCCTGAGTAGGGGTGGTGGTAGTGGCAGGCATCCAGCCCCCTATGGGTGTGTATGGCATTGGTGATGGCCATCCCACCCCTATGGTTCTGCTGTTGCTAGTGTACTTCATTTGTGCATCCCTATGTGTGTGTGACATATTTCGGGTACGTGTCGTTTGTTTGTATTGTTGGTGTTTGACTTACCGTCTGCGCCGTACGCGTCCGTGCCGGTCCTGGTAATAGATGTAGAGTATAGGTAGGACCTGCGCAATGGGATTCATGCTTGGATCGTCTCGTTCGGGTTTCTCGTGTCTTCGACTCGTACTCTTAGCAGGCTTGTTCGTCTCATAGCCGTGGATCGTCTTGTGGCGCGAAACGGAGCTTATGTACGGCTCGCCCGGATGCTCAAACGTCCCGGATGTAGCGACGGGTTCGGCGCGTACGGAGTGCGCATCGTACTCGTCCGGCCGCAAGGTGCTGTGTATTTGCTTCCGTACGACTCGATTCGGCGTTTACGGATCCGGCTCGGGCGTGGAACAGGAGCTGAATTGGGTAAGTACGGCTCGCTCGGAAACTGGGTTGTTATATGCATCGTACTTGTTCGTCCGGACGAATGTTCGAATCGGTCGGGAAACACGCAATCGGCTGGTTTTTTTTCCGGACGAATACTGTTAGGTGCGCTTCCGGCCGGGATCGGAATTGACCCCTATGTGTAGCTAAGACTTTGAGATATTGCCTTTCGTCTTGGGGCTCTTCAATAAACACGGGGCTTATTTATAAGAGGTCTGCGCCACCAGAGCATCACTTGTAGTGACACTCTGGTGGTGCAGGCCTCACAATCATATCTATGATGCAATGTAAAGCTACCCTGCGAGGCTTTGCAAGGCCTCATAGATATGGAGTAAGGCAAGACAGGGCAAAGCGCTGCCTTGCCTCACTCTGCGCCAAGAAATCATTCCATTGGCGTTGTGTGGATTTTGACACTGCCCTAGATTTACAAAATCACGTAAACTTGGGGCAGCGCCAAAACCTTACACCTCCCCAGAGCAGGCGTAAGGAGGAGAAACTATTTTATTTCTCCTCGTTTTTTCCGCTTCCCATGTGTGCTGCATTCTGCCTCACACATAGAATGAGGAATACACCTCTCCGGATTGTTTTTGTGCAGGAAGGTGCCCCTTCCTGCACAAAAACAATGCTGCCTGCAACGGAGGCACACTTGCAGCATGGCGCAAGGGTGAATCTGTTCCAGAGTATCTACCACTCTTTATCTCAAGGAACGGTCACCGATCCTGTCCCTGTCTAACAACATGACTGGTCATACCACTACTAAAATCCAGAAGGTAGACCCAAAGTTAATAATCATTATCAGTCCAGTTTCACATCCTAACATTCCTTCAGAACAGGTTGCAGTACAGAAAAAGCAACCCTTTAATAGCTGATAACACCAGTCAGGTTATGGACAAAGCGGAATAATTCTTGTCCTCCTAGGCCAGTCATTGTCTTGTGGCAAGGTGTGCCACTCCTGTCTCAAATAAAAATTGGAAGGTGTGTTTTTCCTCTCTCAAATAAAAATTGGAAATCAATACCACAGTCCTCAAATGGTTGTCCCCATTCATGGAAATATTTGGTCAATGCTTAGCCAAATCTCACTCCAATAAAACAATTTAAAACAATTAATTCATACTAGTCACTCACAAAAGTTATATTCCAGTTAAAAACTGACTTAGGAAGAAGAGTACATTCAACAATATTCGAAACATTGTAGACAGCACTGAGTAGTTGAGTTTCATACTGAACAAACAATTGAACCTGTAGTAACACATCAATTCACTATCCTAAGGTGCATAATAAAAACTAAGAATCCTAAGAGATACAAAACTATTCTTTTTGGATTCTAATTTTTAACAGGTTGTTCACTCCCACAAAATTGCGTGGTAAAGGCATGCATGGTAAAGGAATGCGTTGTTCAGACGAATTTGTGGTTTAGGCAGCGTAGTTTAGCCATGCATGCCTCTGGCATACAACCAGTGGCAGCCGACAAGCTGTGGGTTTGAGAAAATTTTATCACTTCTCGACCATTCTGATTTAATTAAACTGGCTTGTGATGGTGACAATTAGCATTTTTGTTAGACAATGAGTCATTAGTTGTGTGGCCTGCACAAGTAACGAATCTACATTTGTCCTTCACTGGGAACCAAACATCCCATTGTAGTACTTGACTCTCATAGAGTAGCGAAGCAGAGCAGTTCAAGGCCTACTCATGGGAGGTGGTGTGGGCTAGTAATCACAATTCACAGATGTACAATAATAACACTCAATAAATGATTGTCAAAGCTGTGCTTTTTCTTTGGAAAAAAGGAAAAAGTACATTTATTACACACACACTATGCAATAATATGCAGCAATTTACAAATATTAAAAAGCTGAAGGAAAAGCTTTTTGATGACATTGCGTAATCATCCTTACCCCTCCCGAAGGGGGAAATCTAATACCACAACTCACATGTTTAAACATTATCTTGTCCCTAAATTCAAGGATTGAACATAACTTGGAGTAATGTTGCTCGAATTTAAATTTACCTTAAAAAAATGAAAAGACAAAAGGCGTTTGGCAAAACAGGAACAAGTTGGTTTAATTAAACACATCAACAGAGTCATGTCTGAAGACAGTCTCAATGAACAGAAGTTTTGGCGATCATATATACAGTTCGTGAGGTACAATAAAATGATTTCAGATTCTTGGAGAGCATGTGGGTCCGGGCCAAGTCATAAATCATGAATACAAGCATCTGATAAAGAGGACACAGGTGGGCTCTCGACCTCGGGAGAGCTAGTGTGGGTCATAGTGTATGTGTCCAGATGGGGAACGCATGATCACTACATGTGGTGTGCATGCTGTGTCCTTTATTGGCCGTGCATTGCTAACTGCATGTAGTATCTAACATTGTGGTATTTTGGGAATGTGTGCCTTTTGCCAAATGTGTTTTAATGGGGCCAATTTCCACGGACCTGTTTGTGGTGTAACTGTCTATCTGTGAAATCAATCAGGGTTTTCCCTGGTTGCACATTGGTCTTTGGGTAACCCCACCTGTGACCTATCAATCGGTAGGCCTAGGTTTGGGTCGCAGAACCTGTCGGACCACGTATCTCTGACTTGGGGTTGATCATCTTGAGTGAATTCGACAGCAACAATACAAGTTTGTTATTGGATGTACATAGAACATGGTGGTCATTGGCATCATATTTACCAACATACTCATTATTATGTGCCCAATTGTCATAGCACATATCAACATTGTTTTTACTAGTATTGACATTGTTATGCATGCATAGTTTTTGGCGTATATCGACATTGCATTTATTGGTATTGTCGCTGTTGCGCATGCATATATCATGGTGTAATTTGACATTGTATTCACCAATATTAACATACCCCCTCTAGTTAAATTTTCAGCTACATAATTTTCCTCGTATGTCATGACAGTCACATGTTCGAAATGGTATGTGTTGCTGTAGTGTATACTATTCTTTCCCTAGCTATTTGCATACTACCTAATTTGAGCACTGTGTTTTTACAGCAGGAAACCCCCAATTGTAGGAAACCACATGACAGTAGTACAAAAATGAAAACTGGAAGTAATGATGTGAATAGTTTGGACAACCATAGGGGGATCCAAGAAAAAATACTATGAAACCTGTCCTGCTCAGGGCACCTCCCTCCTTCTTCATATCAGCTTGCAGACGATGCAGGGCTTGGATGGCAAGAGCGAGAGTTATGTTTTTGAGATCGTTTTCAGGAACAAAAGTACAACAGGAAGCACCAATCTTGGCACACACCCTACCTTCAATTGCGGTCATCAAGTCCAACACGTACCGATGCTGCATCACCATAAGGCAAATGGCCCTCAGTTCTTTCTTGATAGCGTTTAGGCTGAGCTCAGTGTCGTTTATCATCTTCAACATTTGCCATCTGGTTATTTGTAACTAGCTGGCATACACCTTCGCTTGCAAGGTGAAGAAGAGTATTGACCTGCCTGAATTTGCTTGAGTTTAAGCAAACAGTCTAAATTCTTCCGAAACGTCCTTGTATTGAGTCCAGCAAAAATAATCAGCAGTTCTTCTTCTTTGAGCCTGATGCAACAGAGTTGTTTTCTTCTGTAGCAGATATTTGAGACAACTCAGACAGATTTTCACCAGGGATGATCAGTGTTTGGGTGTGTATGGTCACGAGGTTGCAGAAGATGCCGTCTGGGGACAAACTGGGTGTAGGCAAGCTTGCTAGGCCTGGATGGTAAACTCCGCTCCGCTAGCGGAGTTTACAGAGTTTTTCCCACTCTGCGCTCCGTGTAGAGCACAGAGTTCAAACATTAAGGGGTCGATTCCGATTCGGGCCGGAAATCTCTCCGACCGAGCCGGACCCGGAGAGATTTCCGACCGAATCGGACCCGTGCAGTCCGACCGAACGAGTACGATGCGTCCGTATGTTATCGGACACGAGTCGGTCGGACTCCCATTGAAGTCAATGGGAGCCGGTCGTCACAACGCGTGCGCGGGCTCCCATTGCCTCAATGGGTGCGAGGCGGACAAGGGCGCCCCCTACAGCGAGTACGCCGCGAGGCGCCCGCGGCGTACACGCACAGGTAGGGGACCCTTGGGTCCCCCTGTGTGCGCCTCGCACGGGTGCAGCGTACAGGGGGTCCGACACGGACCCCCAAAGTACGGCTCCGACAGCGAGTTCGAGTCGGACGGCGCGAGTCGGTCGGAGCGGTCGAGGTGCGCATCGTACTAACCCGGCCGGAAAACGTCTCCATTGCGCGGTGCGAATCGGGTCCGAGCGAGTCGGTCGGAGCGGTTCGAGTCCGAGCGAGTCGGTCGGAGTTGTCGGGACGCCCGGACGAGTCGGTCGGCGAATTCGCATCGTACTCGCTCGGCCGGACCCGCGTACGGTTCGGTCGGGAAACAGGCTTTCGCATGGCTTTTTTCCCGACCGAATGGTATTGGGTCCGCCTCCGACCGAGATCGGAATCGGCCCCTAAGTTGGCAAGCGAGGAAAATCCAACATTAGACCACCTTCCAGCAAGATTTCTCAATGCGGAACATCTACAAAAGCAGCAGAAAGAAGCTGCGCTCTCTTGCACTGTGCGTGGTGCCAATCATGCTGATATTACAGCGCGGTACAAACACCCGGCACTAAAAACTTACCTCACTCCTCCTCTCGCGGAACTGTGCGAACTCCACCCAGGCCTAAAGCGCGCTGCACTGCCAATACATATCCATCAATATGGAGGTCCCCCATATCAGGTTCACTATATGTAAAATTACTTCACAGTTCTCATTGGAACCAAGCAGTAGGGTTCTGTTGCCTCTGCAACACAAAGAATACAGTGTAAGTTTCCGTACAATTAGAGGTTGCCCTTTCCCTCCAACCATACATACCTAATAATCTTGGTATTCCAGATTTCCTGGCACGGGTGTCTATGCTGGCATTTGACCCCTGCCATGGGACTCATTTCCCCTAGCATGATTGAGATGAGTGACCATGCACTGGAATTCCATATCCGGGGTCCACTTGTCATTAAAAAAAGTTGGGCCGAAATATGTTAAGAGTCACTCTGGGACCACAGACGGAGGCAGGAGCGACGTATTTTGGGCACTGGTGGGGTGGTCTTGCTACCTCCAAGAACCTCTTTTCTACGAAGTCCTGGGGCAAACAGTGTCCTTCCCTATAGTACCCATCCTGTTTACCTTCATTTTAATGTTGCTAGGTTTGGTTAAAAAGGTACAGTGCTGTGGAGTTGGTCTCATACCGGGTGAAGTTTACTACTGCTCTATGGGGTTCTACTCTATTGGGTTGAATCTTGGCCCTAATTCTAAATATGCACAGGTGGGTGAGACATTAAGCTTTCTCTGAGGCTAGCTCTTGGGATATGTAAAGCCTGTCTGTGCCTACGGCGTGGGGTATGGGAGAACATACGCAGCACAACCTGTTCATGGTTGCCTGTGTGCTGATGCCAGGTGTTGTGAAGGAGTGCGCTGTGTAGTGCATGAGGAATGCTAGTTTTTGGTTCAGCCTTGATGTAAGTGAGGTGGGAGAGGTTTCTGCGCATTCGTTGCTAGAATGACAAAGCAGGTTTCATGAAAATAGGCTTATCTCTGGCTCCGAGGGGCGCGAGAGCCCTCATACTAAACAGAGAGTGTACAAGAATACAAAAATACATAACTTGGAAAACATTTGTAGGCTTTGGGATGGTTTTCAGGGGTGTTTTCTGTCATCTGGGCGCCTTGGGGTGTCTTGTCTTGGTGTAGTACAAAAAAGAGTCTCTTCTTTTCCCAAAAAGAATTCTTAAAGTCAATTTGCAGTCTGTGTTCTCGAGCAGTTAGCCTTGTTGACGTCCTTTCGAGAGTTTTGATTGAAGGGGCACGTGTGGCTCTATTGCAGACCTGTGGGATAAGAGCTGTGCGTTGTAGGTTAGCTTGGAAAAAACACATGTAGGGTAGCTTGTAATGCAGCATACCGATGGGGGTTGAGAAGCTGCTCTGTGGCCTCCATGATTCGGATGTGGCAATGGCTGGGATCGGGCCTATTGCTTCATTGGACCATGTTCATGAGGCTCTGCATATCTTATTTGACATGCCGGGTGCGGTGGTGAGCATCGTCATGCACCTTGTGGGGGGCTGCGATGGTCATCTATAGATCCCCTTTCCCTCCCGTCGCCCCCCTTTTCCTCGGATCCAGGATGCTTTGGGTTTGCCGCCCTTGGCAGGAATCAGGGACTTTCTAACCAGTGACACACTATTCCTGCTGCTTTGGAGGGGCATGATCCGATTAGCAGACTTTGGATGTGTTTGGAAGCCTTAGCGGTGAGAAGGAGGCACAATGTCCTGCTTACGATGGGAGTCAGGTGCATGGCTAGGACTTGCCATGCTGTGAATAATTAACTGAAATGGTGGATTGCCCAGGTGAATTTCCCTATTGACTTGGTGCCAAATTAGTGCATTGACTACGGAGCTCTGTGGGTCATCTTGACACCCCAAGTGCATGAAAAACCTGGCATCCAGCACCGGAGAATCACCTCGTTCTGGGACAAAAAGAGGGGGAACTCAGTTTGGTGGAAACCCTGGGGTTGGTGAGACTTATATAGCTCACCCAAGGCTGGACTTAGACTGCTGGACCTGGGTGCCGGTTTTTTGCATCAGTTGGGGGTAAACCTACCCCCTTGTTAGACTATCTTCCCCTGAGGATGTGGTCAGAGCCGGACTGGATGTAGCGGGCACCGGGCATTTTCCCGGTGAGCCACAGGGGTGGGGTCTGGTTTTATGGCCACGGGGTCTGTTTTTTTTTTTACAGGGGGCCATTTTTGCAGCAGTGCTGCAATATCGGCTCCCAGTAAGAAAAGCAGGAGCAGTGCTTTGTGGCTAGCACCCCCTGGGCGTGGACGGCAAACCTGCCCCGGGGATCAACAGCTGAGGGAGGCCCAGACCCCTGCGGACACCTGGATGGTGAACTCTAGTGTGAATTCCCAAACAATATAGTACAGTGGTCCTCAAATGGATTGCGAAATCAGGCAAGGAAATGTATCTGGAAGTGGTTTGAAGGTGCTAGGTCATGATGGGTGGGGGTGGTTTTGGACTTTCTGCATGTTTGCATTCTGCGGTTATGATAGAGCATTGTCACTCCAGACAGTCACCCCTCCCTGCTGTGGCTGTGGCCCCAGTCCCTGCTGGGCTGGGCTCCCTGTTTGCTGCAGTGGTTGCCATGTGCTCAGACAACCACCCAGCCCCTGTTGCGGCAGGGTGGCTGTCGCCTGATTTCCTTGAGGCTGATCGTAGGATGCATTTGCATTGCTCTAGGTTTGGTTTTGGGGGTGGATATTCTGTGGAAGCTGTCCTGGTACTATTCCTTTCTGCTCGTGATATGCTTTTAGGTGTCATCGATTGGCCATTTAGACCATTCTGTGACAATAGTGGCACTCTATATGGCCGGGCTGTAGTCAGCTTTCCTGACCTCAGCCCCTATGACTGGGTGGATACCCCCTCTGGTCCTGAGGTGAAGCTCCCTTAAAGACTGGTGACATTTGTACGTTTGCCTGCCAATGCACCACCCTCGAAGACGGTCTTTTCAACTTCTGTTGGACCAATTTGGCGGTGTCTCTCTGGGCCTGCTCCTGCTTTTCCCTGTCCTTCTCCTGTCTTTTTCAGTAGTAATGCAATATGTGGGCCTGTACTTCCCACCACAGTTTGGTGTCTAGCCCTACTACGCCATTTAGTCCGGTCTGCAGTTCAACTGACAGTTCCTTTTTGAGGATGTTGTAGAAGAATGCAACCTGGGGACTCGTGTCCCTCCAGGTCTGTTGTGTGTCTTGTCCCCATCGTTCCCTTATTCTATCTAGGAAGTCAGTCACGGGCTCCCCAGGATTTATGCTTTCTGCCATCAATCTTTGAATATCTGGGCGGCCTGGGACTATCTCCCTCAGGGCCATCCATATCTGGTGTCTAAATGAGTGGAATGCAGCCCGCCATGCTCGGTGTCGATCAGCGGAACTGTAGGGATGCAGGCTCGGGAAAACACTGTGTCAGTCTCCTCCCCGATGATCAGACTTTTGATGTCACCGATAGTAAGTTGATTCCTGCAGTGTTTTTCTCAAAACATAAGATCCACTTTCCTGCCCCGTACATCAATGGGGGCAGATTGTTCCTAAGCCCCTCTTTGTCCATCTGTGCCCATGGCACATAGATGGTCCTTTACACACCCTTCTGTAGCAGCGGACAGATTTGGGCATGGAGAGGCTCCATCAATTTCTCTTCAACATAGCGCTCCAATCTTCTCAGGCATTCCTGCATGTAGGGGTATGTCCATCGTTAATCTCCCTCTCCATGCTGGATGAAGTCTTCCACTACAGTCGTGTCCTCTGGTTCAATGGATCCTTCCTCCAGTCAAGGTCTGTCATACTGGCCCTTCCTTTCAGTCCAGAAGGCCAGTAGTTTGCAAAATAGTGACACAAAGGCCTTGGCTTCTTCTCTGGACACTATCTTTCTACAGGTTAGTTTGCCTGATCGATGCATTCGGGGGGAGCGGTGGACATCCTCGTCATTTCTCTCCTCCTGCATGTGTAAGGGTGCCATTTTGCCTATCCTATGTCGTAATTGTGTTTCAGTTAGGCTCTTCTGAGTTCTTATCTCTTGGTCAGCCCCTCTCCTATGCTGATGGCCGGGGTGTGGCATTCTACTAGGGGCCTCTCTTCTGACTCTTCCCCAGGCTCATCCTCAAGGGGAGCCCAGGACCTACCCCAGGCTTCCTCCAGCGAAGAGTGCGTTGTTTTCCCTTCCTGTTGGGCTTCCCAGGCAAGAGCTCTTTCTCCTTCTAACCTCTGTTTGCGCCTTTCTTCTAACTCCCACCTGGGCTGCCTTCTTCACTCAGTGCTGCCTGCTGTTCTTATGGATAGCGTTTTGACTTCAAGCTCACTCCCTAATGCTTCCTCTGCAGCCTGAGCATACCAAGGGGGAGAATATCCAACAGCTGTCCCCTCAGCGTCAGACATTGGAGGGCTGGAACCCCTATCTTCCACTCCACTGGTGGAATCCTCCACCAGAACTGCTATGAACCTCCCTCTGACTCTAGGGTTTACGCTGGGGAGGTTAGAAGCATGTGCTCCACTTCCCGCTGGGGCATGATAGGCTGTGACCGATGAGTGGAGGGGTTGAACTTTGAGGGAGCCTGGCACCGGACTGGGAGGGAGCTGACTACGCCTAGGCTGGTTGGTCTGGTGGTCTCCCTACCCTGTGTCTGGTGGCTTGCTGTCCGGTGGGGGGCCCCCTCGACTGGTGAATTTGTGTAATCCAGTGCAGAGGTGGCTGGGATGGCAGGCATCAAAGAGAGCACTTTCCTGCCGGGGCATGGTGGGGGAGGTGCAGAGGCCTCATGTGCGTGCTCAAGGGTAGTCTTGCAGGTTGGGGCCACCTTGAAGATGGCCCATAGTTCTAGTAGGGTCTCTTGTTTAGCCCGCTTCTGACCTGCATACCTGATCTGTATTTGTGTTCATGTGTGTTCTATGATGTTGGCATCGAACAGTTCCCCCTCAGGCAAGGAAATGCTTGTGCGTTGGTATGGACGTGCCACTCATGGCAGTGTTTCTCTAGTTTCTGAGCCTGTGTGGGGAATCTAGCTTGCATGTGGTATAGTGGTGTCTCCATGTTGGATTAGGAAACTTGTTAGGGAATTTTTACACTTTTGACTGTTTCAAAGTTTTAAACAATTACAAATTCTACTGTGATCGTGGGAAAACTGTGAACAAGGAGCTGTACTGGCAACAATTTACTGGTTACAAGCTCTATAAAGACAATGCAACACAGAAACGCTTGACAATTGACAAAGACAAATGCACTGAAATAGTAACAACCTGTAAAAAAGTGCAATGGTTAGTTCAGAATATTAGTACAAGTTGATTTTTTGCAGCAAAATAGCAAATGTGAAATTCCAATTTGTGGGAAAAAATAGTTATTATTTCATACATGCATAAACTTACTAATATGACATAACATTCATACATGAAGCACAAGTGAAAAATGTTAACAGCACCACAACATCAACAATGCATAAATGGAAAACCTAGAAGAAACTAGAAGAGACAAGCTCGACAGAAAAAAAATATTATTTTGGCCAAATAATCTTAGCCCCTCCTAACGCCTACTGCGCAAGGAGAGGGGATCCTCTGTGTGGTACATGGAGCTAAGGGAGCCTATTAGTCTGTCAGTATCAGCTCAGCAACAAAAATGGCAATGATTTGTGGTGAGAAAAAGGAACAACCTGACAACTATCGGCCTTCTGTGGCCAGACACGAGCTACACATTATTCACCAAGGTCCAAATTTTTCCCTAACTTCCACCCTATATCACACCCGAGGGTCGTGGGTACCTTCTGTTGTAACGCCCAGTGGATCAAGTGAAAAAATCCACCTCTTCACTTCTTTCAGACAATGCCAGTGTTAAGAAACTGACAGCCCCTAAGAAAAACCCTTTAGCTAAAAAATAAGATCAAGGTGATGGCCCTATATAACACACCAAGGGCCTAGGTGTACCAGTTGTGGAACGCTCAACGGTTCAAGCGAACTAAATAAGAAGCCCTATATAAAACACCAAGGGCCTGCGTGTACCAGTCGTGTAACGCTCAGCGGTTCCAGCAAAAAATGTACAAACTGCCGTCACCTTCGCTAGCGTACAGACTAGGGAGAAAGTGATCTACGCGCTTGTCGTACTTTGCCTAACGGCTCAGGCTGAGACTGAGGATCAGATGTAGTCCCTCATTCTTCTGACAGCGGCCCTCGGACGGACCTCTGCCCTGCGGATTCAGCAGAACTTTTGATCCAATATGGTTTCTGCTCACCGGTCTCGTTGCACAGATGGGAAACCGTTCGGGCATGGGTCCTTGTCTGTCTTCAGCTGGCTGCCTTGCCAAAATGTTGCTCGGATATGAATTTACCATGAAAAAATGAAAAGACAAGAGGCATTTAGCAAAACAGGAACAAGTTGGTTTAATTAAACGCAGCAGCTTGGAGAGCATCAACAGAGTCGTGTCTGATGACAGTCTCAATGTACAGAAGATTTGGCTGATCATATTTACGGTTTGTGAGGTACAATAAATGATATCACATTCTTGGAGAGCATGTGGGTCCGGGACTAGTCATAAATCATGAATACAACCATCTGATAAAGGGGACACAGGTGGCACTCAACCTCGGAGAGAGCTAGTGTAGACCAGTGTGTATGTGTCCAGATGTCTGCCACTGGGAACGCGTAATCACTACGTGTGGGGTGTATGCTGTGCCCTGATTGGTTGGATGCTCCTAACTACATTTGGTATCTAACTTTGTAGTATTTTGGGAACGTGTGCCTTTGGCCAACCGTGTTTTACTGGGGACAATTTCCTCGGATCTGTTTATGGTGTAACTGCCTATCTGTGGGATTGATCAGGGTTTCCCTCTAGTGCGCTTGTCTTCAGGCTGAGTGTAACACCACCTGTGACCTATCAATCGGTAAGCTTGGGTTTTGGGTTGCAGAGCCTGTCTAACCACGAATCTCTGACTTTGGGTTAATTAAAAGGTAATCTTGGAGAAATTGAACAGCAACAATATGAGTTTGTTATGGCGTGTACATAGAACATGGCAGTCACCCATCTCATATATATCGACATTCTCATTATTATGCATACAGTTGTCATAGCGTATATTGACATTGCTTTTACTGGAATTAACATTGTTATGCATGCATAGTTTATGGCGTACATCAATATTGCATTTATTGGTATTGCCACTGTTGTGCATGCATTAATCATGGTGTACATTGATATCACATTTGCAGATATTACCATTAAGAACACTTAATACTGACAATAAAGCAAGTTGCTGTCAACCTCATGATTTCAACAAGCATTTAATCATAGGAATAAATACAATAATTACATATAACCATGACTGAGAGCTCTTAATTCTGACAATAAAGGATGCAAACTTTGCTCATGATGGCCTGTCAGTCTCATTATTTAAATAAAGCATTTGCAAGAAGAAATGTCTATGCATGACTGGTCTGTGTACTCATCATAACTGTTTAAATAAGGCAAATTTAACTGCAGCCCCAAAAGGGCATCTCATTTATAATTACATCACTATGCAATTGTATATTTTCACCCCAGTGGGTGTTAGCAGAATATGCTTTTAATAAACTTTAGTGTGAAACACTGAACTTTAAACATAGACCTTATGTGCAGTTACCACCTTTCACACCCCAAGGGTGCCTGCCAACATCAAAACTCACATTGAACCACTGCATGCCACAACGACTGCAGCCATAGTCTTTGCCCTTAGAAAACATAGCACTCCCAACTGTAGAGCAAAAGCTCCAGCCTGGGGGATGCTTGAAAAATCATCAAAACCCCAGGGGGGTGGTATCTGTTTTAAGGCCCACCAAACTGAGAGAGGGGACTTTTGCATTCATTTTGGGGAAGGCTGCACTGCTCTTGTAGTTCCTCTCGCACTTGTGGATACATTTGGTTGTGGCCCCATTCTCCTGGGGCCACCACATGCCAAGAACGATGATTTTTTAATGAAAACATTTAGCCAGGCCTGCAGGGCATTATGGGGCACTCCTTACGCTTTCTTATGCATTTTTTAGCAGCTGCTCTCCCGCTGCGCCGCAAAGAGCCATGTCTTTCTTTTTCTTTGTTTTATTTTTTTGTATTTTGTAAGGGCCAGAGCACCATGCTCCTGGTTCTCGATGGGCTAATTTTGACAATCTTTGTCACGTTTTGCTCCTGGTAGTGAGCCCTAGCCACCTGGAGCACTTTCTTCAGACCTCCTGGCCCCAAGGCAACAACTTTGCAGGGAGCTGGTTTCCCTGGCTCCCTGCACCAGCCTTTCACTTTGCTTTACCTCTGGGCTACTCTTCTTCCTTGTGCAAATGCCCAGTCATTCCCCCAACAATCCCTTGGGGGGGTAAGGGAACCAACTTCCCTGGTCCTGGGGAGTGCCCCATTGGTCCTAGGGTGAATCAGAGGCAGAGTCCTTAGTCCAGATAACAGTTGGATGTGGTTTCCTTCCAATTGTTCATGGCGTCAGCCTCCAGTCCCAGTGATAAGCAGAAATGCACATCCAGGAGAGAGCTCACCCCCTCAACCCAAGAGCTTTTCAGTGGGGCGGGAGGTGCCAGCATGTATGCACCTCTGGCCTATCCTGAGGTACCACATCACCTCTACTCCCATGTTTCAACCTTCCTGCCCAGCCTTCGGGGATACTTCAAGATGGTGTCACCCATTAGTCACTTGCCACATATGCTCTGGGGGGGTCTCAGCTCCACCCTTCGCTGACATCACTACTAGGACCTGCCACAGCAAAACTTCAATGGAGCCCCCCTCCTGGTCTGGATCAAGGGTCTGGGCTCCATCCCTTTCTTTAGTGGGCTTGGACCTGCCCTCTGCCTTGCACAGGATGACAGCTGGCTGATTGATGCAGAACAATCAACCCACCCCTTTCGTCTGAGGAGCTGACCTAATCAATCTTCATTGCTCCCTTTGTGGGAGGAGGCCTTTGTTCCTGCTGCTGGAGAGAAACGTAATTAACCCAGTCCAGCAGGGTGACAAAATGCCTGGGCTCGGATCCTAAGCTGCACCAGATAAACATGACATTCCTGGATGACCCATAAGCTATACAATTATGACTTTGGACTTTACAGCACTGTTCTTTTCAGACATGTTACACTGTACATTGGTAGGACCCTGGTGTCTTTAGACCAAGGAGAGGCTGAGCCATACTCTAAATCAGCTTCCCCATAGTGTATAATAAGTGTTACTGCAGACCAGACAGTATAGCACATTGACTTTCCTTATCTGTACACACCAACATTATAAGGCCTATCCCAGATCAATACCCAACCCTGCAGAGTCCCTTCTGTGACAGGCTACCTGTGCACAGTTCCTGGGCTGCGCACGCAGGAGTCTCCCACACGCAGCCTTCACACGTGCACATGCATGTGCACACATGTTCACGTGTAACCAGCCAAGTGCCTCTTACCCTTGTTGCGTCACACCCACCTTATCTTAAAAAGAGGTGGTAAGCACACGCAGTCCATTTTACCATGAGTTTACCATGGGTGATTCACAGGTTATGAGGCTCTCCTACAGTAAAGGTCAAAATCCAGGTGATCAAAAGTGAACAAAACCCAGGCAGATTAGATGGACAGAATCACCTCTTCACAATTTTCAAATGTGCATGTATTATGCCCAATGCAATGGATGGTTACAGACTGAAATATCTATCTTGAAAACTCCATTTTTTTGTGAGGTCAATGGTTCTCTCCTTCTGGAAACACAGATCATGAAGAAAATGAAAACATTGAAAAAATCCTCTTTGGGAAGCGCTCCAGGAATATTGATATGGTACAACTGAAATCAGAATAATTTCATCGCACAAAAACTTTTTTAAAAAGTGCAAAATCTACTTTTTCTGTCACACATCACCCTGTCAATGAAAGAAGTCACAACAGCAATATAGACAAACCTACCGGGCCCATAGCAAAAATTACACCCTAGACACTGTTGTGAATGCAGATTTATCATACTTTTAAACTGGGAATACTGGATCCTCTCTTTAGTAGGCACACATTATTCTATGCACAACTAATATTCTATTCTATTCTTAATATTATCTTATAATATTAACTCTTTAATGTCCTAAACTTATTTATAATTCAACCGTCTGTAAAATGTGTAGAACACTAAAACTAGATACTGGTAAATATGTAAAGCATCTAGTCCACACTGTGCAAAACTGCAAAACATTTTTTTAAATAGTTGAGAGGGGATAGTGACCAGTACGACTATTACTATCATGTACATATGTTTTTCGGTGTGAACAGGACTTTTATTACACCAGGCTTTTCCCTAGTTGGCTGGAGCCCCTGGAGGCTGGTTATTTGAGAGGGGGCACCCCTGGTGCCTCTGTTAATTTCTCCAGCTCCCTGGGTGTAATTGCAGCAGACACAGGGAGGCTTCTGGAGAGAGAGAAAAGAGATAGTGGGAAGGGAAGGACGAGAGGGCACAGAGAGAGGGAGATGGCGAAAGAAAGAACAGATGATGGAAAGAGAAAGATTGTGCTCAGAGCATTGATTTCCAGGGCTGCTTTGTTTCCCCAGTCTGGCCCCATGCATAATACTACATGTGTGCACTTCAATTTTTGAATACTTTGTACTTTGAATCAAGGGCCTGATTCACAAAGGTAACCTACAGAAAAGAATAAACTTACTCAAAAGTGTAAGTTTGCTATTTTTCTGTAGTCACAAACTGCAGGCTTGTAGTAACTTTCATTTTTATAGAAAGTCCATTATTACACAAGGACAACCACTGGTACTGCAACACCCTCCCATAGAAAATAATGTAGATGGGGAGGGACTTGCTACCAAAGTATAAGTTATTACAAAAATGTAAGTTACTAGAAAAGTGCTGTTTGTGAATAGCACTTTGTAGTAAGTTACGTAGTACAACTGTAGTACTACAGAACATACTACAAAGTTCAGTTTGTGAATCAGGCCCATCGTATTCACATGCATTCATTGAGGGGTATATGAACATTTTTTTTCTACTGACAAACAAGAGACATTTTAAGGCATGGGCAAAGTGGGAAATTGCCCAGGGTGCCCATCTTACAACAGGCTCACTGGAAAAGAGAATTTTCTCTTCATTTGACCTTTCTTTATTCTATTTCGTTAGTTAAGCTTGTCTGCCTACCTTTACTTCTGACTCTCTCTCTGCCCATATCATATTAAGCATTTTTGGGGTCCAAGGCAAGACATATTTCAACTAAGTTTAACATATAATTTATTATTGTTGGCATCATGTGGGCTTGAATTAGCAGGAAATTGGTAATAATATTCAAGGCTTTTTGAAACAAAGGCCCTCAAATATGTCTTTCCTGGACCCCGAAAAACCTTAGGATGACACTGTGGTAAACAATTGTGATATTTGCGATGTTTTTCCCTTCACTAATTTTGCAGTGTGCGCTCGTTTACCTTTGCCCACACAAAAGTTTTTTTTTTCATTCATCAAGATCATTTTCATTCTAATCGAAGCCAGCCAATTTAGAAAACATAGGTATAATTCTCTGCGAACTTGGCTTTGGATACTAAAGGTCAGAAGTGTTCTGACTATTGTTGTTTATAGTTCTTATATTGTACCAGCTTGGAACATTGAAGAATAGAGGCTTAAATTCCAGTTCCTTTACTAATGGAAGTCTTATGTTGTAAAGCTTAATTTGCCTGCCTGAGGTATGATGCCTGTTTGAATTTTGAGGTCAGGGAATTGTGCTTGTTTGACTTAAAAAAGAGGACACTTGCTTGTTGCCTAGGTTTCTTCATCTATTTACTATCAAAATGATCTGAGACACATTTCTTGCACATTCTTCAAGTGTAATCCTAGGTATCCATCCATGAGACCAATATTAGTAAGAGTAAGTTATAAAGTATCAACATTCATGTATTCAAGCTGGAGTAAGCCAGCTAGTCCAGTGCAAGAATGACTACCACAAGTCTCTCTTCCTCCACACAGTCTTCACAAGGCGCTTGAGTTATGGAGCACCTTGCACATCTAGGATCCAATAAGTGAGAAACTCTTACTTTATGCATCAAAATTCTAACAGACCTGATTAAATGAATCAGAACAGATTGAATTGTCATGTACAAAGGGAATTTACAAAGCCATAAATTTCAATAATATGGCGTATATTCTGTATTCACAAATCTGCCTACACAGTACATGTGTCGGTAATCATGGGTAAGTGCATCTGTAAAAGTTAGATAACACTCACAAACATCAACGTATTGATTATTGATAATTGATTTTGCAGGTGGCAATTCACCTTATAAACACCTGCAAATCCACTGCTGTCAAAGGTGGAAGAAAACTAAGGGGAAAAAAACACCTAGGCACGGTGGATTCAGCAAGTAGGAGGCATATCAATATCAGACATTCATTAAAGTGACATTACATATAAACACCAAATGTCAAACTGATATTGTATATATTTCATTTATTTTTTTCACTTTCGTTTGATAAAAATATATAATATTTTTTTGCATTACAAAAATATATATCCAAATATTACCAATTGTTGTTAACAAACTTCATTAATGTGCATACATTCATTACAATCTGATAGTTAATTGCACAAAGATTTCATAGTTGTCATATTTCTCCATTCTTTATATATTCACAACAGCAATGTCATTGTATTTTTATGGTCATATAATCAATGATTGAAACCATACATCAATGTAACAATGTAAAAAAAATAACAATCTTATTCAGCAGTTAATCATACACTCAATATGTTAAAAACATCCATCATTGTGATGGTATGAGGAGACTGGCAGCTTGTTGTCTAACTACGCGCGTTTCGGCTTAGGCCTTCGTCAGGAATCCGTCACAGTGGTTCTTGGATGAAAAATAGACAACATTATAGTCTGGTATTAGTGTGCCTGCTTGATAATTCTGATCAATTCTAATATCTAATTCCATATTTAAGAATTAAAAAAGATACACATCGGAGGTGTATCGAGTTGACACAGTGCCAATAGATAGATATAGATAGTGCTCAAAAGATCAGAAGTAAAGGCCAAGCTAATGGCCCAAGGATAGCACCCCAAAAACCCAAATGATCTTGTATAGCCAGTTTAATTTCAAGATTTTATTTTCAATTAGTTTTCAGGTTGCATGCGCAAGAGAGCAGTAAAGCGAACTAGTATAGAGTCAGAAAGTGGCATGCTCAAGGTACCTACACCAAACCTTCATTTATATCATGCTAGAAATGTTTCTATGTAAATATACCTTTGGGCCAACTGCAGGATGAATGTGCCCTGCTCGTCCAATTTGTAAGGATATTTTCGGCAGCTACCTTGTTTGTACTGATAGAAACATGAAAGATTATTATTAACTGACAAGTATTTATTGATATTTATTCAAACTGACTATTTTTATTTGGGTGTATAACTGAATTTGATACCTTTTCAACATATAATATCCCAACTCGAATGAGTAGCTCGTGTTCAATTTCTTTCCTATGGACCCTAAGTGGCTGTGTATCCAGCGATCTTTAGGTCACTAAATCGAAATTTCAAAACATGTAAATTAGTAAAAGAGATGATATCTACATGCTCTATCGCTGTAATCTTCCCATTTGTTTCATGTTAATATGCCATAAGTGAATTTACGGCATGTTAAACTAACCGATATAACCAAGATATAGGGGTCGATTCCGATCTCGGCCGGTAGGGCACCGAATCGGATTCGGCTTAACCGGATCCGATTCGGAGCCCTATTTCCCGACCGATTCGTACGTGCGTCCGGGCGAGCGAGTACCATGCGTGCGCTCGCGAAATCGCCGACCGACTCGTTCGCAGAACCCGACCGCTCCGACCGACTCGCACGGACTCGACTCGCACCGCGCAATGGAGACGTTCCCCGGCCGGGTAAGTACGATGCGCGCCTCCAGCAGTCCGACAGACTCGCGCAGTCCGGCTCCAAAGAGCAGTCGGAGCCACACTTTGGGGGTCTGTGTCGGACCCCCCTGTATGCGTAGCCGCGCGAGTCGCACCCAGGGGGGACCCATGGGTCCCCCCTACCTGTGCGTGTACGGCGCGAGTCGCTTTGCCGCGTACCCGCTGTAGGGGGCGCCCTTGTTCGCCTCGCACCCATTGAGTCAATGGGAGCCCGCGTACGCGTTGTACGACTGGCTCCCATTGACTTCAATGGGAGTCCGACCGAATCGAGTCCGATAGCATACGTGCGCATCGTACTCGTTCGGTCGGGCTACTAGGGTCCGATTCGGTCAGAAATCTCTCCGGGTCCGGCTCGGTCGGTGAGATTTCCGGCCCGAATCGGAATCGGCCCCATAGACGGATTCTTTAAATTACCTGTCAAGAAATGCTCATGCTCGTCTCATAATATGAGGATAGAGATGGAAATGTAGTTGATGCACAAATGTCGAACTAAAATTAGCGGTCTAAAAATAGAGAAAAGATAAAGAAGAGGGGAAAAAGGAAGTAACCAAAAAATGGTTTTAATTTACTAAAAGATAACTATTTATCAATGTGAGCGGCAATGGTCACAGAAGATGCAGTATACTGACCCTTTATTTATTTTGATGCGGGTCTAAGTTTCTGTAATTTAACTCGACAATATATGCAGTCGGTGGAGCGAAAGGTAGATTAACAGGTACACCCTTAGACTGTTCCTTTTCTTGCTCCGTTGCTGAAACAAAAAAAAACAATATTGCACCCTCTATTTAGTCTCACATGTGTCTATAACTGATTGTTGTTTACCGTTGTTCATGGGGTTAGTATTAGGTAGCTACCTCGCCCATTGAGGGAACAGAGTTAATTTGTTGCAGTCCTCGTGATTAATACAAGGAACTCTGCTAGACAATCGTTATGCATATAATGAATACGTGCAACCTAAGTTATTAGTGAACTCTAAGGCCGCTTTTTATAGACCCTCTTTCTATCACAGATATGATACTATAGGCAGAAAGAGAATTATGCGTGACCAACAATCGTACATGCCACTAAGAGAAACTGGGCAGAAACCAAAAAGCCGATATTACAACCTGTAATTAATCTCACATATGTCTATAACTGAGTGCTTTATACCGTTATACCCGGGATACATAGTGGACAGCTATCACGCCCACTTTGGAAACAGAGTTAGTTTGCTACAATTCTTTTGATTATTACGAGGAACTCTGTTTGGCATTCATTTTACCTGTCGTAAAGATATGCAGCCTAAATTCTTAATTACCTATGCGGTCACCTATTTGTAATACTCCTCCTATCGCCGGTTTAGTAATAAAGATGGAAAAAGAAATTAACATAACCCCGATAAAAGAAACTAACCAAATGTAAATCTCTATGTCTAAGGGCAAAGAGTTTTCCCATCGATTTTTATATAAACCTGTTCTGCGGTAGCCTGCTTACCTGCAGTATCAATCGCTATGCTACACCTGATGGGGAACGCCGATAGAGATATGTTGACGCCATGATAGTTTAAGTGCAAAACATGACCCCTGACGTGATAGCGTGTGACTACTTCCGGGTTACCTCACGTTTGTTGAATATGCTGCTATCATGGTCGCCATCTTACCTTCTCCGCTTATGCGTGAATACCTGCAGATATAGAATGTAACTCAAAACAAATAGATGACGGCATAATCTGGCACAAATCTCTATTAAAGCTTATGGCTCAGGTTGATTGTATTAATCTATAAGGTGAGCCCAATCCTTAATCGTTCGAATAAGAAGGCGACAGTTTGTCATGAATACTTTATACGTTTAGCTATGTCAATTGATCTTAGATGATTTATCGATGTAATTCACCCTCATTTTAATCTATGTGGGGAACTGATAGCTTCACTTTAGGGTCACAGATACATAATGAAAGAACCCATGGTGCTGACTCTTCACTCATCAATAGTTATATTTAATAACCTGGTCCCAGGGTATTTCTTGATTTAACCCCCTTGTGGCCGTTTCCAGAGTAAATATCCAGCAAACTTCCCTGCTTTTTCTTATTGATTCTGTGGTCATACCAGGCTTACTTTAAATTTTTTCAAGGATATACCATTGTAAATCTTCTGAGGTATGTTCAAGATCAACATAGTGTTGAACAATGGGGGTTGTTAGTTTCGATTTCTAATCGCAGATCTGTGTTCCGTCATTCGTGTGCTTACTGCCCAACTGGTTTCCCCTACATATCCCAGTTTGCATGGACAAATCAGTAGGTAGACCACATCAGTTGTTTTGTAGTTTGTGAGGCTAGTAGATGATATAAGATGGCCATTGAATTGAAAGGTCGTGGATTCAATGGCTGAAGGGCAGGATTTACAAGTGTTGCATTTATAGTTATCTACCACTGGATTGGGGCCTTCAATGCTCCTTGGTAGGAATGCATTAGTCTGTTTCATCCTTGACCTGACTACATGATCCTTTAAATTCTTATTACGTCTGTATGCGAAAAGTGGTTTCGGCACTGATGGTATAGCCCTAGACTTATTTATATTTAGTATGTTCCAACTTGAACATACCGCTTGTCGGACTCTCTCATTAATCATAGAGTGCCTAGTGACAAAGACTGTGGCTGAATTAGTTTTAGCTTGGTTGTTATTAAGTAAATGTTGCCTATCATAAAACCTGGCTCTTTTGTAGGAATCGTGAACAAGACGCTTTGGGTAGCCCCTGGCCAAAAATTTATTTTTCATAGTCTCTGATTTGGAGTTGTTTAGTATTAACTTATTTTGTTTTTTCAGTTACCAAACATATAGACATTTATCTTGGTGTCTCTGAGTTGACACAGCGTTTTACTTTCATGGCACATTTGGTTAAAGACTCCCAACAGTTTTTTATCAAACATATTAGCTGTCCACTATTTATCCCGGGTATAACGGTATAAAGCACTCAGTTATAGACATATGTGAGATTAATTACAGGTTGTAATATCAGCTTTTTATTTTCTGGCCAGTTTCTCTTAGTAATGCACATAGGGATGGCAGATGCACACCTTGTTTTCCGGGTTTTCTCTTGTTTAATTTTCTCTTGTTCTTCTTTTTTATCTTATTTGCGAGCAGACTGGGACCGTGCCTCGCCTCATGGCATGCATGTAAATAGAGCAACAATTGCAGCACCTCTGTGCTGCTTAACCAATCGCACAGCTTCCGACGAAATATCTCACAAACTTTACTCGGTTCACAAACTTTACGTGATTCAAGTTCATTTTTATTCAGTACGTTTTCACAGTTCATCCAGCTTGACTTGCTTTTTCACGATAAAACTGTCCAAATACCCATTGCTTCACATGAGATAGTTGTGCCAATCCAGGCCTCTTACCACATCACGTATGGGACATTTAATTCATGTGTCACAGCTCATGTCTTAAACCCAATGCATTTCTCGCCCTTATTTTTGGCCCTTCTTCAGGGAAGCTGTTTAAATTTAAAAATGACATAAAGGCCCATATTAGTCTTCCACAATACAAAATTGTGATATTTTAACACATATACACATTATGTGATAATTTTATCCCTACCCTTTCAAACAAAAAATAACAAAAATTAACCCAACCACGTTCCCTTGATAATGTTCTGACTTTGCCGAGAGTTTACTGCACGCTGTAACCTCCCCCTCTCCATCCTCGATATTAAACCTGCCAATATACCCGCATTGCTAAGTAAACAATCAACCCTCCCTCATGTTGTCTACATAAACTTAATGTTGAACGGACCCCCAATCCCTGTAGTCAAACTTCATGTAAAAGGCCTGAGCCCTGTACACTGGCCGCTTAAACAGTGATTGGAGGTTTTGGCACCAGAGGAATAGTTTATATCGCGTGTTTAGGCACGCGAGACATGCTTGAGTATCTGTTTGAAATGGTAGCCACAAAGAGAGGGGAGCACAGAGCGGACATGAATAGTATCGAAACATTAGCAGGTAAATTCGATAAAATGGAATCGTGGGACGGTATGCTGTTTAAGCGGCCAGTGTACAGGGCTCAGGCCTTTTACATGAAGTTTGACTACAGGGATTGGGGGTCCGTTCAACATTAAGTTTATGTAGACAACATGAGGGAGGGTTGATTGTTTACTTAGCAACGCGGGTATATTGGCAGGTTTAATATCGAGGATGGAGTGGGGGAGGTTACCGCGTGCAGTAAACTCTCGGCAAAGTCAGAACATTATCAAGGGAACGTGGTTGGGTCAATTTTTGTTATTTTTTGTTTGAAAGGGTAGGGATAAAATTATCACATAATGTGTATATGTGTTAAAATATCACAATGTTGTAATATGGAAGACTAATATGGGCCTTTATGTCATTTTTAAATTTAAACAGCTTCCCCTGAAGAAGGGCCAAAAATAAGGGCCCGAAATGCATTGGGTTTAAGACATGAGCTGTGACACATGAATTAAATGTCCCGTACGTGATGTGGTAAGAGGCCTGGATTGGCACAACCATCTCATGTGAAGCAATGGGTATTTGGACAGTTTTATCGTGAAAAAGCAAGTCAAGCTGGATGAACTGTGAAAACTTACGAATAAAAATGAACTTGAATCACGTAAAGTTTGTGAACCGAGTAAAGTTTGTGAGATATTTCGTCGGAAGCTGTGCGATTGGTTAAGCAGCACAGAGGTGCTGCAATTGTTGCTCAGTTTCTCTTAGTGGTATGTACAATTGTTGGTCACGCATAATTCTCTTTCTGCCTATAGTATCATATCTGTGATAGAAAGAGGGTCTATAAAAAGCGGCCTTAGAGTTCACTAATAACTTAGGTTGCACGTATTCATTATATGCAGAACGATTTCCTAACAGAGTTCCTCGTATTAATCACGAGGACTGCAGCAAATTAACTCTGTTGCCTCATGGGCGAGGTAGCTACCTAATACTAACCCCGTGAACAACGATAAACAACAATCAGTTATAGACACATGTGAGACTAAATAGAGGGTGCAATATTGTTTTTTTGTTTCAGCAACGGAGCAAGAAAAGGAACAGTCTAACGGTGTACCTGTTAATCTACCTTTCGCTCCACCGACTGCATATATTGTCGAGTTAAATTACAGAAATTTAGACCCGCATCAAAATAAACTAAGGGTCAGTATACTGCACCTTCTGTGACCATTGCCGCTCACATTAATAAATAGTTATCTTTTAGTAAATTAAAAAAAAATTGGGTTACTTCCTTTTCCCCTCTTCTTTATCTTTTCTCTATTTTCAGACCGCTAATTTTAATTCGACATTTGTGCATCAAGTACATTTCCATCTCTATCCTCATATTATGAGACGAGCATGAGCATTTCTTGACAGGTAATTTAAAGAATCCGTCTATATCTTGGTTATATTGGTTAGTTTAACATGCCGTAAATTTACTTATGGCATATTAACATCAAATAAATGGGCAGATTACAGAGATAGAGCATATAGATATCATCTCTTTTACTAATTTACATGTTTTGATATTTCGATTTAGTGACCTAAAGATCGCTGGATACACAGCCACTGAGGGTCCATAGGAAAGAAATTGAACACGAGCTACTCATTCGAGTTGGGATAATATAAGTTGAAAAGGTATCAAATTCAGTTATACACCCAAATAAAAATAGTCAGTTTGAATAAATATCAATAAATACTTGTCAGTTAATAATAATCTTTCATGTTTCTATCAGTACAAACAAGGTAGCTGCCGAAAATATCCCTACAAATTGGACGAGCAGGGCACATTCATCCTGCAGTTGGCCCAAAGGTATATTTACATAGAAACATTTCCAGCATGATATAAATGAAGGTTTGGTGTAGGTACCTTGAGCATGCCACTTTCTGACTCTATACTAGTTCGCTTTACTGCTCTCTTGTGCATGCAACCTGAAAACTAATTGAAAATAAAATCTTGAAATTAAACTGGCTATACAAGATCATTTGGGTTTTTGGGGTGCTATCCTTGGGCCATTAGCTTGGCCTTTACTTCTGATCTTTTGAGCACTATCTATATCTATCTATTGGCACTGTGTCAACTCGATACACCTCCGATGTGTATTTTATTTAATTCTTAAATGTGGAATTAGATATTAGAATTTATCAGAATTATCAAGCAGGCACACTAATACCAGACTATAATGTTGTCTATTTTTCATCCAAGAACCACTGTGCCGGAGTCCTGACGAAGGCCTAAGCCGAAACACGCGTAGTTAGACAACAAGCCACCAGTCTCCTCATACCATCACAATGATGGATGTTTTTAACATATTGAGTGTATGATTAACTGCTGAATAAGATTTTTATTTCTTTTACATTGTTACATTGATGTATGGTTTCAATCATTGATTATATGACCATAAAAATACAATGACATTGCTGTTGTGAATATACAAAGAATGGAGAAATATGACAACTATGAAATCTTTGTGCAATTAACTATCAGATTGTAATGAATGTACGCACATTAATGAAGTTTGTTAACAACAATTGGTAATATTTGGATATATATTTTTGTAATGCAAAAAAAGATTATATATTTTTATCAAACAAAAGTGAAAAAAATAAATGAAATATATACAATATCAGTTTGACATTTGGTGTTTATATGTAATGTTACTTTAATGAATGTCTGGTATTGATATGCCTGCTACTTGCTGAATCCACCGTGCCTAGGTGTTTTTTCCCCTTAGTTGTAATTCCCTGTCCAGGCAATTTATCCTAGATTCAGGGGCCCCTTCTTTTTCCAAAGCTATTGTCCTGCAGCCTGTCTGTGTGGGGTTGTTTAGTATTAACTTATTTTGTTTTTTCAGTTACCAAACATATAGACATTTATCTTGGTGTCTCTGAGTTGACACAGCGTTTTACTTTCATGGCACATTTGGTTAAAGACTCCCAACAGTTTTTTATCAAACATATTTTCTAGACACTTGTGGTGGGTCTTTTCACGGGGTGTTTTCAATTATCTTCTTTTTCAAATTGTCTGTTTATTCATCAGAACGATGGCAAACCTACAGACCTTCGGTTTCACAGATGAACAGTTTGCAGATATGGTGGGTAGCACAGCCAACTTTGGCCACCAAATAATAAATAGTACAAAAAAAAGTGAAGATACGGCAGCACTGTTAGCTCTCAGAAAAAAGATTAAAAGGATAGAGCTCCATGGACAATACATGTTGGAATACCTCAAGGCAGGGGTAATCCCCAAGGCTTGAGAGTGAGAAATATTCCAGGACTGTTTGTCCAAATTAAACAATTTTTGGAAAGATGGTCAATGATCACTAATCGATGCTCCCTTGATTTTATGATGCTTATTGTTGAAACTGCCAAGGAGGTCATAGACCAATTGGCTGCTGAAATATTAGATCTAGAAAACAAAATTAAAGCTTCAGGCACATTGGAGGAAGCTAAAAAAAGTTAGAGGATATAGAAAGAGACTTACACTCGTATACTGAATACTTAATAAAAGGAAAGTTGACAAACTAAAAAAGATATCCGTTTTTTAGTAAGGAGAGTACCTACCCGTATCTATCAGACAATTATTACAATCAATCAGAAGGTGCGTACCATGACCAAACGATGAACAGACAATATGGTCGCAAAATTACTACTTTCTCTGATACCTCAGATTCGGATAACGAAGGTCCGTCGAGTAATTATGAATCTAGAGGTAATGGCTATAATTCGAGGAGACCGGTTTGTTCAGCCTTTTTTAGGGAGGCGTTTTACAAGGCGAACCAATTGGAGACCTCAATACCAACCGAGGTTCCAGGGAAATCCTCAGATGGCTCACAATCAGTATCTTGTCACTCGAAACGCTCAATACTGGAGGGAATAGAAACCATCCCCATTTTTAACTTAAGTGATTCTTTCTTATCAGATTCAGCTCATGCTTTACTAACAAAAGGATTGACGTTTGCGCCTCACTCAGGCCTGAATAAATTTGAATTACTTAGAGATCTGATGACTTTCTTTAGAAAAATTCGCTTGCAGATATTTTTTGCCAATAAAGAGCCACAATCTGACACAGTGAATCTGTCAGGACTCTCCCCCAAATCTACGTTTACTCCCACCTTAGACCAGTTTCCACCAGAAGTGGCGGTGTTTGAGCAGGTGGTCTACAATAAGATCATTAACTTTATTAAACATGTACAAAAGACCCCATTTAATCTAAGTAGAGAGGAATATAAAGCCCTAGGAGATCTCAAACAGACCCCCAACATTACTATCAAAGCGTGTGATAAAGGGGGAGGGATCATCCTATTTGACACCCATACGTATGTCTCCAAAATGGAGACCATGTTGGGAGACAATCATTTCTACAGTAAAATAACAAGAGACCCTACCACCAGCATTGCCACTAAAATACGCAGGCTTACTAATAGAGCCCTTAGGGATGGTGATATTTGCGAGAACGAATGGACTTTTCTAAATGTGGAACAACCAAAGATGGCCAGTATTTACGGCATTCCAAAAATCCATAAAGATGAGGTCAATCCACCGTTGAGACCCATTGTAACAACTATTGGCTCGATTACGGAACCTCTCTCTAAATACGTTGATGCCATCCTATGTCCTCACGTATCTCGAACACCAGCTTATGTCAAAGATACGAGGCACAAAATAAATTTGATTGAGGATACACCCTTTTGCCCTACTATGCAATACATGGTTACAATGGATATAGAAGCTCTCTACAGCAATATTCCCATCAATGGAGCGATAGAAGCGGTAAAGTGGTTCATCAATACTTACAAGATTCCATGCCCAACCATTTTTGTATTGGAATGTTTGAAGATAGTGTTGGAAGATAATGTGTTTGAATTCAACACTCAACTATTTAAACAAAAACAGGGTGTAAGCATGGGGGCATCCTGTGCCCCAACAGTAGCGAACATATACATGTCACTGTTTGAGAAAAAATGTGTCTATAATGAAATAGCACCCTTTTTTGAATCTGTGGCCAAATGGTCCAGATTCATAGACGATATTTTTTTCATTTGGACAGACACATTAGACAAACTGGGTGAATTCCTTGACTGGCTAAATTTGTGTGACGAGAATATCCACTTTACAAATAATGTCAGTAACAGTCAAGTGGAGTATCTAGATGTTGTCATTAAGAATGAGTCGGGCTCTCTAGCTGTAGATTTGTACACTAAACGGACCGCAAGGAATACGCTGTTACACTATGACAGCTATAATCCATCCACACAAAAGAACAGTATACCTTTCAGTGAGTTTTTACGCCTGCGGCGTAATTGTACAAGTATTAAAGACTTTGACACCAAATCAGAGACTATGAAAAATAAATTTTTGGCCAGGGGCTACCCAAAGCGTCTTGTTCGCGATTCCTACAAAAGAGCCAGGTTTTATGATAGGCAACATTTACTTCATAACACCCGAGCTAAAACTAACTCAGCCACAGTCTTTGTCACTAGGCACTCTATGATTAATGAGAGAGTCCGACAAGCGGTATGTTCAAGCTGGAACATACTAAATATAAATAAGTCTAGGGCTATACCATCAGTGCCCAAACCACTTTTCGCATACAGACGAAATAAGAATTTAAAGGATCATGTAGTCAGGTGAAGGATGAAACAGACTAATGCATTCCTACAAAGGAGCATTGAAGGCCCCAATCCAGTGGTAGGTAACTATAAATGCAACACTTGTAAATCCTGCCCTTCAGCCATTGAATCCTCCACCTTTCAATTCAATGGCCATCTTATATCATCTACTAGCCTCACAAACTGCAAAACAACTGATGTGGTCTACCTACTGATCTGTCCATGCAAACTGGGATATGTAGGGGAAGCCAGTAGGGCAGTAAGCACATGAATGACGGAACACAGATCTGCGATTAGAAATCGGAAACTAACAGCCCCCATTGTTCAACATTATGTTGATCTTGAACATACCTCAGAAGATTTACAATGGTATATCCTTGAAAAAATTAAAAGTAAGCCTGGTATGACCACAGAATCAATAAGAAAACGCAGGGAAGTTTTCTGGATATTTACTCTGGAAACGGGCACAAGCGGATTAAATCAAGAAATACCCTGGGACCAGGTTATTAAATATAACTATTCATGAGTGAAGAGTCAGCACCATGGGTTCTTCCATTATGTATCTGTGACCCTAAAGTGAAGCTATCAGTTCCCCACATTGATTAAAATTAGGGTGAATTACATCGATAAATCATCTAAGATCAATTGACATAGCTAAACGTATAAAGTATTCATGACAAACTGTCGCCTTCTTATTCGAACGATTAAGGATTGGGCTCACCTTATAGATTAATACAATCAACCTGAGCCATAAGCTTTAATAGAGATTTGTGCCAGATTATGCCGTCATCTATTTGTTTTGAGTTACATTCTATATCTGCAGGTATTCACGCATAAGCGGAGAAGGTAAGATGGCGACCACGATAGCAGCATATTCAACAAACGTGAGGTAACCTGGAAGTAGTCACACGCTATCACGTCAGGGGTCACGTTTTGCACTTAAACTATCATGGCGCCAACATATCTCTATCAGCGTTCCCCATGAGGTGTAGCATAGCGATTGATACAGCAGGTAAGCGGGCTACCACAGAACAGGTTTATATAAATATCGATGGGAAAACTCTTTGCCCTTAGACATAGAGATTTACATTTGGTTAGTTTCTTTTATCGGGGTTATGTTAATTTCTTTTTCTATCTTTATTACTAAACCGGCGATAGGAGGAGTATTATAAATAGGTGACCGCATAGGTATTAAAGATTTAGGCTGCATATCTTTACGACAGGTAAAATGAATGCCAAACAGAGTTCCTCGTAATAATCATAAGAATTGTAGCAAACTAACTCTGTTTCCAAAGTGGGCGTGATAGCTGTCCACTATTTATCCCGGGTATAACGGTATAAAGCACTCAGTTATAGACATATGTGAGATTAATTACAGGTTGTAATATCGGCTTTTTGGTTTCTGGCCAGTTTCTCTTAGTGGCATGTACGATTGTTGGTCACGCATAATTCTCTTTCTGCCTATAGTATCATATCTGTGATAGAAAGAGGGTCTATAAAAAGCGGCCTTAGAGTTCACTAATAACTTAGGTTGCACGTATTCATTATATGCAGAACGATTGCCTAACAGAGTTCCTCATATTAATCACGAGGACTGCAGCAAATTAACTCTGTTCCCTCAATGGGCGAGGTAGATACCTAATACTAACCCCGTGAACAACGATAAACAACAATCAGTTATAGACACATGTGAGACTAAATAGAGGGTGCAATATTGTTTTTTTGTTTCAGCAACGGAGCAAGAAAAGGAACAGTCTAAGGGTGTACCTGTTAATCTACCTTTCGCTCCACCGACTGCATATATTGTCGGGTTAAATTACAGAAACTTAGACCCGCATCAAAAAAAAACGAAGGGTCAGTATACTGCATCTTCTGTGACCATTGCCGCTCACATTAATAAATAGTTATCTTTTAGCAAATTAAAACCATTTTTTGGTTACTTCCTTTTTCCCCTCTTCTTCATCTTTTCTCTATTTTTAGACCGCTAATTTTAATTTGATATTTGTGCATCAAGTACATTTCCATCTCTATCCTCATATTATGAGACGAGCATGAGCATTTCTTGACAGGTAATTTAAAGAATCCGTCTATATCTTGGTTATATCGGTTAGTTTAACATGCCGTAAATTCACTTATGGCATATTAACATGAAACAAATGGGCAGATTACAGAGATAGAGCATGTAGATATCATCTCTTTTACTAATTTACATGTTTTGATATTTCGATTTAGTGACCTAAAGATCGCTGGATACACAGCCACTTAGGGTGCATAGGAAAGAAATTGAACACGAGCTACTCATTCGAGTTGGGATAATATAAGTTGAAAAGGTATCAAATTCAGTTATATACCCAAATAAAAATAGTCCGTTTGAATAAATATCAATAAATACTTGTCAGTTAATAATAATCTTTCATGTTTCTATCAGTACAAACAAGGTAGCTGCCGAAAATATCCTTACAAATTGGACGAGCAGGGCACATTCATCCTGCAGTTGGCCCAAAGGTATATTTACATAGAAACATTTCTAGCATGATATAAATGAAGGTTTGGTGTAGGTACCTTGAGCATGCCACTTTCTGACTCTATACTAGTTCGCTTTACTGCTCTCTTGTGCATGCAACCTGAAAACTAATTGAAAATAAAATCTTGAAATTAAACTGGCTATACAAGATCATTTGGGTTTTTGGGGTGCTATCCTTGGGCCATTAGCTTGGCCTTTACTTCTGATCTTTTGAGCACTATCTATATCTATCTATTGGCACTGTGTCAACTCGATACACCTCCGATGTGTATCTTATTTAATTCTTAAATGTGGAATTAGATATTAGAATTTATCAGAATTATCAAGCAGGCACACTAATACCAGACTATAATGTTGTCTATTTTTCATCCAAGAACCACTGTGACGGAGTCCTGACGAGGGCCTAAGCCGAAACGCGTAGTTAGACAACAAACCGCCAGCCTCCTCATACCATCACAATGATGGATGTTTTTAACATATTGAGTGTATTATTAACTGCTGAATAAGATTGTTATTTCTTTTTACATTGTTACATTGATGTATGGTTTCAATCACTGATTATATGACCATAAAAATACAAAGACATTGCTGTTGTGAATATACAAAGAATGGAGAAATATGACAACTATGAAATCTTTGTGCAATTAACTATCAGATTGTAATGAATGTACGCACATTAATGAAGTTTGTTAACAACAATTGGTAATATTTGGATATATATTTTTGTAATGCAAAAAAAGATTATATATTTTTATCAAACAGAAGTGAAAAAAATAAATGAAATATATACAATATCAGTTTGACATTTGGTGTTTATATGTAATGTCACTTTAATGAATGTCTGGTATTGATATGCCTGCTACTTGCTGAATCCACCATGCCTAGGTGTTTTTTCCCCTTAGTTGTAATTCCCTGTCCAGGCAATTTATCCTAGATTCAGGGGCCCCTTCTTTTTCCAAAGCTAAAGGTGGAAGAAAATACATTTATTTCCAGTCGAATATGGAAGGAACAACTTCAATATTTATGGGCGTGTAGGAAAAGCAGTTTCTATAAGAATTAACATACCTTCTCGTGGGAAAAAACCCCAAAATAAATTAAACATACAAAAGTACATTTATATACCATTTACATGTGCCTTGTAGATCCTTGACTACTTATAGGAAGCCTGAAACTTAAAATATCCACTCCAAACGAATGTAAAATACTATGGGCCTCATTTATGAGGCCCATTGCGCTGCCGCAACGTCACTCTTTGTGACGTTCCATGGCACAGGAACCTGCTCCATATTTAGGAGGCAGCAATAAGGGGCTGATTACGATGGCGATGAACCTGCCACCGACAGGCTGTCGGTGGCGGGATGACTGCCATCATGAGGCCATTCCCTGCCCGCCCGCCATATTATAATGGTGGGTGGGTCCGTGGCAGTCGGAAAATCCGACGGCCATGCATCCGACGGGCTCTTTGCGCCCGCCGGCGCGGCGGAGGCCTTCCCATCCCCAAAAATGGTGGCGGTGCCTACCAGGCACCGCCGTAGGGATTAGGATGTGCCTCCTCACCAGCCTTTCCGTGGCGGTTCGCCCGCCATGGAAAGGCTGGCGGGGATGGATCATGGGGGCCCGTTGCGGACCCCCTTGAGCAGGAGTAGTCGGTTTTGCACTCTACATTTCCCTGCACCAAGTGTCAGGAACTGTGTGGTGCCTGCCATGTAGTGCAGGTAAATGCAAAACGTGCATTTTTTTCCTCGCGGTAGGTGCTGCAGCCAGCAGCACCCGGCGCAATGGAAAACATGAAAAAATAACAATTGATGGACAGAATGAAGATCAATGTGATACATTCACCCCAGTACAGAGTTCTGAGCCTAAATCCATCATATTTTTGCTCCTCATGCCATTCCAGTTTGAACCCAGCCATATGCAAATCAGTCTTGACCCTGTGCCCAATGGGAACAGTCCAGCCTGAACTGCCAGGCCATGTCCTCCCTGGACTGGAAACAAGCATCCTAGGGCCGGTTTTGGGGTTTCACCCCTCATCAGCCAGGATAGCTTGACTCCAGTGGCATGGAGAGCACGGGTCCCACGTCTGGGTATACCCGTCCCACTCAGGGTGACAAATGCAAAAAGACCAATTGATGGCCAGAATGCAGAACAATGTCATTCATTCACCCCAGTACAGAGATCTGGGCCTAAATCCATTGTATTTTTGCTCCCCATGCCATTCCAGTTTGAACCCAGCCATATGCAAATCAGTCTTGACCCTGTGGCCAATGGTAACAGCCCAGCCCGAACTGCCAGGCCAGGTCCTCCCTGGACTGGAAACAAGCATCCTAGGACCGGTTTCGGTGTTTCACCCCTCATCAGCCAGGATAGCTTGACTCCAGTTCCATGGAGAGCACAGGACTCACGTTTGGGCATAACCGGCGTACTTAGGGCTAGAAAGCAAAAGACACACAATTGATGGACGTAATGCAGAACATTCACCCCCAGTTAAGAGATCTGGGTTAAATCCATTATTCTTTTGCTCACCATGCCACCCCAGTTTAGACCTGGTCATATGAAAATCAGTCTTGACCCTGTGCCTCATGGGAACAGTCCAGCCTGAACTGTCAAGCCAGGTCCTCCCTGCACCGGAAACAAGCATCCTAGGACCGGTTTCAGGCATTCACCCCTCATCAGCCAGGATAGCTTGAATCCAGTGGAACAGTGAGACCGGGACCCACGTCTGGGCATACCCGGCGCACTTAGGGCGAGAAAGCAAAAGACATACAATTGATGGACGGAATGCAGAACAAATCAAAACATTCACCCCCAGTCAAGAGACCTGTTTTCAATCCATCATTCTTTCGCTCACCATGCCACCTCAGTTTAGACCTGGCCAAATGCAAATCATTCTTGACCCTGTGCCCAATGGGAACAGTCAAGCCCGAACTGCCTGGCCAGGTTCTCCCTGGACTGGAAACAAGCATCCTAGGACCGGTTTCGGGGTATCACCCCTCTTCAGCCAGGATAGCTTGATTCCAGTGGCATGGAGTGCATGGGACCCACGTCTGGGCATACCCGTCCCACTCGGGGTGACAAATGCAAAAAGACCAATTGATGGACAGAATGCAGAACAATGTCATACATTCACCCCAGTACAGAGATCTGGGCCAAAATCCATCGTTTTTTTGCTCCCCAAGCCATTCCAGTTTAACCCAGTTATATGCAAACTAGTCTTGACCCTGTGCCCAATGGGAACAGTCCAGCCCGAACTGCCAGGCCAGGTCCTCCCTGGACTGGAATCAAGCATCCGAGGACCGGTTTCTATGGGTTTTATAAACTGGGCTCAGATATGAGGAGGGCAGGTCAATAGCCTGAAAGAGAAGCAACCCTATCTGCCATTTTAACAATATTCAATTGTATTCCTCTGGCTCTGTGTATACTGAAATCCGAATCCTCACCCAAATGTTCTATAATTTTATTTTAAAATGTGCTTTGCCTAGTCAATGGCCAGGACTCTTACAGCGTTTTTGATTCTGGCTTTGGATAGCACAGCTGTTAAACGACCTACTGTTTACAATATATACAGAGAATACATTTAGCCCACCCCTTTCATCCATTGGCTTTCTTCTCTCAGCCTTTTTCAGTCATTGCTTTGAGACTTTGGGGTGCAGTGGAAAATTCTACAGTGCTGCACTGCGTAATTTCCAAAACGCAGGGATTGGCCATATTTACGGTGCACCTCTGTGTTTTCCCTAGCGCTAGCGCTAAAAATAGCTGCCTAGCGCCAAACACAGACACCCTTGCACTATAGTGCAAGGGTCCCTGTGTTGCAGGGATGATTGTTCATGTGCAGGAAGGTGTCCCTTCCTGCACATAAACAATCAAATATGGCGTTTTGCTCTTTCTGATTGCAGGACACTTAGAAAAAACAAAAAAAGAGGAGAAATAAAAGAATTTCTCCCCATTGCATCAATCTAATGTTGGCTTTTGCATTTTGTTAGTTTTTCAGCACTACCTCAGATATACACATCCTTGTAAATCCAGGGCAGTGCCAAAAAGCAATGGGTGTTGAATGGAACATCTTCTTTTCAAATACCCCTTGATTGGCCATATATTTTTTCTTTATGTCTCCAAATTCACATTTGCTTCACGTGTGAATCCTGCTTGAAAAAATGAAGTTGGAGCCTTAGCATCATTGACAATCTCAAGATAACAGAGTTGAGGAAGCTCTGGAAGGAGAGGGGTATACCTTGGAGAAGGGGGCCACGAAAGTGGACTTTTAAATAGCCTCTGTGAGATATGGGGTTGCTGGTTGGCTGGGGTTGCTGGTTGGCTTAGGCAAGCAACAACCACAATCCATTGTAGGTTGAACCACTAAATGACACTATATTAACCTGTGCTTAACCCTGGGTAGCTTGGCACTCCAACAGTCTGGCTTAACTTAGAGGCAATGTGTAAAGTATTTATGAAGCATACAAACAGCAATAAAGTGAAAACACAACAGAAGAAAATTCCCAAACCATTTTAGGAAAATAGATTATATTTTAATCGATTATTTGACACCAAAATGACAAAAACCCAATAAGTAGAACTGAAGATATTGATTTTAGAAAAACTGAGGGAAAATAGCTCCAAATAGCACTAAGCGCCAACAAGGGATATCTGGTCACGCTGGACCAGGACAAAGTCAAAAGTTCATGCCGACCTCCATGGAGCGCAGGCCGGCTACAGGGGCCAGCTTGGCCCCGCTGAGCAAAACTATCTTAGCCCAAGTTGCGTCAACGTTGAAGTTCCTTTTGACAGAGAGGCTGGGGAGCGCAGATGTGTTCGACTGCAATGGTCTAATCAGATAGTGCAACAGCAGGGATGCATCGGATTTGATGGGATGTGGAATATCAGCTTTGATATCAATGCTGTAGTTGAGGGAGATGCAGAGACTTTACTTGAAGAGTGTCCCTCAGTGGTGGTTCCAAAGTTGGAGCGCAGGCTCCGAGCCACGCCAATCCAAGCAGATGCAGCGATGCGACAGTTCCAATTCATGCAGTGGGGAAAATGTGTTGGTGCTGGCCACTTAGTAGTGGTGATACACCAGTTCCGTCTCTGCACTGGTGGTGAAGTGTTCAGCAAGCACCTTAGGCCTACTTCAAAAGGTCCAGGACTGAGATGGCACCACTTGGCAGAGTAGACTCACAGATGGCTGAGTCCAGGTGCAGAAGCAGGATAGTTGGAAGTCTGTTATGGCCCTTAGACTTTATATCAGGAGGCTAGCCAACTAACCCTTGGAGTCACACTTGATTCTGGGGGTCAATTGATGCAAGTCTAGTCCTTCTCACCAAGACCAGAAGTGCAGCAGGTAGCAGGTCAGCAAAGCAAGAAAGCAGTTCTTCCAGAGCAGCAGCCCAGCAGAGTGGCAGTCCTTCAGCAGCACAGCAGTCCTTTTATCTGGCAGAGCGTCCACAGGTCCAGAAGTGTACTAAAGTGGTAGGTTCTGAAGTCTAGTTCTTATACCCAGTGGTGCCTTTGAAGTGGGGGATACTTCAAATAAAGGCTTTGAAGTGCACAGAGGTCCTCCCTTCCTGCCCTGGCTTCAGACTCACTATAGGGTGGTATGCAGGCATTTGTGTAGAGACAGAGCATAGCCTATTCAGGTGTAAGTATGAGTCAGTGACCGGCAGGTCCCTCCCAGGATGGCTCATCAAGTCACACCTAAGCACCCTTTGTGTTTGACTGTCTAGAGGGAATACATAAGTCCAGCTGTCACCCAACCCAGACATGCAATCAGAGGCACACAGGGCTAAGAGCTAGAAAAGGCCAACTTTCTGAAAGTGGCATTTTCAAAATTGTAATGATAAATTCGACTTTGCCATTAAAGAGGATGTATCATTACAATTCCACAGGTAATAAACATGACATATTTATTTCCTTTCAATTGGCAATTTCAGATTATTAGATGTAAGAAGGAATCTGCAATGTGAACCTATGGGAGGGTTTGGCCTCACAGCAGTGAAAAACAGATTTGGGAGTTTTTCTCTACCAAGACATGAAAAACGTAGATGTACATGTCCTACCTTTTGATTGCACAGCACCCTGCTCTATGGGCTACCTAGAATTAGCTTAGGGGTGACGTATATGTAATCAAAGGTGAATTTAAGGTTTGGCAAGGGGTTTTAAATGCCACATTGACATGGCAGTGCAAACTACGCATACAGGCTCTGCAGTGGCAGGCTTGAGACAGATTTTAAGGGGCTACTTAAGTGGGTGGCGCAGTCAGTGCTGCAGGCCCCCTAGTAGCATTTAATTAACAGGCCCTGGATACATGCTGCGAACTTCACTGCAGACTAATAGGTAAATTACATTTGTCAATTGGGTATATATCAATTAAAGCATGTTTAGAGGGTGAGCACAAGCACTTGACCTCTGGTTAGCAGTGGTAACGTGCACAGTCTTAAGGCCAGCAAAATTGGAGGCAAGCAGGCAAAATGTTTGAGGGAAGACCACCCTAAGGGCAACAGGTTTAACACCCTCAGAGTGAATTAGCAGGTTCTCAGGATGCAAGCTGCCACCAGAGAGCTGGACGGCAATGACCCTGAGGAGGCAGAAGTAGATGTGCAAGAAGAGGATGAAGATGAAGAAGGTGATGGCATGGCCATGTTACAGAGCTGCAGCAGGAGGAGGAAAGCATGCCTACAGGAGTAATGTCCCCTTCCAACAGCCGTGTGTCCTCCCACTGCCTTTCCCTGAAGGAATTGCATAGACAGGAGAGATGAGAGGGAGTTCCAGCTACAGCTGGCCAAACTCAGGATGAAGTAGGCGTGTCCAGAGGGCACTGGAGATAAAGAAACTTCTACTTGCCCATGAAGTGAGTCTTAAGTAGGTAGATCTGAAAGCAAGGAATCACTCAGGGTCCAGCAGCAATGGTGGTAGCGATAATCCAGTATCCAGTGGAGACTCGAGGGTCCACATCCTCAAGGATGATGTGTCTACCTTTATTGCGGGTGACGATGTTGACAAATCGTTCAAGTCCTATGATGTTGCCCTAAAGATGCATTGGGGTCCATGAGGATCATTGGGGAGCAAGTCTCTGGAGGCACATTCCCAATGAAGTGAGGATTCACTATTGGCTCTAGGTAAGAGGGACAGGCTGAGGTATCCCTTCATGAAGGACAGAAAATGTAAGCTTACCCCAGAAAAGTATAGATTGAAGTTTAGGACAGCCAGACACTGTCAGGTCAGTCCTGGGTGGATTTCATGGATTATTCCAAGAAGGCACTGGACAGTTGGGTGAGGGGCAGCATTGTTGGTAAATATAAAGAACTGTTCAATATTATTCTCAGTATGTTCAGTCATTGTTTTGCAGAGCTGCGCCACCGCCTTGCTGATTCTAAGCTCACTGTCTACAGTGAGCTTGCTAAGGAAATGGGGCCTATGGCTCAGCACCAGGGTCCATAAGAAGGTGCCTGGGAGTGATCTCAAGAAGGGTGGTACAATTCCCTCTAGCAGAGTGAGGGTGAAGTCCAGGATGACACAGACAAGTCCCAGAGTAAGGTGGGGGGAAAGGGTTCCCATGTCCCTTCTGAGAATTAGAGGGGAGGTCCTGGTGCCCTGGTGCCCCATTTCCAACCCCATTGCTTTGAGTGTTCTCAGTTAAGACAAAGGCAGGGAGACTCTGTATGTCCCAAGAAACCACCCACTGGTGGTAACTCCACAGGGTTGGCCACTGTGGCCTTGGGGGAAGTAGTTCAGTAGACCAGAGGAAATAGCATGCTCTAGTCTCTTTTAGTTGGGAGATGGACTCAGGTGTTAGGCTTGTGATCCCTAAGGGTGGAAGTTGCAACTTCCATCTGATCATATTGAATGGGATCCCTGTCACTGTTTTGAGAGATTCCGGTGGCCACCAGACCATGGTAGTGGAAAGGCTAGTTTCTCTAGGTCAGTACCTGCCAGGATCAGTTATGTAGGGTGAGACAGCACTTGGCCCAGACTTTGTCTGCCCTATGGATCTGGTACCCCTGGAATGGGGTGAGGAAGTGTCCGTGAAGAAGGTCATAGTTAGTCCCCAGATGCCTATTGACTTCATCCTGGGAAATTAGTTACCACTGGTGTTAGAAGAGTAGGGATGGACGACCATTCAGGGTATCCTGAAAGCTCATGTTTCTGAGGGTACTACTCCCAAAAGGAGAGCGCAGAGGTCCAGCTGGACGGGCAGGAGGTAGAGGCAGGCCACAGTGGGAGTACCAGTGGATCAGGGCATGCCAACTCCGAGTAGTGAGCACCCCAGGATTAACCATGGTAAGCCACTATTGACCTGGAGGTGCTCCCTGCACTGTCACAGAGACAAATAAAAGGGCCAGATACCTGCACTAGGCAGATCCCTGCATGACATAGAGTGTGTCACTCTTGAGTGAGTGGTGGTTCCCAGCTGGAAGTCCTGGTGCACCAAGCACCTGTTTAGCCTGGGTTAAGAGGCCAGTCTCAGAATACCACCCGGGACTCTTGGGAGGAGAGAGGAAGTTGGACACCTAACACTGATGGCTATTGTTCCCCGCTGTAAGAAGCAACTTAGGTCAGAGAATCTTGAGGAGCAAGTAGGGACCTCCTTGCCAGCCCATAGGTTGGAAGTGGGGCCTGCCCAGAGGATAATGTAAGGGTGATACATTTAGGGTTGGATGGGCATACAAATTGACAGATGCCTCTGCAAAAGAGGGCCTTTTCCATACTTTATCTTCAAAGCAGGGAAGTCCGTCATGGTATTAATAAGTCTACCCTATATTTTGGCTGGAGGGGGGTCATGCTAGACCTGGCCATTTTTGCAGAGTTTCCCCCATATTTTTGCCTTCTATTGCTTAACCCCTTTTTTGTTGGAACTAGTAGTTTGTGCACTTTTTCCCTACTAACCAGTGCTTGTTCTTTCTTCCTAAAATATGGTACTGTTGGCATCTATTTGATTAGCACATTTCATTTTCTTGCAAGTCTCTAGTAAATGGTGCTATTTGTACCAAGGGTCTGTAAATTAAATTCTACTAGTGAGAATGCTGCACTCATTGTGTCGCCTACTAAAGAAGCCTTTTAAACATGTTTAAGGACTCTCACTGTAGCCTGTAGTGCAGTTTTGACTTGCCATTTCAACCTGGCAAAATAAACCTTTTGCCAGGCCTAAACGCACTTTTTAATACATATAAGTCACCCCTATAGTAGGTCCTAAAGGCTCATAGGGCAGGGTGAATTGTATTTAAAAAGTAGGACATGTGGGTTTAATTTTTACATGTCCTCTTTAAGTCACTTTTCACTAATGCAAGGTCTCTCTTTCCTATTGCCTAACATAGGGTTACTTTGCCACATTTAATAATAATAACTTTGGATTGGGAGCAAACAGATATGCTGTTTGGATTTAAGTGAATTGTAATTTCAAAAGCCATTGAATGGTAAAGTTGGAATTAAGTCACAATTCTAAAAATACTACTTTTTGAAAGTTTACATTTTTTAGTTCTAACCATTTATGCCTTCTGCCAGTGTCCTGGGTCACATGACTTTGAAAAGCTCTGCTGTTTTTTTGAGTATTCCACCCAGGCAGTGACACAAAAGAGAACTAGGTGTGGACAGGATGGGGACTGCTGCCAGGATGGCTGAGGGAAGAACTGCGCCTTGTCCAACTTAAACTTCATAGGGCTTGCCTCCAGCATACACATAGGAACCTAACACTAGTCGTTTGTCACCCCAAACTTCTTAGAGCCTTGACCGGGGAAGGGAAGGATTTTCCAGAACCAGATGTTGGTGTAGCATAGACAATGTCCACTTCAAATGTTGGCACCAGTTATAAATATTGGACCTCTAGAGACACTCTTCAGTACACTCCTGGACCTGTGAACATTACAGAAGAAGGACTGCCTTGCTCCAAAGAGGACTGCCCTGCTGCTACCAGAGAACTGCCCTGCTGCGTGAGGAATGCCTGACCCCACCAGCAGACTGCCCCACTGCTTGAGGACTGTCTTACTCTCTGAGAAGGAAGACTAGACCTGCTCCCTTCATCCCAGGCTAACCTGGGTGATTATAAGTGGCAGTTGGCTGACCTCCTGTCTGAGCTATAGGAACACAACAACCTCCAGAAGTCTCCCTGGAACTGCCCAGCTGACCTCCTGCACTGGACCTGCAACTGAACCTGCCTGGGGAGGAAACATTACAGTCACTTTGACTAGAAGCTAGGTGGGAGATCAGTTTAGGTAGTGAGGATGTATACCTACCGGGGGAGAGTCTTTTCACAGACATTAGAAACCGCTCCTCCTAAGGCCGCAGCACATGTAAGTGCTGGAAAGCGATTTTACTCGTCTTCGGGGAAGAGACATTTTCATTCACTTCTTGAAGTTTATTGCGTTAAGATTCCCTCTATTTTATCTTATGCGCTAGAGTATATTTCTGTAAAAAACTGGACTACCTTAAATCTGAATGAAGGGAAACTTGTACGCAAGATAACCACAATGAACCAAGCTACACCGGTTCAAGCATTACGTCTAGAGCTAACAGTATTTAGCGCCTACACAAGAGCTTTGGCAAATATAATCAGATGGGAATACAACTTACTTCATGCAACAGATGGCTCCCTGAGAGCTCTCTTAAAGCACAAAACGTTTAAGGTTGGAGCAAGACAGTACATTTTTAACGAAAATCTTGAGATAGCTCTAGAGCACTTTCAATGCTCCAATAATCTCTTGCAGTCCTGGGTGCTGTGGTTGCTGCGGAATCTGGACTGGGAGGAGTCGAGTATGGCCTTTTCTTCGATGATCAGTTGTGTGTTGACGAATTTCCCAGTGACTTTGGCTGTGAAGGGAAGGAGAGAGATGGGCCGGTAGTTTTTCAGGTCTGTCGAGTCGGCTGAGGGTTTCTTGAGGAGGGGCTTGACCTCAGCCCGCTTCTAGTCATCGGGAAAGAGGCCGGCTTCGAAGGTGTTGTTGATGGTGCAGCGTAGTTCCGGCGCGATGGCGGTGGCGGCTCTGTGGAAGATGTGAGGTGGGCAGGGATCGGTGGGGGCTAGCGAGTGGGTGCTTTTCATGGTCGCGGTGGTGTCTTCAGTGGTGGCCGGTGTCCAGGTGGTGATGGTGGGCTGGCTGTCATTGCTGGAGGGGAGGGTGGTTTCTGGAGTGTGTTCGCTAAAGTTGTCATAGAGGGCCTTGATCTTTAGGTGGAAGTAGGAGCAGAGTTTGTTTCAGAGGTACTGGGACGGTGTGATGTCAGTGGCTTCGCTGGGAGGTTTGGTGAACTGCTGGATGATGTTGAAGAGCTCCTTTGAGTTGCTGGCATTGGTGAGGATTTTGTTCCTGAGGAAGGTCCTCTTGGTGGTTCTTATAAGTTGGTGGTATTCAGTCATGGCGTGCTTGTAGGTGGACTGGTCTTGGGTTGTTTTGCTGTTTCTCCATTGTTTCTCGAGCCGCCTGAATGAGCGTCTAGCTTCTTGGAGGTCGGTGGTGAACCAGGCAGCCTTCCGAGGGCATTGTTTGTCGGGGCGGCAGAGGGGAGCGAGTTTGTCTGCACAGCTGGAGATCCAGCGGTGTAGTTCCATGGCTGCAGAGTTAGCGTTGGTCGTGGCGGAGGGGGGGTCGTGGATGAGGGTAGAGTTGAGGTGCTCTACTGTGACCTTGCTCCATTTCCTTGGTGGCGGGCACGGGGTGGGCTTGTGTGCGGTGGTGGTGTTTAAGGAGAAGGATACGCAGTGGTGGTCTGTCCAGAGGGGCTGTGAGGTGTGGCTGTAGTGGATGTTAGTCCCTCCTGCAAAGATGGGGTCGAGGATGTGTCCGGCCTTGTGGGTGGGGGTAGTGATGAGCTGCCTCAGTCCGAGGTTGGCGAGGTTGTCCAGGAGGTGGTGAAGTCCAGGTCGCTGCGGTTGGCGAGGTGGAAGTTCAGGTCTCTGATGAGTATGTAGTCCGTGGAGACGATGGCGTGGGGTGCGATGAGGTTGGCAATGGCGGTGGTGAAAGGAGAGCTGGCCCGGGGGGTCTGTAGGCAAGGGTGCCGTAGAGCGTGGATCTGGGGCTGATCTGGAAGTGGAGGTGTTCAGTGTTGGAGAGGGGGTTGCTCGTGCTGGAGGTGGAGAGTCGGAGAGAGCTCTTGTGTGCGATGGCGAGTCCTCCTCCTGTGTGGGGGGGCGGTCTTTCCTCTGGATCTTGTAGCCATAGGGGATGGCGGTGGCGTTGTCGGGGGAAGAGGCGGCGTTTGGCCAGGTTTCCATGAAGAAGGTGACATCTGGCAAGAGGGTGTTGAGGAGGTCCCAGATCTCTACAGTGTGTCTGTGAAGGAAGCGCACATTGAGGAGGATGCATTTCAGGGCTTCAATGGTGTGGGCGTCCAGTGTGGGTGCGGAGGTCGAAGGGGTGCTGTGGATGGTGAAGGAATGTCAGCAGTGTCTGCAGGAGAATTGGCCGTGGGCTACGTCAGCTGGCAGTTGCTGTTTCTACCGGGGTGCGGGGAGGGCCGCCGGGTTGTAGCGGTGGAGGGTCGGAGATCCAGGATAAATGGTGCTGGTCATGGTCGGGTCGCGGATGGGTGCAGACGGGCTTGCCTTTGGCGCGCCTTCGGTGCACCAGCAGCGCGGCCGCACAGCGGCTGCCATTAAGTAGGGAAGAGGGGAGGGAATCGCAGCTGGGAGGCGGGAATCGGGAATCGGCAGGGGGAGGGGCCGCGGGGGCAGCAGCGGTGGGAAGGGGAAACAGGCAGGAAAACAAGCCAAAAATGGGGGGCAAAAGCAGAAAAACAGGCAACAGTCTGATACAGTACAATTACAATAAAGGCAGAAACAATACCAATAAATACAAATACAATAGAGGTAGAAACAAACGAAAAACAGGACAGAAAACGGGCGCAATACAGTGGAAGCAGCAGAAGAGCAAGGCTCTCCCACTGGACCACCAGGGATGAGGTGCAGGCAGGAGCCTGCGGGTGGAGGAGGGCCTTGAACCCCTCATAATACAGAGCGCAACACAGCACAGGCAGTGGCATTTACCAGCGGATGCAGGGGGGGAGAGCAGGTCCCTGACCAGGAGGTCAGAGGTCTTGCTCGTGCTCCCTCGCAGCGGCCGCTATTAAGTAGGGAAGGGGGAGGGAATCGCAGCTGGGAGGCGGGAATGGGGAATCGGTAGGGGGGAGGGGCCGTGGGGGCAGCAGCAGCGGGAAGGGGAAACGGGCAGGAAACAGGGAAAACAAGCCAACAAGGGGGGCAAAAACAGAAAAACAGGCAACAGTCTGATACAGTACAATTACAATAAATACAATTACAATAAAGGCAGAAATTAACGAAAAAGCAGACAGAAAACGGGCACAATACAGTGGAACCAGCAGAAGAGCAAGGCTCTCCCACTGGACCACCAGGGATGAGGCGTAGGCAGGAGCCTGCGGGTGGAGGAGGGCCTCAAACCCCTCACAATACAGAGTGCGGCACAGCACAGGCAGCAGAACTTACCAGCGGAGCTGCAGGGGGTGAGAGCAGGTCCCTGACCAGGAAGTCAGACGTCTTGCTTCATTGGGGCGACATAAGTGATGTCAGGATCTTGTGAGCTATGTAGAGGAGACATCATGCAATTTATATTTCTGCCGCAACAGAGTCCTGGTTGAACCTCAGCGTTGTTTTTTAAAACCTATATGTTTTAGATGGTAAAGAGTCAGAATATCAAGTTGGAAATGTCGACTTGCACTAATATCGAGTGCAGAATATCGAGATACAGAAATATCGACTGCAAGAATATCGTGGTCAAGAATATCGAGTTTAAGGTAAGAAATATCGTTTACAAAAATATCGAAGTCATTAATATCGTTTGCAAAAATATAGTTGTTAAAAATATCGTTTTTTTAGTTAGTGTTATGTATTTTAGTATGTACCTTAAATGTATGTGCTCTATTTTTTTGTCTAAGTATTGCATTTGTTTTTTAATATATGTGTTACATTTTTAGAAGTTATTAATTTTATGTTAATTAAATTTTGCGTTTTAGTTCTGTAGCGGGTTGTGGGTTTATAGGGGAATAGGGTGGGAAGTAATTTAATTATAATAAATTGAATATTATATTTTATTTATTAGTATTTATTTAATTTTGATTTTATAGTGTTAATTGTGGGAATTAATTTATTATTAATTAATTAATAATTGGCTGTTAATTTTTATTGATTAATTAATTGGTAAATATGTTAATTGTGTTATTTTTTTAGAAGCGGGTTGTGGATTGATAGGGAAGTAGGGTGGGATGTAATTTAATGTTAATACATTTATTAATGTTTTTAATATAATATTTATATAATTTTATTTTATAGTGTTGTGTGAGTTAATTTATTAATAATTATTTATATTTTGCTTGTTAATTGTTATTAATTAACTGTTAATTAATTATGTTAATTGTGTCAAGTTTTAAGAAATTGGTGGTGGCATTTATAGGGAAAAATGGTGGGAGGTAATTTATTTATAATGTATTAATCATGTGTTAATTAATGCTAATTAATGAATTAAAATTGTGTAATTATTTTGATGTCTGAGTTGTGGGGTTTATAGTGGTAAATGGTGGGAAGTAACTTGTTTTTAATTAATTAATGATTTGTTGTTAATTGATATTAATTTATTAATGTAAAATTAGTTATGGAAATTGCGTAAATATTTTTAGGTGTGTGTTTTGGTGTTTATTGGGGTAGAGGGTGAAAACTAATTTAGTTTAAATTAATGAATCATTACTTGATCATTAATATTAATTTAATAATTGATAAATATTTTTGGTAATTGTTATTTTTTTTGTTTTGTTTGGGGATTTAGGTTCTATAGCTGTAACGTTTGGTTAGAACAATAATTTTTACCTTTTTAAATGTGTTTTTTAATTATTAATAATTGATTTATTGATAATTAATTGTGTTAATTATGGAGGTACACTTTTTTATTTAATTTAGATATGTGTTGTAAATTGTGTTGGGTTATAGGGTAGGAAACAAATATTACATTGTAATAAATCTTTTTTTGATTAAAATTAATTTCTATTACAAAATATGTATTTGTTTGTTAATTTTTTGTTAAATTAATTTTTTTTATCTTTTTATGTCAATTTTAGATTTTTTCTACACTATAATATGTTTCTATGTTTTGTAAATTTTTATATTTTTATATATATGCTTTGTTTTTAATATAATATTTATATAATTTTATTTTATAGTGTTGTGTGAGTTAATTTATTAATAATTATTTATATTTTGCTTGTTAATTGTTATTAATTAACTGTTAATTAATTATGTTAATTGTGTCAAGTTTTAAGAAATTGGTGGTGGCATTTATAGGGAAAAATGGTGGGAGGTAATTTATTTATAATGTATTAATCATGTGTTAATTAATGCTAATTAATGAATTAAAATTGTGTAATTATTTTGATGTCTGAGTTGTGGGGTTTATAGTGGTAAATGGTGGGAAGTAACTTGTTTTTAATTAATTAATGATTTGTTGTTAATTGATATTAATTTATTAATGTAAAATTAGTTATGGAAATTGCGTAAATATTTTTAGGTGTGTGTTTTGGTGTTTATTGGGGTAGAGGGTGAAAACTAATTTAGTTTAAATTAATGAATCATTACTTGATCATTAATATTAATTTAATAATTGATAAATATTTTTGGTAATTGTTATTTTTTTGTTTTGTTTGGGGATTTAGGTTCTATAGCTGTAACGTTTGGTTAGAACAATAATTTTTACCTTTTTAAATGTGTTTTTTAATTATTAATAATTGATTTATTGATAATTAATTGTGTTAATTATGGAGGTACACTTTTTTATTTAATTTAGATATGTGTTGTAAATTGTGTTGGGTTATAGGGTAGGAAACAAATATTACATTGTAATAAATCTTTTTTGATTAAAATTAATTTCTATTACAAAATATGTATTTGTTTGTTAATTTTTTGTTAAATTAATTTTTTTATCTTTTTATGTCAATTTTAGATTTTTTCTACACTATAATATGTTTCTATGTTTTGTAAATTTTTATATTTTTATATATATGCTTTGTTTTTGTTTTTTTTATTATATTTTGTATTGTAGTTGATATTTTGTTTGTTTTAAAATTTGAATTTTATTTATCGGGAATAGTTATTTTTTACCCCTCCACTATCCAACACTTTCCCTACTGCTGCATTCGCAGGAGTGGGAATAGTAATTTATACCCCTACATTATCCAACACTTTCCCTACTGTTACACTTGTTGGAGTGGGAATAGTAATTTCTACCCCTACGCTATCCAACACTTTCCCTACTGTTGCACTCACAGGAGTGGGAATAGTAATTGTATCCCCTCCACTATGCAACACTTTCCCTACTGTTGCACTTGTTGGAGTGGGAATAGTAAATTATTCTCCTCCGCTATCCAACACTTTCCCTACTATTGCATTCGCTGGAGTGGGACTAGTAATTTTATCCCCGCCACTATCCAACACTTTCCCTACTGTTGCACTCGTTGGAGTGGGAATAGTAAATTATTCCCCTCCGCTATCCAACACTTTCCCTATTGTTGCATTCGCTGGAGTGGAAATAGTAATTTTTACCCCTACACTATCCAACACTTTCCCTACTGTTGCACTCACAGGAGTGGGAATAGTAAATTATTCACCTCCGCTATCCAACACTTTCCCTATTGTTGCATTCGCTGGAGTGGAAATAGTAATTTTTACCCCTCCGCTATCCAACACTTTCCCTACTGTTGCACACACAGGAGTGGATATAGTAATTTTATCCCCTCCGCTATCCAACACTTTCCCTACTGTTGCACTTGTTGGAGTGGGAATAGTAAATTATTCTCCTCCGCTATCCAACATTTTCCCTACTGTTGCATTCGCTGGAGTGGGAATAGTAATTTTATCCCCTCTACTATCCAACACATTCCCTACTGTTGCACTCATTGGAGTGGGAATAGTCATTTTTACCCCTCCGCTATCCAACACTTTCCCTACTGTTGCACTCACTGGAGTGGGAATAGTAATTTTATCCCCTCCGCTATCCAACACTTTTCCTACTGTTGCACTTGCTGGAGTGGGAATAGTAAATTATTCCTCTCCGCTATCCAACACTTTCCCTACTGTTGCACTCACTGGAGTGGGAATAGTAATTTTTACCCCTACGCTACCCAACACTTTCCCTACTGTTGCACTTGCTGGAGTGGGAATAGTAATTTTTTCCCCTCTGCTATCCAACACTTTCCCTACTGTTACACTCATTGGAGTCGGAATAGTAAATTATTCCCCTCCGCTATCCAACACTTTCCCTACTGTTGCACTCATTGGAGTGGGAATAGTAAATTATTACTCTCTGCTGTCCAACACTTTCCCTACTGGTGCACTCGCTGGAGTGGGAATTGTAATTTTTTCCCCTATGCTATCCAACACTTTCACTACTGTTGCACTCAATGTAGTGTAAAATGTAGGTTTAAAAAATATTTAATATTTTAATATTTTAATTTATAATATAATTTTTTTTAAATAATTTTTATATTACAGGTGTATGTATATGTATATTTATTTATAATCTTTTATAGATTTGTAACATTTTATAATTAATTAAATTAATGTATTAATTATTTTTAAGTAAATATATATATTACATTTTATATATTTATGTTTAATTTATTTTTAAATTAAACTTATTACTTATAATTGTTAAAATTTACAAATACATCTAAATACTGTTTTTTAATTAAATGTATTATTTAATTTATTTTACATTATTTTTTATACATATAAAAAACGATTTTGTACTTTGATATTTTTAACAACAATATTTTTTTTCCGATATTTTTGTACTTACCATAATGAAGATAGGAGGTCGAAATTTTTGACAACGATATTTATGTCCCAATATTTTTATATCTCAATATTCTGGTACTCGATATTCTGTCAGTGATCCTGTTTTAGATATAATCTACTTAGAACTAAGGATCTTATTGATCTAATTAGATCACCTTAAAAATGAATTTGTATGTTATAATCTGCATAATTTTTTTAAAAACTTTTCTATCATTGTTTTAAAGAAGTCAAGTTTATGAATTGTTATATCTTCTGAATATTACATTGATTTTGTGCACTTTTTATATCGTTGATCTCTGATGAGGTCTAAATCAATAACAATTGACTGATTGATTGATTGACCTGCCTGAGCCCTGCTGTCGTCTGCTGGAGTGAGTTCCTGATCCCCAAAAGTTGTCTCCACAGGTCCTAGACCCTAGGCTGGCATCAGGTGAGCTTCTCTTGTGTAGAAGGTGAATTCCTGAAAGTTTTGTCTCTGTGCAAAAGCGAACAGGCCCGTTCGCCCTGAGACTATGCCGCCCACTATGAGCATCAGTGTGAAGCTCCAGAGAACCCAACTTTTCACACTACAGCGTCCACCTGCAATGACCAGCAATGCAAGATCTCCACTTTGTGCAACAACAATGACAGCCCGCAGTGACCACGGATGGGAAGCCCGCACGTCTGGCTTGCTCTACATGCTGCAGGGACGGCCAGTCACGACACTCTCTGAGTTTCTCACTCCATTCTCAGTCATTAAAACAACTCCTAATGCCAGACTTTGAGAAGGTAACGTTTTCAGTGGGACTAACCTGGTCCCTGTATCCGGCCCACGGTCCAATGCAGTCAACCTGAACTTCTGACATCCCCTGGGTCGAGAATGACCAGTTTACCGCGATTGGAGCTTTTATGCTTTTAGGGGCTATATCTACTTAAAACTTTAAAATGTAATACTTCTGGTTCTATTGATTGAATTTTTGTCATTTGGGTATCATTATATTTATTAAAATGAACTCTATTTGTCTAAATCTGTTTTGTATTTTTCTTGTATTGTGGTTTCACTTTATCACTGTTTATGTGCTGCTTAAATACTTTACACTATGCCTTTAAGTAAAGCCTATCTGATTTGTGCCAAGCTACCAAAGGGTTAAGCACAGGTTAATTTAGTGACTTTTGTTGTTCACCCTCACAAGTATTGTTGTTGTTGTTGTTTGAGTAGGGCTATCACCCCCTCAACCAATAACTTAATTTCTCACAAGACCATGCCTACAATAGTTCCTATTAAAATTCAATGCTGCTAATATTTTACCTGGTTGAGTATCACAAGAAGTAGGTCTACCAAGGGACTGTACATCAGTATTGAACTACAAATTTATCAAGTCACGGCATTCATTGATTTGTAGTCTTGGTTAGTTGCAATTAGTCAGTTGAGTTATTGAAAGGCCAATGGTTTAACTGACTAATTGATGTATAATTTTAGGACTAGGAAAGTGGTTTTTCAGTTCATTGGAGTAATTTGGAAACCTTAAATGTGGTGAGATCTATACGGACGGCAACTAGACCTCATAACACTAAACATCTCCATATACTTTACCTGTTTGTAAATGGCCTTGGTCACTATATAAAATGGAAGAAAGCCTTGCATTATTTGGCCAAGAAAATGCCCACCACTGAGCTCCTTCAGAAAGACACCGATCACACTTAGACCCCAAAAATGGAAGAGAGACTGTGAGTGGTGTCATCAATGCTAGCTCTGCTTCGTGGCCAGAAGGACCCTCTGCGACTCATGACCTACCAAGTTCCATTAAAAAGGAGGTGGAGATAATAAAGCTTTGAGACACAATGGCTTCTCAGTTCTATAAGATTAACAAACAGATCTTGATACCACTACTCTATAAGATGCTTCAAGAATCTGAGGCAGGCGGTGAGTTTAGGTTGGAATACAATAAAGCCATTATTAGCCTTATCCTTAAACCAGATAAGGACTCCACTCTAAGTGCCAGTTATCGCCCAAACTCTTTCCTTAATACAGAAATAAAAATACTGGCTAAAATACTGGCAACAAGGCACAAGAGAGTTATACCGAGCCTCATACATGATTCTCAAATGGGCTTCATACCGGACCACTCATCAATGAATCATATGCAAACCCTAACAAAGGCAGTGTTGGAAAGTAGGATCTGCTTCTTATGGTTACCCCCACTTTTTGATTGATGTTACACTGTTTTTGACTAGTCTGACTGGGATCCTGCTACTCAGGACCCCAGTCTATCTGCTTTCTCCTTAAAATGTCATGCATGTACTTAGGTACACTCCAGATTGGATACTGGGGTACTCGTTTCAGTCCCTAGTATATGGTACACATGTAGCCAGGGCATAGGTACCACAGAGGCCTCCCATGGGCTGAAGCATGTACTATGCCACCCATGAGAGGCCATGCAAAATGGAACAACAGGCCTGCCATTGCAGCCTGTGTAAGATGGTGCAGTTATATCACTGCAATGTGGAAGGAGTGTGGAGTGAACTACAAGTTAACCACACCCTATCACCCACAATGCAATGGGTTGGTTGAAAGGTTCAACAAAACCCTAAACGGTATGATCATGGGCCTCCCAGAAAAGCTTAGGTGAAAATGGGATGTCCTGTTGCCTTGCCTACTCTTTGCCTACAGAGAGGTTCCACAGAAGGGGGTTGGCTAGAGCCCTTTTGAACTTTTGTTTCAGCATCCAGTTATGGGTCCCCTGTGTTTAGTGAAGGAGGGATGGGAGTTACCTCTCAAATCACCTAAGCAAGACATTGTGGACTATGTACTTGGTCTCCACTCCAGGATGGCTGAGTACATAAAGAAGCCCAGCAAAAACCTTGAGGCAAGTCAAGGATTGCAAAAAGCTTTGCATGACCATAAGGCTGTACTGACTGTTTATCAGCCAGGACAGAAAGTATGGGCGTTGGAGCCTGTGGCCCCAGCATCCCTCCAAGACAAGTGGAGTGGACCCCATACTATTCTTGAGCAGAAGGGAGAGGCCACCTACTTGGTGGACCTTGGAACTCCCAGGAGCCCCCATAGGGAGCTCCATGTAAACAGGCTCAAACCCTATGTGGACAGGGCAGACATGGGCTTTCTCATGGCTACTGATGAGGGACAGGAGGAAGAGTGTGACCCACTGCCTGAGCTCCTCACACAGAACCCTGATGATGGCTCAGTTGATGGTGTAGCCTTGGCAGGCAGCCTCACTGAGCAACAGCAGATTGATTGCATGAAGGCCCTCAATCAATACAGACATATGTTTTCTTTGACTCCTAGTCAGACCACTTGGTGTAGCCATGAAGTGGACACAGGTGAGAGTCTACCTGTTAAAAATAGGATTTACAGGCAGCCTGACCATGTCAGAGATTGCATCAGGACTGAGGTCCAAAAGATGCTGGAATTGGGAGTGATTGAACCTCAGATAGCCCTTGGGCTAGTCCAGTGATCCTGGCACCCAAACTTCATACACAGGGTGGTAAAAGAGAAATGAGTTTTTTGTGCTCAATGCAGTCACTAGGACTGATGCTTACCCTATTCCTAGGGCAGATGAACTCATTGACACTATGGCCTCAGCCAAGTTCTTGAGCACATTTGACCTCACTGCTGAATATTGGCAAATCAGACTAGCTGAAGATGCAAAACCAAAAACAGCATTTTCAACCCCTAGTGGGCATTATCAATTTATTGTAATGCCCTTTGGTTTGAAGAATGCACCTGCCACATTCCAAAGGTTGGTGAACAAAGTCCTTACAGGCCTGGAAGCCTATAGTGCAGCATATCTTGATGATATAGCTGTCTTTAGTTCCACCTGGGAGGATCACCTGGTCCACCTGAAGAATGTTTTAGAGACCCTGCAGTAAGCAGGTCTCACTATCAAGGCCACCAAGTGCCAGATAGGACAGAGTAAGGTTGTGTACCTGGGCCACCTAGTAGGTGGAGGCCAGGTTCAACCATTGCAGAGCAAAATCCAGACCATCATGGACTGGGTTGCTCCCACTCCCCAGACTCAGGTCAGAGCTTACTTGGGCCTGACTGGGTACTACAGAAGATTTGGGAAAGGATATGGGTCTATAGTGACTCCCTTGATTGATCTTACTTCAAAAATAATGCCCAAGAAAGTTCAGTGGACAGTTAGCTGTCAGAAGGCATTTTATGACCTCAAGCAGGCCATGTGCACTGCTCCCATTCTGCACAGTCCTGACTATTCCAAACAATTCATTGTCCAAACAGATGCATTTGAGTTGGGGGTAGGGGCTGTGTTGTCACAACTTAGGGGCCGATTCCGATCTGGGTCGGAAAGCACTCCGACCGATCCGGATCCGGATTGTTTTCCGACCGAGCCGGACCCCTGCAGTCCGACCGAACGAGTACGATGCGGCCGTATGCTGCCGGACTCGGTTCGGTCGGACTCCCATTGAAGTCAATGGGAGCCGGTCGTACGACATGTACATGGGCTCCCATTGACTCAATGGGTACGTTGCGCACAAAGGGGCCCCCTGTAGTGGGTACGCGTTGGTGCCATCCACACCGTACACGCATGTATAGGGGGGACCCGTGGGTCCCCCCTGTGTCCGACTCGTACGGCTACGGGTGAAGGGGGGTCCGGCACGGACCCCCGAAGTCCACGTCCGAGAGCTTTTTCGTGTCGGAGGCTCCGACTCGATCCGGCTGTCCGGATCGTGCATCTTACTGGCTCGGTCGTAAAACGTCTCCATTGCGCGCCACGAATCGAGTGCGAACGAGTCGGATGGACCGGTTCGGACCCGGAAACGAGTCGGTCGGCGATTTCGCGTTCAATTGCATTGTACTTGCTTACTCGGACAAATGTACAAATCGGTCGGAAACAAAGCCTCCGACTCGGATCCGGTAAAGCCGAATCCGATTCGGAGCCCTACCGACCGAGATCGGAATCGACCCCTTAATAAAAGGGATGGTTTGACTGCCAGGCTAACATACTAAGGTGTAAGTGTAAGGAAACGGGCAATTAGTCTTGTTAAGACGAGAACCCTCACTCACCCAAAGGTGACATGCTTCATCATTGGGTTCTCTCTTGCACTCTGTGACCGCAAGGTACACAGTGTGGGCTACAACTCTCCCACAGGAGAGGAGCGTGAGGTGTTTTAAATCATCCAATGGAAAACGGAGTGATGGGCAGGGTGCAAATAATGCAAAAATTCAAAAAGTGAATTAAAAATAAGCTAAGTGAAAAATACGGGTATGGATGTTCCCTATTTGGTTATGGTCGACATGTTTCTGCCTGTTTGACCAACTGGTTCATGCCATTATTCAGGACCCACTTGTAGTCACTCTGCTATTTTTGTGAGAAACTTATATGTAAAAAATACCATACCCTAGTTTAATGGCATCAGTCAACGTGGTACCAGCTGCAGTCTGGTCCACTATCTGTAGGAAATACAAACAATCAAATAAAATTCTATAGTAGTATACAAACCCAATACACTTCCCACATTGTATGTGTACGCAAACACCGGTGTAAACACCACCTCACAGCACACGTGACAATAATTTCAATATTGCATGCCAGAATGGTTGGTTGTCTCACCAAATCGGTACTATTAGTGTACCTCCACCTTCAAGAGGTCCCTTACTGACAGATCTCAGGAGTCTGAAGGTGTAAGAAATGTAATAGTGCAATTAAAACACACAGAACCTATTCAATTTAATCACTTATGCTTACCCTATTATGTTATGTGTTATCCCTCTTGCTTCTATTTATACAATAAGTGTTCACTGCTACAAGGGGCATACAACATCTCACATATTACTGCAGTGATGCACAACATTGTCTGTATCTTGTATAACTATTCTCAATATAGGCAATGATATATGCTATCAATATACAGACACCATATGTACGGAACGCTAATCCCAATTTGCTATAGCCTTCACCTTCCTATGCATCTGCTAATACTTGTGTACAACTAGTATCCCAAAGAGGTTGACTCCATAGATCAAAGACCATCCCCACTCAATAGGGCTGTTTACGTCAGACAGGTCGGGTATGCAGTGTAAACTCATACCATCATTACTGAACTCTTGCTGTGAATCACCTCAATTCTACTCTGTGTGTATTCAGCGCTAGTACAGCGCTGTCAGCGTCTCTAACAGCCGAATCAATGCCGGAGGACGTACTTAGGATTATAACAAACGTACGGGCGGGCACCAAGACATCCTCAACCGCCCAGAATTGCAAAATACACCGCGGCTCTGAAGCAGGACAAATACGGCACTGCCTTACCTAAATCTCAGTTGCCTGCCTCATCAGTGTAAGGGCCAAAGGGGGAGAAGTACTCGCATCCCTCTGGTTATAAATGTTTATTGACGCTGGGATTCGCGTGGTGACACGGATGTAGTCACTTGCACATCCGGTTCCCAGTGTTCATGGGAAATGTATTCCCGATTCTTGGATACACCCCAATGAAAATATTTAAGAAAACACCATGTATGTTCAAAATGTTGGAATATGAAAAAGTAGTACTTATGTAAACAAGTTATAAACATGGCTATTACATTTTCTATTCCTTATGGAGGCTAATCTCATCTGTCAACAAATGCTGCAGGACGGGCTATTGTCATCAGTTTGTGTAAATGAGACCGATCTAGCTTGGATATCAATGGCGCTGGACATACAAAACGCAAATGTATACACTAATTATAGTTTCCATTAGACCACAAAAAGGAGGGGTGATAAAGGGACAGGCAAAACATCATAGTGTAATAAGGTCTTAATAACACTAAACAGAGTATGTTGCCCTCATTGTGGTTTCATACACATGGTAACCATGCTGATACAGTCTCAGCGTGGTAATACAGTGTACCAGATCATGGCTACTATTTCAGATGTCCTAATGTCTGTGTTAAAGCGAGCACCACAGAATGTCTTCATTGTGTCCTGTGATATGACTCTTGGTTCGAAACACCCATCGCTGATCGCGTCGAAAGAGGACTCTGTCTAAAGGACCCATGTTGACATCATATCTGGGTTTATCAATTATGACCCACGACAGATCATCTTCTGAATGGGCCATCTCTATATAATGTCTAGTCATGCGTGTATTGGACTTCTTACATTTAAAGGCACTCCGATGTTCGACAATCATGTGTCTAACTTTCCGTGTGGTCATACCAATGTACCTAAGTGAGCATGGACACGTAATCATGTAGATCACTCCACTCGTATTACAGTTGGTATGGTTGTTAAGTCGCTACGGTGTTTCCAGTGCCATATCAAGTTGTGTAGTGTGTCGAGTGAAAGGGCACACAGAGCAGGAACCACAAGGGAAATGCCCTGTCACTGGGGAGGCTCCCCATAATGTTGGTTGTCTAGCCAATGCCTGTCTTGCTCTCGGTCTCGTGTGTACCAACAAATCACGAAGGTTGTTACTGCGTTTTAGAGCAAACAATGGTTTCTCCATAGTAAGTGTACCTGTGTTTAGGATATGGCAATTCTTATTAATGGCCTTCTTGATGTTGTCCGTTAAATTTCTGAAGGTAATCATGTGACTCAAGCAACGCCTCTCTGTTATTATTTCGCGCTCTCTTAGCTGCTCCCTATACAAGTCGGTCCGGGTATTGTCTGGCCGTTAGTTCGTCACTCAAATTTTTTGCATGTTTATTATACTTGGCTAGCTCAGTACAATTCCTGCGCAACCTAAGGAATTGCGTGTAAGTAAGGCACGCGGGTGAAAGCTGTGGTAACTTAACAGCGAGTTCCGCGCCATGGGTTTCTGAAACAATTCTTTATAGATCCTCCCTTCTTTAGGATACAGTAGGAGATCTAGAAATGAGACAGCCCTGGTACTCCCTTCCCCAGTGAATCTTAAGTTACTGTCACATGAATTAAGCCAATTGGAAAAGATGTCGAGGGACATCTGGTCACCTTCCCAGATGACCAAGATGTCGTCTATATATCGTCTCCAGAGCTTCAATTTATTTTGGAAGGGGTTAGTGATGGAATAAATATATTTCATTTCAAAACCGTGCATATACAAATTAGCCATGCTCGGAGCACAGGTGCTGCCCATTGAAGTTTCTGTGGTTTGCCAATACAGATTCCCTTCAAAGCTGAAAAAATTCTCTATTAATGCTACCTTGGCACAACGCATAACAAAAGAATTGGGCGTTTGGTCTTCACGAGGGTAGCAATCCAGGAGTTGCTGTATGGTATCTAGTGTGTCGTCTTGGGGATGTTTGTATATAACAATTCGACATCATATGGTACCATCATGTTGAGTTGGGGGTCAAAAGAAACAATTTCTAGGAGAGAGAGAATATGTTTCGTATCCCGCAGATACGAAGGCATTTCTGCCATTATTGGTCGAAGAAAATGATCCACGAATTGACAGAGTGGTTCTAAAATCGAACCAATACCTGACACGATGGGCCTGCCAGGTGGGGGTCTCTGATCTTTGTGTATTTTTGGTAGGATATAAAAAGCCGGCACTCTGGGATGTTTTTGAACCAGGAACTCAGCTTTACCTTTAGTAATCCAACCGGATACACTCCCCTCATCAACAAGGGATTTGATTTGGCATTGCAATCGCATCGTTGGATCCAGTGTGATCCGTGTATAGATTTATCATTGTTCAATTGCCTTAAGCATTCATTGCGATAGACCTCAGTGTCCAATATAACCGTTACTCCCCCTTTATCCGCTGGTTTGATAGTGATATTAGCATCATTGCCCAGTGCAGCAATACATTGTTTTTCGTCATTGGAAATGTTACAAAACACTCTCTTGGCTTGATCCATATGTGACTCATATTCCTTGAGCACAGCCTTCTCAAAAGTCACAACCTCTGAAGGTACTTGTTGTGTGGATGGTAGGAATGTTGATTTATTCCTCAGGCCCGTATTGGGAACAGAGGGAGGAGAATCTTTTTTGTCCAAATTAGCAAAGAAAAAGCGCAGATGCACTTTCCGGAAAAAATCAGCCAATTCTTTGTGTACCATAAAGTCATCACCATGTTTAGTAGGGACAAAACCCAAGCCCTTAGCCAGGACTCGCTCTTCCAATTCAGTGAGGATTTTGGTACTAAGATTCACAATCAAATTGTCAGGTCGCTTGTAGATGCCGTCATGCTCCTCGTTACTCTCGCCGGATCCCAACCCACTTGTTGTTGATTCCCTGTTGTTCGGCCTCTGTTGCCTCTCCTTTGTCCTCTTCTTCCTCTGTCCTGCCCCAAAAAAGGTTGGTAAGATGGGCCACCAAAGGGAGGGCAGGGGTTGTAAGGATGAGGTGGAATAGACCATGGTTGTGGCAGCCACCAAGTTGCCTGTTGATGGAAAGATTGTGGTGTTCCTCGTCCTCTACCTCTCCTGAAGGTATTCTTAGATGTATGATCTGTATCTGAGTCGTTGGAATCACTCCACTCTTCCGAGTTGGATGTCCACTCATCAGTGTCCCTACGCCAACCTCGGGTGCCTCTCTTATTGATCTTCTTGTTCGATGTTGTCTGATATCCGTCAGAAATATACGGGTAGACCTTTTCCAAGGAAAATCTATCCAGGTCCTTTTTGAATTTGTTGATTTTAAATTTGACCAGATCGTCTTTTATCTCGTTTAGATTCTCGGAAATTTCTTCCAATTTCTTCTTGTATACAGTTACTTGTATAACTGATTTCAGTTGATTTTCTAAGGTCTGTATTTCTATTATCAATAAATCGGCTGTCTCTTTCGCTGTAGTGATTATGAGAACCAACCAATCTCTGGTATAGCGCCAGGCTATTTTGGACCAATTAGTGACAAACACTTTATTGTCAAGAAAGAGTCTGGGAGCATACGATACTAATAATACGGGTGGAGCAATGTTCCTTCTAAGATATTCCGTGAGGATAGCAGCATGTAGAATAGTTCTTACATGTTGTTTCTTGATGTTACTAAGTTTGGTCCAGTCCTCTGTTTGAGATAGTGTCTGTGAAATATGTGTGTCCAGTATACTAGGTGTCAGTAGTATCGTCTGTACTGTATCCTCATCAAAAGCCAGTCCTGTGTTCTCCGTCATATCAAAAAATTCTGTGACTGTCTAATCAGGTGTATGAAGGTAAAAGTAGACTAATAATAGGTATTCTGTGTGAGAGACAGTAAAGAAAGGAAAAATAGGAAGAAAAAACCCACAGCACACTGATGTACTCAATTTGATCACACTATAGGGTTCTTTTGGAGTAATTTTCACCATCCACAATACCACTCCACTATAATATTATGCGCACGAAAATGATAAAGGGATGGTTTGACTGCTAGGCTAACATACTAAGGTGTAAGTGTAAGGGAACGGGCAATTAGTCTTGTTAAGACAAGAACCCTCACTCACCCAAAGGTGACATGCTTCATCATTGGGTTCCCTCTTGCACACTGTGACTGCAAGGTACACAGTGTGGACTACAACTCTCCCACAGGAGAGGAGCGTGAGGTGTTTTAAATCATCCAATGGAAAACGGAGTGAGGGGCAGAGTGCAAATAATGCAAAAATTCAAAAAGTGAATTAAAACTAACTCATGAGAGACAAAGATAACTTTAATATGTGTCCCCAGTGGTTAGGGCTAAAATAAGCCAAGTGAAAAATAGGGGTATGGATGTTCCCTATTGGGTTAAGGTCGACATGTTTCTGCCTGTTTGACCAACTGGTTCATGGCATTCTTCAGGACCCACTTGTAGTCACTCTGCTATTTTCGTGAGAAAATGATATGTAAAAAATGCCATACTCTAGTTTAATGGCATCAGTCAACGTGGTACCAGCTGCAGTCCGGACCACTGTCTGTAGGAAATACGAACAATCAAATAAAATTCAATAGTAATATACAAACCCAATACACTTCCCACATTGTATGTGTACGCAAACACCGGTGTGAACACCACCTCACAGCACACGTGACAAGAATTTCAATATTGCATGCTAGAATGGTTGGTTGTCTCACCAAATCGGTACTATTAGTGTACCTCCACCTTCAAGAGGTCCTTTACTGACAGATCTCAGGAGTCTGAAGGTGTAAGAAATGTAATAGTGCAATTAAAACACACAGAACATATTCAATTTAATCACTTATGCTTACCTTATTACGTTATGTGTTATCCCTCTTGCTTCTATTTATACAATGAGTGTTCACTGCTACAAGGGGCATGCAACATCTCACATATTACTGCAGTGATGCACAATATTGTCTGTATCTTGCATAACTATTCTCGATATAGGCAATGATATATGCTATCAATATACAGACACCATATGTACGGGACGCTAATCCCAATTTGCTATAGCCTTCACCTTCCTATGTACCTGCTCATACTTGTGTACAACTAGTATCCCAAAGAGGTTGACTCCATAGATCAAAGGCCATCCCCACTCAATAGGGCTGTTTACGTCAGACAGGTCGGGTATGCAGTGTAAACTCATACCATCATTACTGAACTCTTGCTATGAATCACCTCAATTCTACTCTGTGCATATTCAGCGCTAGTACAGCGCTGTCAGCGTCTCTAACAGTCGAATCAATGCCGGAGGACGTACTTAGGATTATAACAAACGTACGGGCAGGCACCAAGACATCGTCAACCGCCCAGACTTGCAAAATACACCGGGGCTCTGAAGCAGGACAAATACGGCGCTGCCTTACCTAAATCTCAGTTGCCTGCCTCATCAGTGTAAAGGCCGAAGGGGGAGAAGTACTCGCAACCCTCCGGTTATAAATGTTTCTTGACGCTGGGAATCGTGTGGTGACCCGAATGTAGTCACTTGCACATCCGGATCCCAGTGTTCATGGGAAATGTAGTCCCGATTCTCGGATACACCCCAATGAAAATATTTAAGAAAACACCATGTATGTTCAAAATGTTGGAATATGAAAAAGCAGTACTTATGTAAACAAGTTATAAACATGGCTATTACATTTGCTATTCCTTATGGAGGCTAATCTCATCTGTCAACAAATGCTGCAGGATGGACTATTGTCATCAGTTTGTGTAAAGGAGATCGATCTAGCATGGATATCAATGGCGCTGGCCATACAAAACGAATATGTATACACTAATTATAGTTTCCATTAGACCTCAAAAAGGGGGGGTGATAACAAAGGGACAGGCAAAACATCATAGTGTAATAAGGTCTTAATAACACTAAACAGAGTATGTTGCCCTCATTGTGGTTTCATACACATGGTCCCCATGCTGATACAGTCTCAGCGTGGTAATACAGTGTACCAGAACATGGCTACTATTTCAGATGTCCTAATGTCTGTGTTAAAGCGAGCACCACAGAATGTCTTCATTGTGATATGACTCTTGGTTCGAAACACCCATCGCTGTTCGCATCACAAGAGGACTCTGTCTAAAGGACCCATATTGACATCATATCTGGGTTTATCAATTATGACCCACGACAGATCATCTTCTGAATGGGCCATCTCTATATAATGTCTAGTCATGCGTGTATTGGAATTCTTACATCTAAAGGCACTCCTTTGTTCGACAATCCTTTGTCTAACTTTCGGTGTGGTCATATCAATGTACCTAAGTGAGCATTGACACGTAACCATGTAGATCACTCCACTCGTATAACAGTTGGTATGGTTGTTAAGTCGCCACAGTGTTTCCAGGGCCATATCAAGTTGTGTAGTGTGTCGAGTGAAAGGGCACACAGAGCAGGAACCACAACTTAATGCAGAGGGTCAGGATCAACCAGTAGCTTTTATTAGAAGAAGGTTGACCCCCAGAGAGAAACGTTGGTCAGCCATTGAGAGGGAAGCCTTTGCTGTGGTTTGGGCTCTTAAGAAGCTGAGGCCATACTTGTTTGGCACTCACTTCATTGTTCAGACAGACCATAAGCCCCTCTTATGGCTAAAACAGATGAAGGGTGAAAACCTCAAACTTTTGAGGTGGTCCATTTCCCTACAGTGGATGGACTATACAGTTGAACATAGACCTGGGAGTAACCATGCCAATGCAGATGGGCTCTCCAGATATTTCCACTTAGAACATGAAGACTCAACTGGGCAAGGTTAGTCTCATCTCCTTATTTTTTTTTTGGGGGGGGGTATTGTGTAGGAAAGTTTGATCTGCCTCTTATAGTTACCCCCACTTTTTGCTTGATGTTACACTGTTTTTGATTAGTCTGACTGGGATCCTGCTAATGAGGACTCCAGTCTATCTGCTTTCTCCTTAAAATGTCATGCATGTACTTAGGTACACTCCAGATTGGATACTGGGGTACCCTTGTCAGTCCCTAGTATATGGTACACATGTACCCAGGGCATAGGTACCCCAGAGGCCTCCCATGGGCTGAAGCATGTATTATGCCACCAATGAGAGGCCATGCAAAATGGAACTACAGGCCTGCCATTGCAGCCTGTGTAAGATGGTGCATGCACCACTTACTTTAGATATACATTTACTATATCTATAGGTCACTACACTTGAAACTTATGTCACCCATCTAGCAGGCCTTAACAATCCTGAAGGCAGGGTGCTGGGTTTTACATGAGAGGGTGCCCCTGCATGAGCAGAGCCCCTCTGCAGCCTTCGGAGACCATTCTCCCGGGTTGTCGGTGACGCAGCCAGACATATAGGTAGAGGTGCATTATATGCTTGCGTAAAATGCTATCTCAAAAATGGCTGCAACAAACCATGTCGTGTTTGGTATCAAACACCTTGGAATCATACCTCCACACTGGTAATTGGTGTGGGAGGTATGATTCCCCCCTTCCGAAGTGAGCTTCGTGGGGTCCATGGTCTGCCCGGCACCAGCCTTCTCGACCCGGACACCACAAAATGGTTGCTGCCGACCTGAGACACATTTCTGCCCTCCTGCTGCTGAGCCATGCTCGAGCAGAGGAAGGCAGCACAATAGGCATCCTGTCCCAGGGAGGTGTGACCACCTCCTAGACAGGATTTAGCGTATTGGGGCTGGGTGGGTACACTTCCAAAGTGCCTGAAAGTCTGCACGAAGGGCACATTTGGTGTCTTTGTGCATAGTCCAGTTCAAACCAGTCCTGGGAGCCGTTGGTTCCTGCTCTGGTGCGAAACTAGACAAAGGACATGGGAGTAACTCCCCACTGTCCTGACCCTCCCCTGGGAGGGTCCCCTGAATCTGTCCAACCCTCTCCTGTGGGTACAAAAGGGCTTACCTGGCTGTAGGACCCTAGATTCGACGTGGACAAGCTTCTGAACAAGAAACCACTGACCTTCGACTGTCTGGACACTCTGGACTTCGCTGGACTACGACTGGGTCCGAATTTGTCTCCCTCTCCGTCCAAAGCATTGTCTGTGCCCGTGCACCATCCAGGCTCCGTGCAGGACCTGTGGAGCATCAAGGACAACTGAAGTTATCTCTCTTGGAGTGAATGAGTCACTCCCCTGCATTCACAGGCACCGTAACGCAACTGGTCTGCTGATCCTGAGCTCCTGTGGACTCCGAAGGCTTCAGAAAACAGGAGGTGGGTTCCTACGTTCCTTGAGGTTGAGCTGCCCTCTCACCAAGTCTGAGGCCAGTATCCCTCGTGGGGACCACATAACCCGATCCCCTGTGCACCGCGTACATTTGTGCATATGCTTGTTGGCATTACCCAACTAAGTGCATTGGGCTATCGATAGCCCCAACCTCGGCGCACATTTCATACAAAGGACTTTGGCCTCCTCGCACTCTGTGCCCTGCAAGCTGTTCATTTCTGAAACTGCTAGAGGTCCTCTCGCGACTCCTGTGCCTTCGGCCTCTGGGTCCATTTGAGGGGCAACACTGCTTTTCTTGGACTCCCCTGGTTGCTCCAGGCCTGCCCTGACTCCCCTGGCCGTGGTGAGTCCCCTGGTCCTTGCTGGGCCAGACCATAACCTTCTTTGACCTTCTTCGGGGGTTGCTGCTGCCAAGGCTTGTTGGTGCTCCCGCCAGACACCGACCCCTCAGCACTCGACATCCTTCGTGGGACAGCTTGTATCTGGCTCCAGGTCATCCTCAACGTCTCCTTGTCCCTGCAGCTGTAGAGTCAAGGTCTCCATCTTCACACCTGAAGCACTCGACATCGGTGGGCATTCGTCTACCGAGCCCCTGGTCACTCCTGAGTGACCCAGACTCTGTCCCCTCTGCTTTCAGGTTCCTTCCATCAAGAATCTACCTGTGGGTTCCACCAGACACTTTTCTTCATTCCAGCAGTGGCATTTCTTTGAAGACTCCCATTGAGAACGACAGTGGTTTCTGACGCCACTTCGACCCTATGCACCCGGTTTCCCTGGGATAGGTAACTCTGGTACTTCGGTATCCACGGGTGGGGTGGCTCTCCAACCTTCTAGGTTCCAAAGGGTTTCTTCATAATCAACTGGGAAGGCTCCTTAAACTTTAAAACTGCAACCGCGACTCTCCCATTGAATTGTATGTAGCACGCTGTTGTGTTCTCACACTGCACCCGTCCTCCGTGGGGTCCCTACTTACTCACCTTGGGTTGTTCCTTGGGGTCCCAGTGATTCTACATCCTCTAGACACTGTCTTGACTTGAGTCGTGGTTCTTATACCACTATTTTAGTATATGGTTTGGTCTGCCCCTGGAGCCCACTGTGTATTAGTGCTACTTACGATTGTTTCTGTGCTACAGTATTGTGTGCTTTGTGTTTATCTGCATGTAGCAGATACTGTGAGGTATTTAAGGTGTGTTATAATAATAAATACATATTTTTATAACTACTGTGTGGTTCTCCTTTCATTTAACCAATACTATAAGGTTGCATTCTGGTAAAACAAGCTGCTTAACATGACCTTCAAGACTAAGCCTGAAGGCTGCTCTCCACAGCTACCACTAGGATAGCTTTCTAAGGTTATCTTTGACCTCTTAAATCACCATAAGGGTTGTTTGGACTGGTGCAAGCTGCTCACTTTAATTATTGGACATCATATACCAGGCCAACTTCTCACAGGCAGGTAAAAAGAGACCTGGACGATAAGTTCCTGCTTTCTTTAGACTCAGAAAAGGCATTTGACCATGTAGAATGGGACTATCCATTTCGTACTATGGAACAAAACTTTATGGCTAAAGTATGGTGGGAGTATTCAAACCCCACGGCTCAGATAGATTGTGGGAGACACATGTTGCAGGTCTTTAATATCTGTCAAGGGATACAACAGGGATGCCCTTTTCCCCTCTTCTATTTCTCATAGCTCTGAAGCAGTAATCAGTGGCCATAAGACAAAATGGTATTATTAAGGGTGTTACCACCAAGGCGAGGCGAGTTAAAGTCTTGCTATATGCTGACAACATATTGTGGACGCTTAACATACCAGATGCAGCGATCCTTCCTCTGATTTCCATTATTGATTTCTTGTTGGTATTCTATGGGTATCATATAACTAGGGAAAGAGTAAAGCTATGCTTATTAGTGACTGTTCTTAGCGACATACACTCGATGATTATGGCTTCAGTTGGAAGACCTCTAAGTTGAAAGATCTAGGCATCCTAGTTAATCAGAGGTTGATGAACATGGAGATGGACAGCTTAAAAGCCCTGCTTAACAAGACCGCCTCTGATTTCCTGTGGTGGTCCTACCTCCAAATTTCATTATGGGGCAGAGTACAAATGATTAAGATGGTGATGACCCGAGATTGGACTATGCCTTCAGCATGCCCCCACTTCTTGTACCAAGAGCGATGCTTTGTATGCTCAATAAACATATTAAAACATTTATTTGGGAATGTAGGAAGCCAAGGCTGGCACCAATGGGACTGAAAACTGGCACTAAAGTTTGGTTTCGAAGGATTACATTGATTGCCCACCCTGGGTCTCCATAGAGAAGGCCATGTTTAAAGCCACATCCTGGTTGGGTATGCTATATATTGACAAATCCTGTTGAGCTGATGCCTCTCCCCTACAGTGGAGGCGATGAAGCAGACCTCGTGAGAGTCACATAAGTTGTTGGTACTGAATGTTCAAATGCATCGGGATTCATCACAGAGGTCTCACTCTAGTATTTAGATTGGGCAATGGATGGTCTTGTGGCCGACATCTGACAGGGCAGGATTTCCGATGATAGGAGACCTTTATAGTGATGATGGATCCCTGTTACCCTTGGAATCACAAAGCACAGATCATGACCTTCCATGCTCCCAATTACGACACTGCCTGCAAAATGTACTTGAAACAGGCCCTATATTACTCTATGACTTGCCCAAAGAACTTACTGACATAGGGGTACTATCAAGCATGTACCAGCTCCTCATTGATGTGCTCTTCTCTTCCACTGTGTGATGGGAAATTAAAGTATTCTAGCAGATGGCATTAGTAAAACAATACACAGATGAAGACTGGTCAGACATTATAGACTACCATGACCATACCCTCAGAGAAGCTAGATTGAAATTAATGTACTTCAATTTTCTTCATAACTGGTATTGGGCCCCAAACAAACCGGAAAGAGCAAGATTGGCATTGGACGACCTTTGTCGGCTTTGCACAAGCCCAGAATATAACTTCATACACATTCTGGGGTCCTGTTCCCACCTACATGCACATTGTAGAGACATCTGGCATACTCTACATGACTCTCGTTTCTGCCACTTATCATTTGGCAACATTACACAATATGTCAAACTTAGAAGATGTCCTGTCTCTTCAGAGAAGATTGATAGCTACAGCCCTTATGGTGGCCACAATATGCATCCTTAAACACTTGTGCATGTCCATTGCACCCTCGCACCAGGAATGAACCTCCAAACTCCTTAGGTTAGCCACATATGAAAGGCGTATTTAAATGTTTCAAGATCGTCTTACCATTTTAAAAAGATTTTGGGCCCCTTTATTCAACTACTGACGCCAAAGACACATCCTCATGATATGATTTGGGTTCTTTTTATTTTGATTATAGAAGTGGACTCTGGAGAGAGACTGTGTGCTGATGACCTCAGCCCCTTTTGATTAGAAAATAGTATCGTCTGACTGCTGCTTTCCATCCCTCTCGACTACCTCACAGTTTACATTATGTCTGCAGAGAAGTCTTCTCACCCAGAAGCCCCAATCATGGTACGTTGGGCTACTTCTGCATGTATGGAGACGGCGCATTCAGAGGTGATTCGGGTTACATTGATTTTACTTTCAGATTGTCTTTTTGAGTAAGCATGAATAGTTGCATGATGTAAATGGCAGAAAATGTACTGCTTACTGAAGGTCTAATGTGGAGTTTTGTATTACGGCACATAACAAGAGTGTAGATAGAATATTAAAAGACCCCCCCACTTAGAACTAAAGCTCTGACGGTACCAAGCAAGTGAACCAACCCTCTCTAAAAGAGCTCCCTTCTTTCTTCCATCCAACCATCTAACCATTGATCTGTTTGCCCTTCCATCCACCCGCTGATATACATAATTTCACCTTTGCATTCAGTCATCCATTCAGTCATTCATCTATCATTCAATCTTTCATCATTTCATTCATCCACTGACCACTCCATTTTTCCAACTATCCATCTGTTCACACATCCATCATCTATGCATGCATCCACCCGGGGGCATTGTGAAACCAACGCTTTAGCAGGTATAGTGGGGCTGAGGCTGTTTATGGGCCTCTTATGTCTGCAACATGGCAGATAAAGGATAAACAATAACTCTATAAAGAAAAAGAAATTGATTGATAGAAATGGGAAAGAAGTTTAATGGATGAGTGGGTGAAAGAATGGGTGGGTGAGGATGGATAGACGAGTTGGTGAAAGGATGGCTGAGTGAAAGGTTGGATAATGAGTGGGTGAAAGGATGGGTGTGTAAGGATAGATGGATGAGTAGTTCAAAAGAAGATGGGTGAAAGGATGGATATGTGATAGAAAGGATGCATGGATGGGTGAGTGAAAGTGTGGATGCATGGATAAAAGAATAGATGGGTGAAAGGATGGATGGGTGGGTGAATGGATGGGTGGACAAAAGGATGCATTGGTGGGTGGGTGCAGTATGGTCGGGATAAACAATGGATGGATAAGTGGGTGAAATGATGGTTGGATAAAACTATAGTTGGATGGGTGTCGGAAAGTATGGATGAGTGGGTAAAAGAATGGATGGATGAGTGGGTGAGAGGATGAGTAGATGTAATGATGGATGGATGACTGTGCCTCCCCTCTCTTTCCCTTATGGAATGTGGCCCCCTGGTGGGCTCCCCATGGCCTATACTGGCTTGGGGAGGTGGGCCATGTGCTCCCTCCCCTCAGTGAAACATTAAGGGAGATAATAGCAAAACTTGCCATTTTTTTCTTGTATTTTGGGGGTAGGGTATCCCTATCTTGGCATCTTATGTATTGTTATTTTTATCTTCAGGACAGGGGGACTAAGTCCCCAAGTCCTGTAATGGCTGCCAGCAACATTTTTCTGATGTTGCTGGCAGCCAATCAGAGCGCTCTCTCCCACAGGAGTCTGACTCCCATGGGAGTGAGATGGCTCAAGGGGAGACAAGCTCCCTGGACCAATCAGAGCACTGTAATTTTAAACTGGCGCTCCCACAAGAGTCTCTTGAGCCTTTCACGGACTCAACCGTCCAAATAAACAATTATTTTTTTACCTTAATTTCTCAAAAACTGCTGAACAGATTTACTCCACATCACAAATGCACAATCTGTGGACCAAAATCTAGCTTCCCGTCAAATTTGGGGTAATTCCGTTCAGCAGTTTTTGAGGTAGTGCTTCTTAAAGAAGTCAATGGAAGATGCCTGGGGATTTTGTATTTTGGGATCCCCCTTTTTTCTGGCTTCTGCCGACAGATCACCCCAAAACTTTCCTTGCAGAGACAAGGCAAAAAAGAACACTTTTTAGGAATTTTTCATGGAGATTCGTCAAACTGTGCAACAGTTATTTGCAAAACAAAAAAACACATTTCCTATGGAAACGCTGACCTAACTATAACTACCCAGAGGTGCCCACCACTGGTTAATATATACATATCTATCTATTTATATATAGGTCTATCTATGTCTATCTATATCTATTTTTTGGCATTAACTAACACTCACACCTTATGAATAAGCAAAAAGTAGGACACTTACTAGTGTAAACTACCCAAAAGTGTAAGTTACCTCTGTGAATCAGGCTCAATTCACCAATGTAACTTTGATTTTTGAGTAATTTACACTTTTGAGGGAGCTTATTGTTATAGTAATATTTAAATTCAAAATAAAATATTAAAATATTTTATTATTAAAAAATAAATATGTATGATTTTTTATGCATTTAATTGACACTAAATGATATGTATTTGTATTCCTATTTAGTTTTATTTAACATTATTGCCTATGGGGTTTTATTTTAATTCTTTACCTTCATTATTTGCTGTAGGAGGGTTTTGCAGAATCAGTGGTTGGCCATGTGTAGTGCTGGACTTGATACTGTTTTCTTTATAGTAACTTTCACTCTGATTTTGTGAATAGGCAAAAAGTAGCAAACTTACTTAAAAGTGTGAATTACTCAAAACTGTAAATTGCCTCTGAGAATCTGGCCCATAGTAATTTGGCAAAGAGGTGGCAATATGGAACTTATACTCAGATCCAAGGATACTTGGTGGATTGAAACCCTAAAACCCTAAGAATGACTGATGTTAGACTCAATAAAGATCAAAAACTAAATGCAAAGTTTATTTAACCTTTCAGCACTTAATAGCTTCCATGGAGATAAATGGTATGGCATATAATACCGTACAAGCATGTTTTAGCTGTTGAGAAGAGCAATTTAAATTATGAGCGGTATGTAAAATACCTTTTTCTATGTTAGTCCCAATGTGGTACATGATTGTAAATGCCAGCGATGGAAAAAGAAGCATATTCACTAGTATTATCTTATCATATGAATATTTGATGGCAATGATTGCAAGTAGCAGTGAATTAAAGAGAAGAGATAAACAAGCATGATTGAGATTGGCACAATTGAGATGGCTCTGGATGATATGAACTTAAACTGGTAGGCCCAAGTTAAGGGGTTCAGGTTCAAGCTGTACAACTACAACAATCTGAAACAAACTTTGCTTTTTTATAATAGTGGCGTTGATACACAAAGATAATCATATTTATTAAATTGTTTAATATTGCATAGTAGCTCAGGACTTCTATACTTTATATCAAGTTCCACAACATAAGGCTGAGATTGGATAGCAAAAGAAGACATGCAACACCATCATTGGCCCATTTGAGATAGCTTTTGGGACTCTGGACCCAGACTGGGAAACTTGTATTAAGGAGTTTGATTCCTAGTTACTTACTTTTTATTTAAAATTCTTGTATTTTCAGTGTATATCTCTTCATATAACCTTATAATAGTAATCAGTTGAATGATATGTACTGGGGGGGCTAACTACAAACTAAATGGAATAGTGGTGAGTTAGATGTGCTAAGACAAGAAGATCTTTTAAAATGTGAGTGAAACACCTATTCTCATTTTCCATAATTTGAGGTTGAGCTAGAACGAACTCAAGAAAATTGGTAATACTATCACTGCTAGATACATGGACGGATGTTCTTTCCCCAACAGAAGTATGTTTTGAGATGATACGTTATACATTTCAATATTTAATATTATTAATCAATTTCCCAAAACCCCCAGGCATGCAGTTTTAGAGTATTATAGCTGTTGGAAATGTAACAATATTATAATTGATTTCTAAGAATGTTTTGAAAATATTTTTTCCATTTTAATGGTCAGTTTGAATTTGAATTTTCTGGTGATGAAAGGATAATTATGAAGTGATGTTAGATGCAGTAAGCAGCTATCAGATATAAAAGCTGTTTCTTACCAGGTAAGAAAGATTTTGTAGGGTTAATTTGGCAAGACAAAAGAGAAATGTTTTTTAATTGTAATTGATGTTTAGTTGAAGTGCAAAAGGTATTGATATTTCAGTGTAAATAATGGCTGATTTACTTTTGGCAGCTTAACTAAAGGTTAATACATTCATCATTAACCTCTTCAGTTGTGAACTCTGACATGTCAAAAATGCACAGACAATATATATATATACATATATGTATATATTCTTCCAACTGCTGTTACACTTTCACCGATCCACTTCCTGTGAAACTGGTGCCTGCGACGACGGCAGCAGCCATCCAAGATAAGCAAAACCAGTTATTCCGGACAGATCCCGAAGAAAACAGTGGCACATCTGAGGACAGCACAATTAACTTTATTGTGCACACAAACAACGACGCGTTTCTGCAAAGCCTTTGTCAAGTGAAAACCCTGTGTACCATTCCCTTTAGAAATACAGTCCAAAGTTCTTAGAAACTGAGGACATCCTACGAAATCGGGAGTTCCTACAATCGTGCAACTCAATGGAATAAAAGGAATTAATTACACATGTGTATACAGATACATATACGACTGCGTCCCTGCGGTTAAATGCATCAAATTAAATTAACATTGAATTAAAATTGCCCATAGTATCCATTTATCTGAGATACCTTATAAATCATAAACAGAGAAAAAATACTCCATAATTCTAGTATACAGAATAAATAATCATGGAATAACTCATAACAAAAATATGCAAATTAATTCAAATGCATAATAACATTATCAAATTTATATCAACAATGGTGCATCCTTAGATTACATTAAATACATAATTCATAGCTATTATGACCATACGGGCAAAGACGCAAAGAAATGGGTTGGGAAGAGTCAAATAATATATTAATGTATTAAATAGAGTGTAATGTACCCACCAAGGGACTCAAAATATAAGATAATGTATCAGAGCAATAGGTAAATACCTAAATGCGGGGTACTGTACCCCATAATATGCAAGTAGCACGTGTAATGAATCTCTTAAACCTTCGGATAGTCCAATACTTCCAGGGGCCATTTCTAATCTAAGAAGGTCTGGAGACAGGATCACATGTATGTGTGCTCTAACAGAAAGAAAAGAAGAAAAAGTAAGAAAAGTAACTAAGTGTCAGGCGTGAGGGAAGGAGAAGAGTAAAGGTGAATTAAACTTATCACCCAAGACTGAAATCAAGACATGTGAAAAGTTAATGATAGATGGAAAATCCATCCGGGCATCGGTCATCACCGTGCCCCTATCAAAGACTCGGTGGCAAATGCCAGAGTTACTCCTCCTATATCCCTCCTAAAAGTGAATGTGAATTAAAACCAGCCATAGCTGACAGTGTAACATACTTATGCTGAAAGAAAGGAAAGCGGAGATGGACATAGATCAACTGTGTCCTATATGTGTTGCTAATTCTTCCCCACTGTTGAGCCCATGTGGGATTTTGGTATTGAGCTCAATGATATACCTGGATTCCATAATCCGCAACAATTTTTCTCTGTCTTTGCCCCTTCAATGTGGGAGAATTCTGTCTATTCCAAAGTACTCAATCAATTTGCTGTTACTTTGATGTTTTTGATGGTAATGCCTAGCTACTGGGTAGCTGAAATCATGATTGGTCACTGCCCTCATATGTTGCAAAATTCTAGTTTTCAGTTGCAGCTTTGTGCTCCCAACATATCTGAGGCCACCCGGGCATTCCAATACATATACTATGTAATCACTGGTGCATGTTATGAACTTAGTGATCTGTCTGGTCTTATTTCCATGAGTGATATACTTATCTCTATTCTTGCTGTTCCTACATGCCATGCCTTGCATGTGCTGCACCTTACAAAGCCCTTAGGTGTACCTAGCCAAGTGTTGGTAGTGGGTTTCCCTTGATGGCTATGGACCAAATAGTCCCTGAGGGATTTAGATTTTCTGTATGCAGCGAAGTTACATGTACACCACAGGAACAATCCAGCATCACCATCTTGAGCACAGTACACAGCATTACCCAGGACTGAAGGACATAGAATCTCAGGTTCCTCAACTCACCCAGCCCTCAGAAATCCAGGGGAGCGTGGTTGGGCATGGGCCCCGCCCGGTGTCCGGGTCTCGACAATTCAGTGCGGGAGTGGGGAATCATTCCCTGGTGGGTCATCTATGGTGGGTCAGGGGGTGTGTCTCTCTCGATCTCAGGAATGTAAGCAGAGGGTCCCATATGTCTTTAGGATGTGATCATGGTGGCATAACCTCCCAAAAGTTGAACAGTTGCTCCTGACAGTAAGTATCATCTTGCAGCCACGCCTGTACTGACTGGCACCCACAGTGCATGGCCATCCATTTCTTGGCAATGAGTAGGAGCATGGTGGTAAGAAGGCGGGTCCTTGGGGTACATCCTTGACATATCCCAGGATGCCGACCAGGGAGGTTTGAGGGGGGGAGTGTCCCGTTATATGAGCACCACGTAGAATACCCCTGTCCAAAAGTCTGCCACCCACAGGCACTCCCAGGCCAGGTGCAGAAAGAAGGCCTGAGGGGCCACGCAGAGGAGGCAGTGCATGTCTGTCACTAAACCCATAAAATAAAGCTGCAACGGGGTGCAATAAAAATTGTGGAGGAACTTAAAGTGAATGAGGCGCAGCCATTTGGCCACAGCAGTAGGCCCACTGCGCATTGGTGATCGAGGGAACTATATCTGGCTCCCATGTGGTTTAAGCTGTCGGGATCTAAATGAGTGCCATATCCTGCATGATGGTGTAAAGTCGTGTGACCAGCTTGCGTGGGGATGTGCTGGTAAGTATGTGTTCCAGGGCCTGCAGTGTGAAGGGAGGGGCAGGAAAGGTGTCCTGCAGTGCGTAACAGGCTGCCCGAAGTTGGTGGTAAAGTAGGATCTCGAGCGCAAAATTGATGACCATTTACTCTGTACATGGTCATAAAATGGATGACTGAGAACTGTTTAGGAAACTAAGACCTGAATTCCCCCCTTGACACTCACTGTTTGATGATTTCAATACGATTATCAGTCTTACAACTCATGCAATGAATAGTAGATAGGATGACCAGAAAAAGCAGACCATTTGTGATATGATGCAGCTTTTTGGTGTTGTTGAATATAATAATGCACAAATATGTTTTGCATTGACAATAGTACTGGTCAAAGGTAAATACACCATATTTATTATATCTTCAAACTGATTTCAGACATTATGGGCACAAGATGAACTATGGATAGAATACTGATACAGATGTTCTAGTTGAAACATATCAAGTTAAATATTGGATAGTCCCAGCAAGGTATAATCAGGCAGTGTCTGAATAAGAAGTAGACCCACCTTACACAAACTCAAGTCAAGTATCTCAAATGACAAAAACACAAAAAAGCTAATTCCACAGCTGTTCGACATCAACAGTTGCTTACATGGAATTTATATTTCTGATAAAGGCTAAATGGTGTGAACTCAAGCAACATCTTACTATATATGAGCAAATTGAATAAGTTATAGAGTGTTAATATTTGCTAGCAGAGAAAATCAATCCTAATCACACATTAAATGTGATCACTAATGAATGTAAGCAACAGCTTTGAATTTTGAGGTCCTTAAAATATTTGTGTTTTCCACAGAATTCTGTCAAGTGCTTGGAGCAGAGTCTCAGCACTTAAGAATATATTATCAATCACCAAAGTTTTACGGCAGAGAGCCCCAACTAGGACTGGTGAAATTCTAATCACGCAGTATTATTATTCAAGTAATTTTGCATAATGAAATTAACGTGTCGCTAGCAAGACTACACCATTATGCCACACGGTGTAACAAGAATTCCAGTCAGGAAAAATGCAAAGGCGAGAAGCACAGAAAGAATGTGATCTGCACAAACATGAGCAGCATTTTCCAAATGTGAGCTGCAGGTAGTAAACATGCATTTTATGTTGATTTTCCTCCCAAGTAGACAGCTTGTATAATTTTCTCGGGTGCCTAACCGCATTTCCAAACCAGAGCAGCAGTTCTTAGCTGTGGATGCATGAAAATCAACTCAAACATGCATTTCCAAGTTGAATTTTTACCAAAACAGATAGGGGACATATGACCAAGCTCTATCGCCACCACTACGTCACTTTTTGTGACGTTGTGGTGGCGATAGAGTCAGCGCCCTATTACCAAGGCAGCGTTAAACCACATAACGTGGCTAAAAGCCACGTTAAGTGGCTTAACGCTACCTTTGTAATAGTGCCCCTTTCACGCTAAACTTAGCGTGAAAGGGGCGCGCAGTGGGTGTTGCGGTGGGCGTTCCACAGCAACACCCATTTACTTTGACGCAGCCACCTATTATCAAGAGAGGCGATAATAGGTGGCAGTGCCGAACTTAAGACCAGGAAAATCCTGGTCTTAAGGTGGCGATACGAGGAGAAATGCTTCATTTCTCCTCGTTTTTGCTTTTCTATGTGTGCTGCCTTGTGCAGCACACATGGCAAAAGCAAAATGCCAAGGTATGTTTATGTACAGGAAGGTGTCCCTTCCTGTACATAAACAAACCTTTTTAAAATGCCATTTTGTATCTTACATGTGTGCTGCATGAAGCAGCACACATGTAAGTTACAAAATGGCATTTTAAAAGGTTTGTTTATGTACAGGAAGGGACACCTTCCTGTACATAAACAAACCTCCCTGCTCACAGACACCCTTGCACTCTGGTGCAAGGGTGCCTGCGTTGGCGTTAAGTCATGAGACTTAGCGTCATCGCAGGTGGAAATGCCAGGCTGCACCATATCCTTGGTAATATGGTGCAGCCTTGCGTTTCCGAAGTGGCGATGAGAGACGTTAAGCCAAGGAGGCTAACGCCTCTCACCGCCACTTCCTAGATAATATGCCCCATACAGTGGCGTAACACAGGCCCCGCAGCCCCCGCGGTGCGGGGGGCCCCAAGCTCCAGGGGGGGCCCCCTCAGCACAGTACTCTGGCAGGAGAGCTCCTAATTGAGTGTGGAGGGGGCCCTGCCATGTGCCTTTGAGGGGGGCCCCTCAAGTTTCGTTACGCCAGTGGCCCCATAGTTCGAGTAATGTTTTTAGAGCAAACATTTTTTTTAACAGGAGGAAAGTGCCACAGAGACTGGTAGGCTTACGGGCATAAAGTAGCAACTTCCAATTTCTGTCCTGAAGACTCCTCCCTCTGCTTTGTCCAGCACTTGGTCATTTTGGATCTGGATTTGTCTGCAAACTCTGCTGCATCCACATCCTTGAAATCTTTGCTTTTTGGGAAAAATCAAGTTCAATGTACCACTTTGCAAAATGTGTGATGTTTAAGTGAAGGTAGGCACCAGTATTTTTATACCTTTTTTTTTTATTTCTTTATTTATGTTTGCTGTTGGGTGGCTTGGAGTTAAATGTTTTCAAAGGATAAAGTTTGCACATTTTTGGTATGATGGCATGCTGGGGTTATAATAGACAGTTTCTCAATTCGGGTTTTTGCGAATTTTAAATGGATTTTTTAATCATTGTACTGTGATTTTTTTTTACTCTTCGAGGCCTGGTCTGCTTTGCAGTAGGCTTTGGGGAGACTTTTTTGGGGGACGGGGTACTCCAGGCAGAATAGGGCATCCATGTTCTTTGTTCTACATGCCTTCTTCTTTCTTGGCCAGGCGGTGGTGGCCATTTTGTGCAGCCAGTGTACGTATGTGGTGGCCATTTTGTCTTTGTTCTCTGTGACTCCTTCATTACTGGCCATTTTGTGCAGCCAGTGTGTGTGTGTGTATGTGTGTGTGGTGGTCATTTTGTCTTTGTTCTCCATGCCATGTGGTGGATTGACTAGCTACCGCTATTTTGTGTAGCCAGTGTGTATTTCAATGACATTTTTGTGCATTTTCTTTATTTTTCCTTATATATTTATTTGTGTTTATGGCTGATTGTAGTACACAGTTGTTATTTATGATTCATTTATATGATTTGTGCCTCCCCTGCCAGTGTCCCATAGATGGGCCCGGAAGGGACACCAGAAATAATTTCATGCATTTGTTTGATTTCCCCCCCCCACATCCCAATGCATTCCAGAGGAGTTGTTTGTGCCCTATAGGGACATCAAAGTATATTTAATTCATCTATTCGATTATCACCTGTTTCCTCTGGAGGACATCAGTATTCATTTTCATTTATCATTATACATCACTTGATCTTCTAGAAGTAGGAGTCGGAGCCGAGCAGAAAGTTGAGCTTGCTGCAGAAGGATGTTGTGACTGCTCTTCCATTGGACACATCTGCTTCATGATCTCTGGCAAGGAAAAAAAAAGGGTACTCCCCCATCTTTTCCAAGCCCCCTTCCAATGATCTTGATGTTGATTGGAACCTGACCGAGAACCACCACATCAGGCAAGGAAAAAGCAAACTCCTAGAATGCCTTGGAAGTGAGGGAGGTTTTAATGGCTCACCTCTATTTAACTGTCTCTTAGTCATGTAATTCTACTAACACTCCCTGCTTCCATCTTTTTAAGAAGAGTCCAAAAACCTGCAGCAACCACCAATAATAAGAAAGCACTCCTACAGATTCTGGAATATCTTTACAGTAAAGCAACATATGGAGTACATCGCAGAATGCTCAATATGCCACAAAAATGATGTTTGTTATGGTAAGCTGGTGGACATTATGGTACAGAGGACTAACTGGCCCATATGAAATATCAACATGCAATTGTGGAGGAAAAGCATGTCAAAAATATAGCTACTGAGGATTTGAGAGAAGTAAAACTGAAAGAGAAAGCGCAGGTGAGTAGGAAGAAGAGGATGTTAGCATCACGCCAGAGTGGCACAAGGGACAGAAGGATACAGTAACGCCAAAGTGCCCAAACAGCCTATCTGCTTCCTTTAGGTCAATAATGGAGGTATCACAAAGAAAACAGTCACAATAACCAAGACTATGTTCACCAAGTAATTGTAGTACCTCAGAACCAAGGAGAAAATGCATTTAGACAACTGACAAATCTTCATGAAATAAAAAAAGATAATGCAAATTCACCTCAGCTCCTTCCTGGAAAGCTTTGGTGTAGCAAATGAGATGCCATCAGTAATGTCCTAAATGATGTCATAGAGAATTACCATCTGAGAGATTGCCATTTTCGGAGGTGGTGGCCCATCACATCAAGTGCTATGCAGAGAACATCTTGGACTCTCTTGGTGGATTATCCATTCTAAGGATTCTTCCCATTATTGCAGAGGAGCAGCCCCTCCTTGGCCCCCTACTGTACCTTTGTCCAAATCAAACCAGTTGAGCGATCACTTGCTCACCATAGTGTCTGTAGCCTGGTCACTGAGGGACATTGGGGCTTCCCCTCCTGTCCACCTCTCTTTGGTTATTTTGTTTCATGATTAGTTCCACATAGACAATTGCAGAGTATTACATCCAGACTCTCCTTCCTGCCACCTAGTTTTTACTTTTTGTGCCCTAAAGAAAAGGTGGTGACCGCATTTTAGGTTTGGCACCGAAATGGGCTTTGGTGCTTCACTGGACCTGAAGACCACAGTACTATTTGCGTTGTATTCAGAAAATCTGCAGACAATTCCCGTTGCGATTGACTATCAACTGGAAGTCTACGAAAATATATTTTTTGTAAACTAAACTAGTATTTATTTAGATTATATTTAGTAACATGAAAGAAATATACACATAACCACAGGATAGAGGTTCTTCCATGCAGATACAATATATAAGAATCAAGTTGTCTTGTATGTATCATTGTTGTTTTAGGTCTTGGGCCCCTAATTGGACATTTTAACTTGTTTCGACAATTTTATACTCTGTTTGAATAGATAAAGTATGATTGGGATTTGATTGTGTGTGTTTGCTTTGATTTGAGTAGGTTTGAGGTTTTGGTGGAGTTTTTCTTGATTGAAGGTTTGTATGCTTATGTTGTTGATTCTATTTTGTTGTGTTTATCAACTACCTAGAATATATATTATAAATATATGCTCATGTGAAGTACAAGTTAATACATGTTAAATGAAATAAACCTATAGAAAAAGGAACTCTGTAACAAATGAATGTTTTTCAAAGATTATATGTGTAGTCAAAAGGATTACTAAACAATATGGCTCTTATGTGATTTGTAAAATATAAATATATCAGTGAGTTATACCATTGCTTAATCTATAGAGCAGGCAGGCTGTTTATTTGTTTACCATAAGTGATGTCACAGAACATGTCATTAATGATGAAAAATGTGAGGCTATAAGCAGTGCATGGCAGGGGAACACATTATAGTTTGCTCTACCTATAAATTATTATGATACATAAATTACAATTTATTGTGATAATATGCAACATTTGATGTTACTTGACAATTCTTTCTTGGCCTGCTAATGTTTTAGTGTGCAGGCTAACAAGAACGACTCATTTAGGCTTCATAGAAGCCTTGGTCAAGTAAAAACATTGTGCCACCCAAGCTACAGAAATATACATCATGTTTATAGACATAAAGGAAATGCTACAATGGAGTAATGTTCAAAACTTGATAGTTCTACCCAGTAATGTAACATTAAATGGTGCATAATGGCACAATAAATTACAATGTATACATCAAAATAATTTTCACTTCAAAATCATCAATATTCCATAGATTCAAAATGTAAATCAATTTAAATTAAGAGTGAAGAAAAGAAATTATATGCATGTCATGACTATTAAACACAGTAGCACTCCCATTTGGTTTTAATTTCAGAATAATAAAATTGGTGCAATAAATGCTAAATGCATATCAAAAAGTAATTGCCTATGAAATTAATGTTAAAAATGAGAACTGGACATTACCAAAATTCGGCAAACTGTAGCATGAAGATTATCAGGTTGTATCCAATCCAAAATTTGTGTGAAGTGTACAATACACAAATCCACAGAGTAATATCAAATTCTCTGGAATTTTTTAAATACCGGTCAAATGAGAATTACTTTTTGAAAGGAAGCCATACTAATCTCTGTTAGACCTGTCAGACTTAGGGTGGTCATCTCCCTAAACTCTCTTCCCTCATTTTACTGGACATTTTTGTCCAGACTCTGCACACTTTACCACACTTTACCACAGCTAAACAGTGATAATGTGCTTCTGCTCAAACCATGGTTACATTGGCTTATACCCAATATATTGGGATATTTAATATACTTATATGTCCCTTGTACAGTGGTATACCATATACACAGGCCCTGTAAATTAAATGCTACCAGTGGACATGCAGAACGTATTGTGTCACCCACGTAAGTAGCATCTTAAAAATTGTCCAAGGTCTGCCACTGCATCCTGAATGCAGTTTTAAACTGCCATGTCGGCTTGGCAATAAAACTCCCTTGCCAAGCCCTAAACTCCCCTTTTGTTACATATATCACCCCTAAGGTAGGCCCTAGATAGCACATAGTTCAGAGTGTCTTGTAATTGAAAGGTTAAACATGTATTTTTTAGTTTTACATGTCCTGGTAGTGAAACACTCCTACATTTATTTTTCACTACTGTGAGGCCTACCCCTCTCATAGAATAACATTGAAGATTCCTTATTACATTTAATAAGCTTAACTTTGGGAGCAGGGAGTCATGTTTGGTGTCTTTGGAATTGAAATTAAAAACCCTATTTATTGACAATTTTGAAAAAGCCACTTTTAGAGATTTCGTATTTTCCGGCCCTTAACCCTTTTGTGCCTGCAGCCCGCCTGAGTCACATTACTGGGTGTATCTGACAGACTTTTCAGAATTCCTCCCAAAGAGTCACACATTAGTGGGATTAGGTGCGCCTGAATGGACCGTCTTCTGGCAGGTAGGGGGGACGGAGCTGAGCACAACCCCACTTACAACTGAATAGGATATGCTCTGCTTTCACACAAAGAACCTATCATCTTCACATTGTCACTGCAGCCAGCTTGGAGCCAGGGCATGGGAGTCAGGAAATTCCATTCACTTCAAAGACATTGTCTTGAAGCTTCTCCCACCTTCCAGAAGGAGGGCAACAGGGTATAAAAATAGGGCCTTAGGCATCAACTCTTCTGTTCACTCCTGGACCTGTTTAAAGGACTCTCAGAGTACAACCTGCTGCTGTCACCTGCTGTGCGCTCTGCAAGTCTGCTTTGCTGTATCTGGAAGGACTGCTTTGCTGCCTGGGGCCTGCCTTGAACCCTCAGAGGCCAGCCATGCTGTTGTCTTTCATCTTCAATTGAACCTGGGGCTACCAGAGAGACTTCAAGGGCTAGTTTGCTAGCCTAATGTTCAGAGCCACAGGGACACAAAAGGCTTGAACCTGCACCTGGACCCAGTTGAGTGAGTCCTGACCCCCCAAGTGGTGTCCTACGTGTCCTGGACCCTTGTTTGTGGTGCTGAAGGTGCCTAAATGACCAAACGCAAACTTGAGGCCAAAAACTGCTCTGAAAATTAGGAGGTGACTGAGAGCAGCCTGCTCTGCTATCCACCCAAGGTGAATTGCTGGACAGCAGCAAAACCGGACTGGCCGTAGCGGGCACAGGGCATTTTCCCGGTGGGCAGGAAGAGTGGGGCTGGTTTTGGACCTGTGGGGGCCGGTTTTGGTACAGGGGGCCGGTTTTGCAGCAGTGCTGCAATATCAGTACCAAAAGCAGCAGCAGTGTTTCCCACAAAAGAACCCAAGTGCCCCCCCCATGGACTTAATTGCCAGGGCCGGTTTGCGTTAACAGTCTGGCCCTGCTGGGCAGGTTGACTTTGCTTATTCTCTGGCTTTGTTCAGCGATTCTTCGACAATCGGAGTATACAGCCTTGTGAAACTGTCTTTGGCTACAGCTGTCTGCCCATGTACCACTTCAGATTTTCAACTTCCAAAAAAGAGACCAAGTCAGAGCGTAAATGTGAGAACGCCATCCTTTTTGCCCTGATCACCCCATTGTTTGACTTATACTGGTGGTTACTAACTCTAATTGTGCCCTGGGCTCTGCTAACCAGACCCAGGGCCAGTGCTCTGTTTAAAAGTTATATGGTAATTAGGTCTAATCACAATTGGTTCAGACAACCTCCCTATTAGTCCCTAGTATATGGTAGGGTATGTAGGTTTAGAGACCCCAGTGGATTTAATGTAATTAAGTATGCACTGGTTTGAAAAGAAAATGTTTCCAAATTCGACTTCTGAATTAAAAGTACTTCTTAAGTCTAAAACTACCTTTTATTACATATAGGTCACACCTGAGGTCTTCCCTAGGTGCCCCAATGGTAGGGTGCCTTATTATAAAAAGCAGGGACATTATAAAGGATGTTTTATATGCCCTGGTGAGGGGAAACATGCTAATTTTGTTTTTTTCAGTTGTATTGCAGCTAGCTCCATAGGCTAACCTGGAAAGCTTTATTAAACTTCAATAAAGTCTAACTTTTGACAAGAGTGAACTAGAACATAAATTCAGAGTATCAAATAAATAGTTTCAATCAGTCCAACAACTTACCAAAGTCACATTTATCACAAGTATTGCAGAAAAGACGTTTTAAAACTTGCTTTCCTGAAGTTACCTCTTCTGACTGGCCAGCCTTTAATAGGCTGAGCCAAGCTGCTCATGATTATGTGTGAAGTGGGCTGGGCTGAAACAATACAACCATCTGGTGGGAGGAGTTCTGCTCCGGGCAGATGGCAGGACAGGAAGGGGGCTGGGTAGCCAAACTGGTCTTCAAAGTGAAAAGCAGAGATACCACATGAACCTGGCCCACCACCACTTCCTGCACCCACAGCCAGATGGGAGAGTAGGGAAAATGTATCCACATCTGTGTGTTGGGTTAACCAGACCTGAACTGCAAGGAGAGATTTTCTCCATTATGATATTTGTAGAGATGTATATTCTGGACAGAAATATGCAGCACTTCCTAGGAAGCAGTCATAATAGAAGATAGCTACTTGAATACCACTGGTTGGGGGTGCCCCAACTCTTTCCAGCCCAGAATATGGAATAATTATGGGAGAGCAGTACTGTACCAAAGATCCCTGCTTGGAAACATCTGGAGTAGAAGGACTGCCATTCTGGACCCCTGGACTGCACACATAAGGACGGCACCTGCTGCACTATCAAGTCTTCATAAAAGAGAACTTTGCCTGTCTTAAAAGATCAAGGAGTGGACTCCCTGATCAGCAACAGGAAGAAAAGTGCTGGAAAAGTCACCTGCATTGTCTACAAGGAAAACCCCAACTGACCTGCTTCACCTGTACTATACTTGGATTAACCAGGTGTATTGTGGGAGTTGGAGTCACAAATACCAAGAGGCAAATCAGAGCTTCTGGAACCTTGACTAGTGTTGTGGACACTTTTTGTGACTTAAAGGACCACTCCAAAGAGGTTCTGAAAGTTTGGGAACTTTTTGACAACTTTTTGGAAGACTGACCTCAATGACGAGAGTCAAGCTGGTGATGTGAAACCGCGACTTGGCCTGACCATGCAGGTTTGCCCCGCTGAAATCTCCGGAGCTCTTCGACATTGACAGCAGAGACAAAGACCGCCAGGATTAATCTAGGCATTGGGTTGCAGCAGGCCACCATTGTTGAACTAAAATCCGGATTGACAAAGCTGATCGCTCCACGTTGAGGAAAAAAGAGCCAAAAAAGTGGCACATGTCAGCAAGATTTGTTCAGGACCTCTGAGATGCATAAACACCTTACCTCTATCCACTCCTGAAGATTGGTGTGGGCAGAAAGGAGGTGGGACCAGGGGTTGGACGAGGCCGCCTCAGCAACATTATCAGCAGTCACAGCTTCAGATTCTGCAAAAACGTCTACCTTCGGAGCATCGGCTGCACCTCTACCAGCACCCCATCCATCAGTTCTCTGCTTTCTCTCTGCTCCTGGTAGCATAGTGCCTGTCCAAATGCAGAGGCAGGATCAGAACATTGTTGAACAGTAGGGCAGTAAATCCACCTACTGCCTGCTGTGCCACACAGTGATAGTTGCCAGAAAGAAGGACTCAGATATTCACCTGCAGCTATTTATCTCTCACCATGTTCTCCTCAACATCCTTAGGCATTTTGTCTCTCTCTTCCTTTCCCTCCTGAATCCTCTCCACCTTATTTTAGTTTTAAAAGTCCTGTTGTAAAAAACATACAGAAAAATTTGAAAACAGAAAAACTTTTCAGAACTTCTCAAATATTTCAAACAATAAGAGATTTGTATAAATATTAACCATAATGTTATCAGTTACTATCAAAATATAATTGCACATTATATAGTAAGGAAAGATAAGTGAAAGGGAACTAAGACATGTAGGGGTGAGTTGATTTGTTTGCAGTACAGTAGAGTGGAGTCTCATACTGATGACTGTTGTTCAGTTAGGTGATGTTCAATTGTGGGTTATTAGGTCTTTATCAGTCCAGTATGTTTGAATATACTGTTAAGAAGTTATAATACAACAAACACTGTATTTGAGGGTACAGTGTTGTTTAGTCGAGTGTTCTGTACTTAAGTACTGTGTCGTATAGTGTTATCTAGTGGAGGGACTTAGAGTGGAGTGTAATGTGGTGAAGTTAACTACTGTATTACACATTTAAGTGTCATGTTGTATACTGGAATACATTTGCGGGTCGAACAGTGTGAGAAACTACAGTAGAGGCATTTTGTTTTTTCTATAAGTTAATATGTTTGTACTTATAAATAAGTAAAAATTAATTTTATTAGTTAAGAAATTACTCAATTCAATGAAAGTACATTATAGAGAAATAATCTACATTCTACAAGAATAAGAGAGCGTACCTTGCACACAAAACATGTTTTTGCTTTACAAGTAATAGCCACATGTATTCTAGAAAATGGAAAGTTTTGAACATAGTACTACAGTGAAATTTGAATGTATATGATAAACATAAGTGCAAGTTAATCCACTTTTGCTTTTTTTTAATGTGTTTTTCAGACATAAGTAACATTATTGTTACTTGCTAAGGCATTACAGGATCAGCTATGTTTGACCCATGTAGCCGGTGACACTAATTAGAGTTCCTGAACCACGTATTGCTTTAATGTTGTGATGAAAAGGGCGTCTGCCGAACCCTTCATTCATATGCAGACCTGACTTGTCAGCAAGTACGATAGGCTTCATTCCCTCACAACACTGTATCCTGAGGAAAGTCTCTTCAACCTGATGTGCCTTATGAGACTGAAACATCGACAGTTTTGTTCTCTCTACTAACATTTGCAACACTACTCTGAGTCCTTTATTCAAAATTGAAACGTGATGATTTATATCTCATGGACTGGGGTGTTTTGGACCCATATAGTTAGGAGGATTGTGGTACTTCCTTAGATTCTCAATTTTTTATGAAAGTGTATATAAGGATCATAAGGTGGCGTCATTGTGGATTTGTCGATGTACTGCTGTCATACAAAGAAATGTTATTTGGACTATAATATTTGGATATAGTGCTATAGTGATGTAATTTTCATAAAAGAATAAATGGTGGAATTTTCATAAAAAACTAGGTATTAATGTTTAAATTATTACATCAGTTGCTATACATGAATGTTGCGCTGATGTTATTGGATCATTTGCCTGACCAGCATAAAGATTAAGTTGAGTGGAAATAAATCCTCCAGGAATATATTTGTTTTGTAGATGACAGTACCCAGTTCCTTGGGGGTATACTGGGTTGCCCTGCCCTAATAGATACTTTTAGAAAGTTGACTTTTCTTGGTGCCTGCAGCCTGTTTCCTTGGTCACATGTCTAGGTATAACTGACAGTTGGTCTTTGTATATTGCTCCCAGTAAGTGAGACAATGGAGCAAAGGTGTTGGCAGTATGGTCCATATTTGACTTGATGAGGGGCAGTAGTTGTCATCTACCACACTTGCACATCAAAAATGGTATACCTGAGCACACTCACAAAGGGTTTGACACTAGTCTATTTTGATCCCAGACCAGCTAGGGCCAGAGCCGAGAGGCAGGAAATTCCAAACACCTTTGAGGGTGTAAACTTCCAGAACCTTCTCTTACTTCAAAGTGTGCACCATGGGGAGTGGTCCATGCGGCATCCCGGTGGGAGAGGGGCAAGATGGCGGCGGTGTAATCACAGCCGCTGGTAGCTCTCTCGTTTGACTTGTCCTGTCACCACGTTTTGCATCTCTCCCGCCGCATAGCATGCCCCAGAAGACAGCCAGCGCCTGTACGGAGCGAGCAGACCGTGTCGGGAGAATCTTTGGATGGCTTTCGGCTCGGGCAGCTCAAGTCTGCCGCTTTTGGAGCTGCTTTGTCTATCGGCTGGTCTCCCTCACGAGTGGGACTATTGGTACTGGAAGAGGGGCACTTCTGTCTGGCATCCCGAGAATGCCTCCAGCCAAGACGGCTAAAGCTGGTAAAAATCACTCGAAGGTGCTCCAGCTGTAAAGAAACTCTCTATGAAAACAGATTAGGGCTCCACCACAAAAGGAACTGGAGGAACTGCAGCATCAGTGCCTGAACTGGAAGGAACTTGGTCTGGCTTTTTCAAGAAACCCTAACGCACTACTATGAGGGAATCAGGGAAACCGCCTATCAAAAAGACATCTTCAGTGTCGGATGTCCCTTCCCCCGCAATCCTGGCGAATGTAGCTTTACAGGACTTGGATAATGGATCTGGCAATCTACACTTGACGAATGGCGCGCTTTCCTAAATAAATTTGCAGCTGATCTCCACGGATGCAGAGGTGAGCCAGCCTTTAAACCTTGAAGCTGCAGTAGGAGAGGGGGCAATACAGACTCCAGTTGGGTCTGGGGCGAAGGGGGAGCATGCCCACAGCAGAAAAAGGATGACTTATCCTCAGCAGGGGGATCCGACTTGTGCCAAGTGCCTGGTCCCATCAACAAGTTGGATGTGGAGGGGTCAGGTGTAGAACCTGCTACCAGCCGGGGGCATGAGACAGAAGGAGGAGAATTGTTCTTTTCCCTCTCAGACATTTCGGATTGGTCCGATTCAGAGATCCAGGGCCATGTGTCGGACTCTAGTGACTCAGATGGGGGCGAGATAAGGTTCCAACTGATACTGCCACAGTCAAGAGGGGGAGGAATACCCATGATAGAAGCAGTAAAAGAAATTAAATAAAGGCTCGTGGCCTTCTCTGGGGTTACTCCATCTCCCCAGCTTTAGAAGGGAATACATCAGTACCAGATAATACTATAGGAACAACCAAGCCTGCCTCTCTGGAATTTATATATCAGTGCATCATAGGGAAGAAACACATATTGAGAGCCAGAGAGTCCAGGCAGCGTGTAGGAAGATGCAGGGAACCATTCGAAAGATTTCAAAGACTTGCTCCGAGTTTTTGGATAGAATGAATGAGGTGGAGAGCAGAGTGAGTACCCTGGAAAATGAAGCCTCAACTCATAGAGAAATGACAGTGTCATTGTGTTAGACCTTTCAGCCCTAGGGTGGTCCTGCCCTGTTTTTTTCCCTTTTGCGCCTCATTTTTGCCACCGTATTTTTACTGGACCTAGGTCTCCGGGCGCCTTACCACTGCTAACCAGTGCTGAGGTGCAGGTGCTCTCTCACTCAAGATGGCTGCCACAGGTCCCTGCTACTGCAGAGGGGCCTTGCACACATACACACTAGTAGCCAGGGTCAGGCTGGGACATAGGGATACAGTATCCATCCCGTCCCCGCCTCTGGACCACATAGCCAGACATGTGGAAGGTTCCAGAACCTTCCGGGCTGTGGGAGGAGTTATGTTTTGCCGCCTTTAGGAGGGTCACCTGACCTAGGGGTATAAGAGGCTTGGAGGGAAATCTTTTAGTCAGTTGGGGCACCACTGATCCTGGGAGAACCTCTGCCGGAGTACAGGCTGTAGGGCCTAGGGGGGAGACCTACAATACTGCTGCTGACAAGGCTTAGGCACTGCTGTAGTAAGTTAGCTGAGGAACACCCACCACCCACTGACCTTGCCCAGCGCGAGGGGACCCAGGGAACCACCTTCAGCGTGCTGGGAAGTACCATCCAGCACCCCAAGAACCACCAACTCATTCCCTCCCCCATACAAAGAAACCCCCAAGAAGCAACCAACCAAGAACTGCCGCAAGTAACCTTAAATTGTAAGGCCTGACCGACCAGCAAGGCCAGAAACCTGAACTGCCAAACTGGGGATCACCAGGTAAAGCGCCGTGCCTTGAAGCGCTAGACCTTCACCCCATCTATTCCTAGCTGCTGCTGGGCTGCCCAAAAGCCCTTCTGTGTCAGCCCCTTTCCAGCCTGCTGCCAGCGCGCCCTGCGCTATACCTCCATGAAGGAGGAATTGCCCCCAAGCCACTGACCTCGTGGCTAGAATCTGCCGTTGCGGCCGCCTCCGCGTGTGGAGAGCTGTGTCGGCGAGCGTGGCCTCTCCGAGGCCGTGGTGGTGAGGTGCGCCGTCCGCGCCCTCACCGAAGCCTGAGGATTTGCCCCAAAGGTCACCGCCGGGCCCAGGAGCCCCGCCGACGAAGTCGCGGCCCAAAGATCACCGCCGCGGCCCAGGGGCTCACGTGAAGAAACTGAGGCCTAGCAGGAAGAACGAGGCCTCCAGGCCCCGCCGACGCCGTTGCCAGGAGACCGGGGATGCCGACCGCGTCATCGGCCGCGCCCCCGGGAAGGCCGCGCAAGGATTGGGCGCCGGCTCGCGCCACGCCCCCAGCGCCGACGGAGGCCGGAGAAGAGCTCCGAGTAAGCAGAGGGAGACGGGAAGCCATCCGGAGAGGACTGCCGGCTCCCGCTCCCTTCCCCGCATTACCCTGCTGATCACGGGGGCCGGAGGAGAGCGATACCGGCCCCCCAACGACCCGCAATACCAGCCGGAAGGCCAAGGACCCCAGTCCGGGCCCCGCCCTGCCAAACACGGGCCGGCCCAGAACGGAGTCAGTCGCGCTGGAGAGCGACCAACGTAAACACTGCAGGTGAGCCCGGGAGGCCCTCAGGGCACGCAAGAACATCACTGGGGGCCGGGGGCCACCATTACCCTATTGATAACAAGGGGGAAGTCATCAAGCATTATACCCCCGAGGCGAGGCCCCGGAGAGGAGTGGGCCTGGCCCAAATTAACCCCTGAGAGACACAGAAGTTCTCACTTACCAGAAGGCCCCAGAATAAAGGACATGTTGAGGGGTTCCCTAAGTTGTTCACCAGTCTCATCGTTACACCTGCTGTAATTACTGTCTAGGCCTGATGCATATGCTTATAACTGCAAAGTCTTTACCTAGTGTGAAGGTGCTTAATTGAAGTGAGCTGAAGTGTACACCGCCAAGAGTTGAAGTGTTTTATGTTGCAGGTGTACCGGAGTTGCGACGCCCACTGTACTGAATGTGGGTGCGCCTAGATTAACGCAGGCCCTGTTTGAAATGTAACGTGAAATGCCATTTATAAGTAATTGAATATTCATGAGGTGAACTGCATGTTTTAGGCCCATGTTTTATTCTTGCACCCTATAATCATTATTGGTGCTACGTTTAGGAGATGATTCCTGCGGCCTTTTAGTGGCCTACAATGTTGATGAGCTATGATGCTTTAATGAAAGTACGCACCAGTTGAGTAATGCAATGACCTTAAATGTTGACCTGAATTAATCTGCCTCATCTGATGCTGCATTGATTTATATAAAATATCTTGTTTTTAAATACACAAGCCTGGTGTGGTGTCACGTTATTGCGTCCGCATTCCTGAGTCAAAGTAAGAGTGTGCTGCACAACTGCCTTACACATTGCCTTCGGGTGCTTTCCCGCCTCGCGCCATGCTACCATGCCGGACTCGGTAACCCCGTTTCCAACATTGGTGTTCAGCGGTGGGATAAGGACTGGTGTTTGTGCAGCACCCTACAGTGACTCAGTGTGCGCCGCAATTGGACACCTATTGTAATGCAAGCGCTAAGAATTCTTTTGTGATTGCCTGATTGTGTACATTCCTGCGTTAGACCTGCTACCTACAGTCTAGAACCCTTTCCCTAAATTGTCTGGGGCCCCACCTAGCAGGATGGAGTTTGAGTTGGCCAACCTAGAAAGGTATAAGGTGACACAGCTCAAGGAATTCTGTCTAGAGAGGGGGGTGTCCGTCAGGTGAGGCGCCAGGAAGGAGGTGCTTCAGAAAGCTTTGAGGGCATGGGTAATGGCCCACCCGGGGGAAGAGGGGACGAGGAGCAGAGGGAGGCAGACAACCCAGGAGAACTGGACCTACTGCACATTGACGTTAGCGAGAATGTGTTGCCAGGAAGACGTTCCAGGGCAGGCAGTAGTGCGTCAGGGGGAGTTTGTCTGCAGAGGAATTTGAAGACAGGAGGGAGGAGAGGCAATTGAGGTTAGAACTTGCTAGGATGGACAGGGAAGGAGAACAGGCAAGGCTAGCCATGGAAGAAAGGAAGCTTGCGCATGAGCTTAGCCTGGAAGGAACTAGAGCTCCGAGCCTTGCAGATGGAGATGCAGGGCAATTTGAATGGTGGCAGCGTACCTGCTGGGGTTCCACAGGAGCCCAAGTTTTATCTACCTAGAGAGGTGATAACCAGTTTTAGTGTGGGAGATGTCATCGATAAGTGGTTGGCGGCGTACGAGGTATCTTTGGTGGCCCATAGGGTTCCTGAGAGCTACTGGGGGGGAGGTCTCTACAGGTATATACCTCCACCAGTAAGGGACACACTTTTGACTTTGGACAAGGGGGATCAGACAAACTACCCTATCATGAAGGAGGCCCTACTTAAGAAGTTTGGCCTCACCCCAGAGAAGTACCGCCAAAAGTTCCGCAACAGCCACAAGCTTCACACACAAAACTGGGTGGATTTTTTTGATTATGCCCGGAAGGCATTGGAGGGTTGGGTGCGTGGCAGCAACGTTGATGATTACAAAGGGCTGTACGACCTGTTCTTGAGAGAGCACCTCCTAGAGAAATGTTTTCCGGAGCTGCGCCAGTACTTGGAGAAGTGGAGAAGTGTGGCTCAATGGTTAGAGCGGCAGACCCTGATGCAGAGGTCTAGCCCGGGACCAGGGTTCAATTCCCGCCTCGGCGGGTCTTGGGCTCAATTTCCTCGGACCTGATAATTCTCGCCTCGGTGCCTATTCTGATCATGGGTCCCACTCTGCAACTCTGGGCAATAGCTTGCTTAATCTCCCCAACGGCCCCCACAACGCTAGGATGCCTGGCTTCACATTGGGGGTGCCCAGGAGTGGGCATCTCACAGGGAAAGGCCAGGAAGGGTTCCACAGCGGTATGCGTACAAGCGCCTGAGATACCCCTTCGGGGGTCGATTCGGGCGCTATACAAATACTACTACATTTACATTTACATTTACTTGGTGGACCGCAAGCTGACCAATCCGAGGGAGCTTGCAGAGGAGGCAGACACGTGGGTCAGCACTCGGGTGTCCCACAAGGGAGCCGGGGCGGACCCCCCAAAAGGTGGACAGGGGTTCCCCCAGAAGAAAGAGGGGGGAGATAAAAGGAGGGAGTTCTTTAAAGGCCCCCAAAATAGACCGCCTGGGAGAGGGGTAGGTTCCCCATCCCCATCTGGATTCCAGAAACCCACTTACCCTGACAGGAGTCAGCATCCCAGAACTGTCCGGTGCTACGAGTGCGGGGAGGTTGGACACTACAAGGGGGATCCCCAGTGTCGCAAGAGAACCCCAGCCCCCACAGGAGGTAAGAGCCCCGGGGTGGCCAGTGTAGCGCTTGGGGAGGAGTTGTCCCTAGGTAGGGGAGGTGAGTGGACAGGCTTGACCTTAGTTTCCCTGGGGGATAGAGAGATCATCCCACGGGTTCAGGTACCCTCGAACACTGCCAAGTATCGGCAGAGGGTCCTGGTGAACGGGGAGGAGGTGGAGGCTCTGAGGGACACAGGTGCCAGCATGACGATGGTGAGACGTCAGCTGGTGTCCCCAGAGCAGGTGATTCCTGAGGTATTCCACCCAGTTGTTATGGCTGATAATAGCCTGGGTCATTACCCCGTGGCCCAAGTTCCCTTTGAGTGGGGAGGAGTATCAGGCCTGTTGAAGGTTGCGGTGAGCCCTGCCATGCCAGTTGACTGTCTGCTGGGTAACAACTTGGAACATACTGCCTGGAGGGAGGTAGAGTTCAATGCCCATGCTGAGATGTTGGGATTACCAGGATGGACTTGCGTCGTCACACGGTCCATGGCTGCCCGACAAGGAACTCAGCCCGGGTTGGAGCCTGAAATAATGGCCCAGCCCACTGCTGGACGAGGAGATGTCCAGGAGGAAACACCCGGTGAGATAGATGGGGAGCCCGCGGAGGTGGCCCCGGAGTCCGCTGAGGTGGATGGTGTTCCCGTGGGGGACCTGCCGACCCCTGCAGAGTGAAAGGTGGAAGGAGGGCCTACCCGGGAGGAATTTTGCCGGGCGCAGAAGGAGTGCCCCACGCTTGAAGGCATGCGGCAGCAGGCCGAAGCCCAAGCAACTGGAACAGAGATTGGTAACTACCATGTCTTCTGGGAGGATGGTCTCCTCTACAGTGAGCCTAAGGCTCCGGTGCATGGGTCATCAAGGGCCTTAGTGGTCCCCCAATGCTACCGAGCCTTTCTGCTAGAGTTGGAACACGAAATACCACTAGCAGGACACCTGGGCCAGGATAAGACGTTTGCGCGTTTGGTCCCACATTTTTACTGGCCCAGGATGCGCGTCACTTCTGACACTTTCTGCAAAACCTGCACCACTTGCCAGGCGAGCGGCAAGACAGGAACTAAAGTGAAGGTCCCTCTAGAACCTCTCCCAGTTGTCGGTACCCCTTTTGAGCAGGTAGAGATTGACATTGTCGGGCCGTTGGACCCGCCGACTTCTGCGGGACATAGGTTCATCTTGGTGCTGGTAGACCACGCCACCCGGTACCCAGAGGCAATCCCTCTGAGGACCATCACTGCACCGGTGGTGGCGCGGGCCCTGATGGGGATTTTTACCCGAGTGGGATTCCCCAAGGTCGTGGTGTCAGATAGGGGCACACATTTCATGTCGGCCTACATGCAGGCCATGTGGAAGGAGGGTGGGGTGACCTACCGGTTCTCCACTCCTTACCACCCCCAGACGAACGGGCTCGTGGAGCGTTTTAATAAGACCTTGAAGGGAATGATCCGGAGCCTACCCGAGGACTTGAGAAGAAAGTGGGACGTCCTCTTACCCTGTCTGCTCTTCTCCTACCGAGAGGTGCCGCAGAAGGGGGTCGGTTCCAGGCCCTTTGAGCTGCTCTATGGCCACCCCGTTCGGGGGCCCCTCAGTCTTGTCAAGGAGGGGTGGGAGAAGTCTTCCTCGAAGCTTCCCCGTGATGTGGTCAACTATATGCTGGCATTCCGCAGCCAAGTGGCCAAGCTGTGGAAGGAAGCCTCGGACAACCTAGAGGCTAGTCAGGCCATCATGAAGAAATGGTATGACCGGAACGCTCGGACGGTAGAGTTGGACCCTGGACAGAAGGTGTGGGTCATGGAGCCAGGAGAGCTTAGCGCCCTCCAGGACCGGTGGACTGGACCGTTTGAGATCTTTGAAAGGAGAGGCCAGACCACTTATGTCGTCGATGTGAAGACCCCCCGTCAACCCCACAGGGTGTTCCACGTCAACCGCCTGAAGCCACACCAGGAGCGTTCAGAGCTCACTCTCCTGATGATAACAGATGGAAGTGAGGAGGAGGAGAGTGAGCCTCTTCCAGACCTTCTGGCGGCCCATGAGAAGGATGGCTTGGTAGAGGGAGTGGTCCTCGCCCCATCCTTGACCCCAGAGCAACAGAGGGACTGCCGCCAGGTCTTGGGGCAGTACGCCTCGTTGTTCTCCCTCACGCCTGGGATCACGCACCTGTGTACCCATGATGTGGACACAGGGGACAGTCCGCCCGTAAAAACCAAGTCTTACCGGCTGTCCGATAAGGTCAAGGCTAGTATCCAGGGTGAGGTTACCAAGATGCTAGAACTGGGGGTGATTGAGCCTTCCAGTAGCCCATGGGCTAGTCCGGTGGTGTTGGTGCCGAAAGCGGCCCCACCGGGCACCACACCAGAACTTCGGTTCTGTGTGGATTACCGCGGACTCAACTCAGTCACTAAGACCGACGCTCACCCGATCCCTCGGGCGGATGAGCTCATTGACCGGCTGGGAGCAGCCCGGTATCTGAGTACCATTGATTTGACGTCAGGCTATTGGCAGATCGCCATGGCGGAAGGAGCAAGGGAGAAGACTGCGTTCTCCACCCCCGAGGGCCACTTTCAATTTCGGGTGATGCCCTTCGGGTTGAAAAATGCTCCAGCCACTTTCCAGCGGTTGGTGAACCAGGTGCTGTCTGGCCTAGAGGCCTTCTCTGCTGCCTACCTGGATGACATAGCTGTCTTCAGTAGCAGCTGGGAGGACCATCTGGAGCATCTCCAGGAGGTGCTACAGGCTCTGCAACGGGCTGATCTAACCATCAAGGCCAGCAAGTGCCAGATTGGACAGGGATCTGTCGTGTACCTGGGACATCTGGTGGGCGGAGGTAAGGTACAACCCCTCCAAGCCAAGATCGAGACCATCTTGGCCTGGGAGCCCCCAAGACCCAAACAGAGGTCCGGGCTTTTCTCGGCCTCACGGGATACTACCGCCGGTTCGTCAAGGGATATGGAACCATTGTGGGCCCTTTGACGGAATTGACTTCGAAGAAGCAGCCACGCAGAGTCATCTGGACGGCTGTCTGCCAGGAAGCCTTTGAGACCCTCAAACGTGCAATGTGCACCGCACCGGTGCTCAGGACTCCAGACTTTGGACGGGAATTTATCGTGCAGACAGACGCTTCTGAGCATGGCATAGGAGCTGTGCTCTCGCAGCTGAATGACGATGGCCAAGACCAGCCAGTGGCCTTCATTTCCCGAAGACTACTCCCCAGGAACAGCGGTGGAGTACCATCGAACGAGAAGCCTTTGCCGTGGTTTGGGCTGTAAAGAAGTTGAGGCCATACCTTTTTGGTTGTCACTTCCTGATCCAGACCGACCACAGACCCTTCGCTGGCTCATGCAGATGAGAGCGAAAACCCCAAATTGTTGAGGTGTTCCATTTCCCTCCAGGGGATGGACTTTCGGGTGGAACATCGACCCGGTGTAGACCACGCCAACGCTGACGGTCTCTCCCGGTTTTTCCGCCTTAGCGACGAGAACTCCCTAGAGGTTGGGAAGCTCTCCCCTCTTTCGGCTGGGGGGGACGCATGTTAGACCTGTCAGCCCTAGGGTGGTCCTGCCCTGTTTTTTTCCCTTTTGCGCCTCATTTTTGCCACCGTATTTTTACTGGACCTAGGTCTCCGGGCGCCTTACCACTGCTAACCAGTGCTGAGGTGCAGGTGCTCTCTCACTCAAGATGGCTGCCACAGGCCCCTGTTACTGCAGAGGGGTCTTGCACACATACACACTAGTAGCCAGGGTCAGGCTGGGACATAGGGATACAGTATCCATCCCGTCCCCGCCTCTGGGCCACATAGCCAGACATGTGGAAGGTTCCAGAACCTTCCGGGCTGTGGGAGGAGTTATGTTTTGCCGCCTTTAGGAGGGTCACCTGACCTAGGGGTATAAGAGGCTTGGAGGGAAATCTTTTAGTCAGTTGGGGCACCACTGATCCTGGGAGAACCTCTGCCGGAGTACAGGCTGTAGGGCCTAGGGGAGACCTACACTACTGCTGCTGACAAGGCTTAGGCACTGCTGTAGTAAGTTAGCTGAGGAACGCCCACCACCCACTGACCTTGCCCAGCGCGAGGGACCCAGGGAACCACCTTCAGCGTGCTGGGAAGTACCATCCAGCACCCCAAGAACCACCAACTCATTCCCTCCCCCATACAAAGAAACCCCCAAGAAGCAACCAACCAAGAACTGCCGCAAGTAACCTTAAATTGTAAGGCCTGACCGACCAGCAAGGCCAGAAACCTGAACTGCCAAACTGGGGATCACCAGGTAAAGCGCCGTGCCTTGAAGCGCTAGACCTTCACCCCATCTATTCCTAGCTGCTGCTGGGCTGCCCAAAAGCCCTTCTGTGTCAGCCCCTTTCCAGCCTGCTGCCAGCGCGCCCCGCGCTATACCTCCATGAAGGAGGAATTGCCCCCAAGCCACTGACCTCGTGGCTAGAATCTGCCGTTGCGGCCGCCTCCGCGTGTGGAGAGCTGTGGAGGCGAGCGTGGCCTCTCCGAGGCCGTGGTGGTGAGGTGCGCCGTCCGCGCCCTCACCGAAGCCTGAGGATTTGCCCCAAAGGTCACCGCCGGGCCCAGGAGCCCCGCCGACGAAGTCGCGGCCCAAAGATCACCGCCGCGGCCCAGGGGCTCGCGTGAAGAAACTGAGGCCTAGCAGGAAGAACGAGGCCTCCAGGCCCCGCCGACGCCGATGCCAGGAGACCGGGGACGCCGACCGCGTCATCAGCCGCGCCCCGGGAAGGCCGCGCAAGGATTGGGCGCCGGCTTGCGCCACGCCCCCAGCGCCGACGGAGGCCAGAGAAGAGCTCCGAGTAAGCAGAGGGAGACGGGAAGCCATCCGGAGAGGACTGCCGGCTCCCGCTCCCTTCCCCGCATTACCCTGCTGATCACGGGGGCCGGAGGAGAGCGATACCGGCCCCCCAACGACCCGCAATACCGGCCGGAAGGCCGAGGACCCCAGTCCGGGCCCCGCCCTGCCAAACACGGGCCGGTCCAGAACGGAGTCAGTCGCGCTAGAGAGCGACCAACGTAAACACTGCAGGTGAGCCCGGGAGGCCCCTAGGGGACGCAAGAACGCCACTGGGGGCCGGGGGCCACCATTACCCTATTGATAACAAGGGGGAAGTCATCAAGCATTATACCCCCGAGGCGAGGCCCCGGAGAGGAGTGGGCCTGGCCCAAATTAACCCCTGAGAGACACAGAAGTCCTCACTTACCGGAAGGCCCCAGAATAAAGGACATGTTGAGGGGTTCCCTAAGTTGTTCACCAGTCTCATCGTTACGCCTGCTGTAATTACTGTCTAGGCCTGATGCATATGCTTATAACTGCAAAGTCTTTACCTAGTTTGAAGGTGCTTAATTGAAGTGAGCTGAAGTGTACACCGCCAAGAGTTGAAGTGTTTTATGTTGCAGGTGTACCGGAGTTGCGACGCCCACTGTACTGAATGTGGGTGCGCCTAGATTAACGCAGGCCCTGTTTGAAATGTAACGTGAAATGCCATTTATAAGTAATTGAATATTCATGAGGTGAACTGCATGTTTTAGGCCCATGTTTTATTCTTGCACCCTATAATCATTATTGGTGCTACATTTAGGAGATGATTCCTGCGGCCTTTTAGTGGCCTACAATGTTGATGAGCTATGATGCTTTAATGAAAGTACTCACCAGTTGAGTAATGCAATGACCTTAAATGTTGACCTGAATTAATCTGCCTCATCTGATGCTGCATTGATTTATATAAAAGATCTTGTTTTTAAATACACAAGCCTGGTGTGGTGTCACGTTATTGCGTCCACATTCCTGAGTCAAAGTAAGAGTGTGCTGCACGACTGCCTTACACATTGCCTTCGGGTGCTTTCCCGCCTCGCGCCATGCTACCGTGTCGGACTCGGTAACCCCGTTTCCAACACATTGGAAAACCAAATGTCAGACACTCGATGGAAACTAGAGGTTTTCAAAAATAAAATGAGATGGAATAACTTGAGGGTCTTGGGAATTCCGGAAGGGGCGGAGGGGGGCGACATTTTAAAATTCATGGTCGACCTCCTTAAGGGGGCTCTCCCTGAGTTAGGAAAGTGGGATTGGGCTCAAGAGGTGCAGCGCGCACACAGGTTTCCATTTAAGCCGAACAGGCCCTCACCGACAGCAGGGAGTAAACCCTGGGCTATTTTGATCTATATAGGGAATTTCCTCTTGGGTCAGGCAATTTACGGTCTAGCCGGCTCAGATCGACAGCCATCTTTCAATGATCATACTTTTTTTGTCAGGCCCGATTATTTCCATTCCACAGTGGAACTGCACTGGTGATTTCGCCCGCTGATCCAACCTTTTCAAACTAAAGGGGCTCAGATCTTCTTATTGAATTCCGGCCAGGCTTAAATTAATCTGGAGAGAAACCCCTCATTTATTTTTGTCAGAAATTCAAGCTAAAGAGTTTTTGTAATCTCTTGACTAAACTCTATTTATGCAGGGGGGATTAATGATAATTGTGGTGCTGCTCTTTTCTCTCTCTCTCCTTCTCTAGCTGCAAAATTCCTTCTTTCTTCTCTTCTCTTTCTTTTTGAGAGCCAACGGTAGAATCGCGGACGGGGCGGGAATGCGGGAGGGCTACCACTCCATCACCAGACCTGGAAGGTCAAGTCGCTTGCGAAGGGTGGTGTGGGCAGCGGGGGTGGTGGAAGCCAGGCTGTGGGTTGGGGGAGGGCAGGGGGAGGAGGTGGAGGGCTAAGCACTTTTGTACTGATTCTCTTTGTTGTATGTGTCATGGCACTTTAATGCATTAAAGAAGGAATAAAATGATTTCTATGTTTGTTCATAATCAAGTATACCATATGAAAAGTTCTGACATTAAGAATTACAAATACAAGGATGATGGGTAAAATTCGTCTTGGTTCATTAAATATCTGTGGCCTCAATGACTAGAAAAAAAGGGGTATGGTGGCTAAGAACCTTCGATTTATGTAGATCGATCTAGTATTCCTTCAGGAGACCCACATACCCTGGAGCAAACAATGGTGGATGAGGGATCTGGGCTTTGATTTGATAGCCTGTACTCGGCAAGGGACAACAACTAGAGGGGTAGCGATTTTAGCAAAACATGGCTTGGGCACCTGTAGCGAGTCAAAGAAGATAAGCTGGGATGCTGGGTCATTGCAGAATATAACTTAGCAGTAAATAACGCCCCTATTTTAATTTGCTCTGTTTACGGAACTAAATTAGATGATCCTGATATATTAAATCACCTAAGTGTAGAATTGGCCCTATGGTCACACCCTCTGATACTTTGTGGTGATTTTAACATCCACCTAGATGGCAATTTCAATCTCAATGCTCATCTGCCATACCAGGGAAGGAAAGCCAGAGTTTTCAAGGCCCTTCAAGGATTGGTGAGGGAACTAGGGCTGGAGGATATTTGGTGTAAGCATAGAGCAGTTGATTCAGGGTTTAGCTTTTATTCGGCCCCACATAACATATTAGTCCGAATGGACTATTTTTTTTATCTCTAGCCAATTGGCTGAAATAGTCAAAATTGAGAGCTTCCCGAGGATTATCTCAGACCACAATCCTCTAGTAACTGAAATCCCATTGAGTGGTGTTACGAGAGCTCGAAGGACCTGGACCTTTGAAAGGAGGCTTTTGCACGATCAATCATATTGTGAGCATATGGCCAAGTGGATTGTGGAATTCTTTGACATCAATAGAAACACAGCCTCTGAAGTCGCTGTCTGGGATGCTTTCAAAGCAGGAGTCCGAGGCGAGACCTTGAGCTTTTCTATTTCCCGACAGAAAGCGTCACAGGAGGAAATGCGAAAATGGGTCGAGCAGTTAAGGGCAGCCGAGTTTGAACTCATGAGAAAAGTGAGGGGGGGGCAGAATATAGAAGATTGCCAACAGTTAATCGCAATCACCAAATCTAAAATCCATCAATATTTTGGAGCGGAGGTGGCAGCCAAATATTTGCAGCATAGGTCTGAGCTATATGGACTTAGACGGATCTTGCCAAAACGGCTGCAACAGCGGGAAGTGACCAATCGAATTTGTAAAATTAAAGATCATTTAGATCAGGTTCAGGATTCCCCGGCAGGAGTTCTGAATGTATTTAAAGGCTACTATAAACAGTTTTACACCGAGGGAATGGCCTCGCCAGTGGCACAAACTTCAGAAGAGTTTTTGGAAGATTTAGAGACAATTGAGGTCACAAAGGATCAAAATTTAATTCTTGCAGCCCCAATAACATGGGAAGAATTGAAACCGCCATAATTTCTCTAACCCTGGGCAAAGCCACGGGTCCTGATGGCATTCCCTTGGAGTTCTATAGGGCATTCCTGCAGCCTGTGCGGCAAGATATAATGCAACTATTTCAGCTGGCCCAAAAGGGTATATATCCCCAACTATAGTCGTGTTTAAAAAAAAAGGAGAAGCCGGAGTTAATTCCAGCGTCATATAGGCCTATATCACTTATAAATTGTGATAGTAAGATATACTCAAAAGTACTTGCAACCAGGCTGGGTAAGGTCATCACTCCTTTAGTCTCAATCCGTCAACACGGGTTCATCCCCTGTAGGGATACGACAGATCATGTACGCCGTGTCATAGCCCTTTTTGACTGGGCTCAGGCCACGGATTCACCGCTGGGGGTTGCCCTGTTGGTCTCCGAGAAAGCGTTCGACAGGGTTTCCTGGCGATTTCTGTGGTCTGTCCTATAATGGAAGGGGATATGTGGGGAATTCATTCAGGCTGTCAAGGCATTGTACCTATCACCGAAGGCTGTCATCCGCATTTCAGGGCGGGACTCAAATCCATTTGATATCAGCAGGGGCACTAGGCAGGGGTGCCCATGCTCTCCTCTGCTTTTTGCTCTTTATATTGACCCTTTTCTTAAAAAACTAGAGCTGAATGTTAACATCAAGCCGGTGAGGGTCAATGATGTTGATTTCAGAGCATTGGCATACGCGGATGACATCACAATACTCACTACTGATGTTGCTTCAGCACTTCTAGAGGTGAAGGCTTTAGCTGAACGGTTTGGCACCCTTTCAGGTTATAAACTAAATATGGAGAAAACTCAGATTCTTTGCTCAGGGAATATTCGCCCCATAGGATTCTCGGCTGTTCAAGAAGCAACTTAGGGGTCGATTCCGATCTCGGTCGGAGACGCACCCAACGCCATTCGGTCGGGAAAAAAGCCATGCGAATGCCTGTTTCCCGACCGATCCGCACATGAATCCGAACGAACAAGTACGATGCGGACAACACCACAGATTCCGACCCAGTCGTACTCACCCAATCCAGGTCCTGATCCCCGACCGAGCCAGATCCGTAAACGCAGATACGAGTCGCCCGGAAGCCAAAAAGCAGCCCCGTCTGGCCGGACAAGTACGATGCGCTTCCCGTACGCGCCGAACCCGTCGCTACGCACGGCACGTCAAAGCATGCGGGAGAGGCGCACATAAGCTCCGATTCGCGCCAGAACACGATCCACGGCTACGAGACGAACACGCAAGCGACGAGGACAAGGCGAAGCAACGACAAAGACGAACGAGACGAACCAACAATGAATCCCATCGTTCCGATCCTACCAATATTCTACATCTACTACCGGAACAGGCACGGACACGTACGGCGCAGAAGGTAGGTCAGACACCAACCACAAACACAAACTACACGTACCCGACATATCACACACACACACACACAGGGATGCAGAAATTACTTACTCCAGAAACAGCAGCACCATAGGGGCGGGATGCCCATCACCAATGCCACATATACACATAGGGGCCCGGATGCCTGTCACTACTACCACCCCTACCCATGGGGGTGCCAGGTGCCTACCACTACTACCACCTCTACCCATGGGGGTGCCAGGTGCCTACCACTACTACCACCTCTACCCATGGGGGGCTGGATGCCTGTCACTACTACCACCCTTACCCAGGGGGTGCCAGGTGCCTACCACTACTGCCACCTCTACCCAGGGGGTGCCAGGTGCCTACCACTACTACCACCCATACCCAGGGGGGGCCAGGTGCCTACCACTACTACCACCCATACCCATGGGGGTGCCAGGTGCCAACCACTACTACCACCTCTACCCATGGGGGTGCCAGGTGCCTACCACTACTACCACCTCTACCCATGGGTGGCTGGATGCCTGTCACTACTACCACCCTTACCCAGGGGGTGCCAGGTGCCTACCACTACTGCCACCTCTACCCAGGGGGTGCCAGGTGCCTACCACTACTACCACCCATACCCAGGGGGTGCCAGGTGCCTACCACTACTGCCACCTCTACCCAGGGGTGCCAGATGCCCACCACTACTACCACCTCTACCCAGGGGGTGCCAGGTGCCTACCACTACTACCACCTCTACCCATGGGGGCTGGATGCCTGTCACTACTACCACCCTTACCCAGGGGTGCCAGGTGCCTACCACTACTGCCACATCTACCCAGGGGTGCCAGGTGCCTACCACTACTACCACCCATACCCAGGGGGTGCCAGGTGCCAACCACTACTACCACCTCTACCCATGGGGGTGCCAGGTGCCTACCACTACTACCACCCATACCCAGGGGGTGCCTGGTGCCTACCACTACTGCCACCTCTACCCAGGAGGTGCCAGATGCCCACCACTACTACCACCTCTACCCATGGGGGGCTGGATGCCCGTCACTACTACCACCCTTACCCAGGGGGTGCCAGGTGCCTACCACTACTACCACCTCTACCCATGGGGGGCTGGATGCCTGTCACTACTACCACCCTTACCCAGGGGGTGCCAGGTGCCTACCACTACTACCACCTCTACCCATGGGGGGCTGGATGCCTGTCACTACTACCACCCTTACCCAGGGGTGCCAGATGCCTACCACTACTACCACCCATACCCAGGGGTGCCAGGTGCCTACCACTACTACCACCTCTACCCAGGGGGTGCCAGGTGCCTACCACTACTACCACCCATACCCAGGGGTGCCAGGTGCCTACCACTACTGCCACCTCTACCCAGGGGGTGCCAGATGCCCACCACTACTACCACCTCTACCCATGGGGGGCTGGATGCCTGTCACTACTACCACCCTTACCCAGGGGGTGCCAGGTGCCTACCACTACTACCACCTCTACCCATGGGGGGCTGGATGCCTGTCACTACTACCACCCTTACCCAGGGGGTGCCAGATGCCTACCACTACTACCACCCATACCCAGGGGTGCCAGGTGCCTACCACTACTACCACCTCTACCCAGGGGGTGCCAGGTGCCTACCACTATTACCACCCATACCCAGGGGGTGCCAGGTGCCTACCACTACTACCACCTCTACCCATGGGGGGCTGGATGCCTGTCACTACTACCACCTCTACCCATGGGGGGCTGGATGCCTACCACCACCAACACCCCCACTCACAGGATGGCAAATACATGCCACAAGAAGCACACACCAGCAGAAAGAATGCAACACAAAGACATCCCCCCCAACACCATGACAAGCGTGTGTAGACTGTGTCAAATGCCTACAACACTGAACAGGACTGTGGACATACAATGTGACCCCCTATCACAAGTGCCACACATAAATGTGTGTGGTACCCACAATGCAAGCAGGCCATGACCATTGTGGCAATGGGGTCCAAACCCCCATCATCACAGTGCCCAAAATGTAAGTGTGGGGTCCATAGCTGAAGCACATATTGAACATTGTGGCAGTGGGGTCCAAACCCCCATCATCACAGTGACCAAAATGTATGTGTTGACAAAGAATAAGCTGCAACTGCCAAACTGCATGGATGATTCCTGGTCACAGAACAACAAACACATCAGTGGCAAAGTAGTGCTTGTGTCCCATAGCAACATAGAATGGGGGAGGCAAACAGTGCAGTGCAAACAAGACATACCTTTGGCCATGTGCAGACAAACATCACCCATGGGGGCTGACACTGTCAACATTCATCAATGACACAATGACAGAAGTGACCATCAGAATGCAGACCCACATATTTGCACCAATGGGCACACAAATTCAGATACCCAGTGGAGACTGTAGAAGGGAGGTGAACAGATACCATACCATGGCAGCAATGGGACACACACACAATGATCATTGTGCTGACTGATGACCTAGGAGTCCCAGGGACAGCAGGGCAAACACACCAAACAACATACAGCCAATGGCACACCTAAGATATGCCAATGCAGTGGTGCCGATGCACATACACAAACAGGCAGACCCACACTGCACATCAAACACAACAGGTGAGGGGGGTACCAGTGTCCCCAGGCAACCACACAACACATGAGGAGGCCTGAATACCAATTACACAGATGTGCATACAGTGCCACACAAAGGTAACTCATGGATCCAAATCCCCTATGTGGGCAATCAGGCATTGTCAGATGAGAGGGAGCAGAAATCACACATGTCACACAAGCATGTAGGAACAGCAACTGACACAGCAAGACACACAGACACCACAGCACCACACCCAGGGCCCCCACAATGTGGTGACCCTGGGCTGCATTACAATCCCACTGTGATGACAAAGCTAGATGTCGTTCACACTGTGAACCACAGTCATGTGTCCTGAGCAACAAACTACCATCACACCTACACAAGCACAAATCAACCAGCACGGCCTGTCAGCCAAGGCCAACATGGAGGCAGGGGTCTAGCCGGGCAACAACTCTCATCTGCACACACTCAACACCACACACCTCGACCTCCAACAATGTGCAGCAGTGAAGCTCACATGCACTGGTGACATTGCACATGCACCCATGACAATCCCAGGGGGTGGTGGGAACCAAGGTGCAGAAACACATCACACATGGCCACTCTACCAGACTCCTGAATGTCTGACACACTGCACACTACGCTGTACATGGACATGACGGCAATACCACACCAACCAATGGGATCCCAGCCACAGTCACACACCTATGAAGAAGCCAAGGTCACCCACAAAGAACACACATAGACAACTACCAACATTGCAGCCCTGAGGAGTGCCAGCAGTCACACACACAACGTGTCACAACCAATGAAAGCTAACACAAACCAGAAATCACATGACAGGTGTAAACAACAAGTGCAAAGGGGAATCCTGACTGTGACACATCAGCGTCTGCCCACAAACTCAGCCCTGACAGCAAACACACCTATGGGTGACACCCTGATGACCAGTAATGTGCCATGCACCCACATCACAGAGAACCCAGGGAGAAGACTTTGGGGGAACATAGCTCAACTCAGCAAGCATCACAAACAGGAACATCACTAGGGATCCCAGCATGCACAGCAACATGGAAGTGAACACACACACATGCTCATACAACACACACCTTGGGCGCACGAGATGTCACAGGAGTACACACTGCCATGAGGGGACTCCACTCCTGTGTGAGGAAAGCTGTGCCATATGTCGCATCAGTAGGGCTCCATCATGTCAGCAGAACACTTGGTCACACAGTCAACAATTAGCACCAAATGAAGGCTCCCGTCACATCAGCCTGGTCATGAGAATGTCAACGAAATCAACAGCACAGATCCAACACACATGTATAGCAAGTTGCACTGACAACACAGATGAGTCCTTCCCCATTGATGCCCAAACCTGCATGTCCAGTGGAGATGGCCACACGGTCAGGGAACTAGACTAATTGAACAATGGCAAACACAACAGATGTGCATGGGTGGAACCCACAGATGTGACATTGCTAATGTAAGTAGGAAATCCCATTGCCAAATATTGAAAACATGACACCCTCTGATGCTGCTAAGGACGACATGGATACACCACAGGATAGGACACTGTCCCCCTGGAACACATGGGTTCCTGCACAGTAACACTTCATTTTCATGAGTCCAAATATCACCATCACTGCAGCAATGGCATGGTTAGCATCATCAACATCATGTACATCAGAAGTAAAAGCACTAGAGAACAGAAAGTTGCTTTATTCAGCATGTGGGTTCAAAACTTGGAAGAACTGTAAGGTATCAACAAAGGCCAATGGCCAGTCCATCAAGGAAGTCTATACAGGGTGACAGTGGCAGATGTCACCCTACGCATGCCTGCACTGATCACAACCGGGGACAATCCCCTAGGAGGGGCATACGGGGGGCAGGCCAGGCACCGCAGGGACAGGATCAGGGCTCACCAGGAGGAGGCAGGGAAGGGGTGGTGGGTGCTGGAGAGCCACTGACAACTGCAGTGGAGGTGTCTGACATGGTGTGTGCCGGCACAACTGGGGGCATGACTCAGATGTTGTGGGTGCCGGCACAACTGCAGTGGACCCTGCAGATGGAGTGGACAGGTCCGCCACTGCAGCGCCCAAGTCAGACAGGGTGATAGTGGACTCCACTGCAGTGCCCACCTCCAGGGGAGGAGAATGGGGATCAGGTAAGGTGGGCAGGACAGAGGGGGAGGACACCCTCACCACATCAGTGGTACAGACAAGCGCAGCGGGGGGTGTGGGGCCGGAAGAGCAAGTGGCAGGGGGAGAAGGCCTGACCCTTCTGGGGATGGTGTATCTGTGGGTGGGGGAACCTGGGGCAGGGTGTGGTGGGGGCACCTGTGGAGTGGGGGCCTGAGGGATGGAGGAAGGAGACTTGGTGCCTGAGCTGCAGGGCGGCGGTGGGGTCTTGCTCTTCCGGGACCAGGGGGACTTGCGGGTGGGGGCCTCAGTCGGTCTGCACCTGGGGGATGGTGTCTGGGGGCCAGGGGCACTCCGCTCCGTGTGGGTGGGCTTCCTCTTCCCCCTGAATGCTGGATCAGCTGGGTCGGAGGGGAAGAGGCCAAGGTCACAGAGGAAGAGCCGCTGTGTCTTTGGGGTTGCAGGTGAGGCAAGGGAGGGGTCTTTGGAGGGAGAGGCAACTGAGGACTGCGCAGTGCTTGTGGATGCGTGTGTTTGTGCCTGTGCCCCATCCCCTGTGAGTGTGGTTGCAGTCCCCTGACTGTGCATGCGTGTGCGTCTTGTTTGTGGCGTGTGTGTCCGTGTGCTGCATGTGTCTGTGCTGGTGTGTGCCTGTGGCAGTGTGTGTGTGCTTGGGATGGGTAAGGTGCTGGGGAGTGTGGATGGGGCAGAGGCAGGAGGGGTGAGGGACTGTCGGAGGAGGGACACTGCTGCCGTCAGGGAGGAGTCCATGGACCTATTGCCCCTCTGTAGGTCAGACATGCCCGATGAGATGCCCTCCATGAATGACACCAGCTGAGTCAACAGACTGGTGTGTGCATGGAGGACACTCAGCATCGCTGTCTGTCCTACATGGAGCTGGCGGAGGAGGTACACAGACTCCTCACTCAGGGCAGCAGGGAACACAGGGGCAGGGGGTGCGGTGCCTGGCCCGAAGGAGACACGCTCCCGAACATGGGAGCCTCCACGGACCTCGGGAATGGGAGCCGACGGGAGGGCAGTGGTGGTGGTGGTGGTGGCGGGGACAGCAACACTAGCTGGGGTGTGGTGGCTGCTGACACCCGCCTCCATAAGGGAGTCATCGTCCGAGTTGCTCTGGTCCTCAGCTGAGGTGGATGGTGCTGAGGACTCCTCGGTGTGGCTCCCCTCGCCCTCCGTGCCACTGGGTCCCTCCGACCACTCCTCGGCTGCTGACCCAGTCTGGCTCTGCGGCTCCTCCTGGTCCATGGAGCTGTCCCCTCCTGTGGCCGTGGATGTATCTGCAATCAATAGGGAAACAGACAGACATCAGTCACCTGCACCGAACGCACACACCACAGTAAGTACAGCACATTACAGAGCAAGCCCTGGCATCCTTAGTTGAACATTGCTAAAACTGCACAAACAGAACAGGAGAAGTCAATTGTCAGTCTGATGGTCAACCATGGCACTCACATCCCACCTGGCCTTGCACCCATCTGTCTGGTGTCTGTTGGATGGCAATACCCCAGTGTGGACACATGCACCACCTACACAGTATTTGGACAGTGCAGAGAACCCGGTGAAGCATGTGGACATGCACACATCACAACTCTTGCCACTGAGTCAGTGCAGGTGTCCGGATGAAAGGGATGCCCAGAGTCAAATAGGAAATGCATGTGATGCATACCAGCGACAGACACCATGATGCACCCATGTCCTGATAGCCATTGCCACAATGGTGTGCATGTAGCACATGTCACTCCCCTGCAGGATCACTAATAGGAAGTCACATGCCATGGCACAGCCATGCCTGCTAAGTCATAAATCACTGTCTCCAGTCACATGGGCAGGGCAGCCAGACAACAACACTCTGCACTATGTCACAATAGTAGATCATGGGGAATGCAAGTCCTGGAGCTGAACAAGTGCACATATACATCCCCCACACATCATCTGTACCCTCATCTGTCCAGGTCATACCCATTGGACATATGGGAGACCTGTAACACTACCCTCTGCACCTGAGCACATCACAATCTGCTGTGAATGGGAAACAGCTGCCTGAACCTCATATTCGCATACCCCAGTCTGCACGGTCAGGTGATCAAACACCTATGTGTCACACATGTATCATCTTCTATGGTCACATCTCCGGTGGCATGCGGAGCCCCAACCGAGGAACACCCCAGCAGACCTGACAACGAAGCCACAGCACACTGACACAGAGGCAGACACCTGAGGGGACAAATCACTGAGCAAAACGTGTCAGCTGATACACGGCAGTGGGAGTACAGAGTGTATTGTATGGCCTGGAGTAGGCATGACTGTCCTGTCCCACATGAATGAGGGATGAGCCCTGGACAGTAGGCAGCTGGCTAAGTATGTGTGACACACGTTATATACACACTCCTGGGGCACAAACATTGTTCCCACCCGCAGCATGGGTGTGTGCCAGATACCCCAGGCACATGTGGTGGATCAGCTCAGCAATTGGGCCACATATCAAAATGACACGCAGAACACATGTCAGAACACAGGCAATGTGTAAGCAATGGACCCACCCATGATGCCCACCACAGAGTCAGGGAAACAGATGCTGTCCCCCACCTTGAGTCAAGCAAACTGCAAGGACACAGTACCCAAGTGACACAATACCCTGACTGTAAGGGCCACACCTGGGTATCAGATGAGGAGTGGGCAGTGCACAATAGAGGGACATGGGTCCTGGACCACAAGACTGATGTACTGTGGAAGTTTAACCAGGCCAGAGGAGGGCACATAGCATGGCAGACATAGTTCACAATGCAGACATGGACTCACCCCCTCCTTGCTGCTCTCTGGCCTTCAGCTGCCCATCCAGATCAGGGAAGACCACCGCCAGGATCCTCAGCATGTGGGGGTCAGGGTCCGGTGTCCGCCCCTCCTGCGAGGAGGCGACAGCTTCAGCTGGACCCGTGCGATCCTCCGGGTCCAGCCCCGAAGGTCCTGCCACCTCTTCTGGCAGTTGCGGATCCGGCGCTTGTAGACCCCCACGGAACTCACTGCCCGGACGATGGTCAGCCATATCTTCTGCTTCTGGTGGGCATCAACCTGTGAGGATGACAAAGTGAGAATGCCATAACTACACGTGCAACATAACCGTGCATTACACAGTTGGATATACATGTCTCAATCACAGGGGCATATGATGTACACAGGCAGTGCAACGATGGCCATGGACAGTATGCCAGCAGTTACTACATGGTATCATTGCCTGGGCAGTAAAACCTTGTTTAAATGCACTGTCACTGCACTATACCTGTCCAGTGCATGTAACTACACACTATGGGGGGTGACAACTACTCAGTGAGCCTGGTAGCCAGTGGCGTGCAGACTGTTAGCCTTGCTAGTCAGACAACATGCACATTTAGAAAGGCAGTGGACAGAACACTCACCTGCTCCCCTGCTTTCCCATACAGCTTGCTGTACTGTGGAAGGAGGCCATCCAGCAGGGCCTGGTTCTCCTCAGTGCTGAAGGCTGGGGCTCTCTCCACAGTACGTGCCATTGCAGGGTCCAGAGGGTGCAGAAACAGCAGCAGTGTAGTGGCAGATGTCGTCCTGGAGCATGTAGTGCAGGCAAGTGAGCTCTCAGGGGAACAGCCAGCATTATATGTGTGCTGCAGAGGCAGATACTGTCCCATGTGTCCAAAGTGATAGGTCCAAGTCGTTTGCATCATCTGAATCTGGCCAATCCATGGAATTGCACCACTTACACACGCCCCCAGCATCCTTCAAATGTTCAACTTCATGACACCCATGAAATTGCAACATTGTTGTGGGTGACCAACTGAATTTACAGCATCAGACTCGTTCAAATTTTGAAAACGCGTCCGTTGCCAGGCCAGGCCATAGCCAATGGGTGCGCACCGATCGGACCATTGCTGTTCAACGCGTACATGGGATACAACGCGTACCCGCACACATTGAATGCAATGGGCCGGGAGGGAACACCGATCGGACCATTGCTGTTCAACACGTACATGGGATACAACGCGTACCCGCACACATTGAATGCAATGGGCCGGCCGGGAACACCGATCGGACCATTGCTGTTCAACGCGTACATGGGATACAACGCGTACCCGCACACAATGAATGCAATGGGCCGGCCGGGAACACCGATCGGACCATTGCTGTTCAACGCGTACATAGGATACAACGCGTACCCGCACACATTGAATGCAATGGGCCGGCCGGGAACACCGATCGGACCATTGCTGTTCAACGCGTACATAGGATACAACGCGTACCCGCACACATTGAATGCAAAGGGCCGGCCGGGAACACCGATCGGACCATTGCTGTTCAACACGTACATGGGATACAACGCATACCCGCCCACATTGAATGCAATGGGCCGGCCGGGAACACCGATCGGACCATTGCTGTTCAACGCGTACATGGGATACAACGCGTACCCGCACACATTGAATGCAATGGGCCGGCCGGGAACACCGATCGGACCATTGCTGTTCAACGCGTACATAGGATACAACGCTGCACCGCACACATTGAATGCAATGGGCCGGCCGGGAACACCGATCGGACCATTGCTGTTCAACGCGTACATGGGATACAACGCTGTACCCGCACACATTGAATGCAATGGGCCGGCCGGGAACACCGATCGGATCATTGCTGTTCAACGCGTACATGGGATACAACGCTTACCCGCACACATTGAATGCAATGGGCCGGCCGGGAACACCGATCGGACCATTGCTGTTCAACGCGTACATGGGATACAACGTGTACCCGCACACATTGAATGCAATGGGCCGGCCGGGAACACCGATCGGACCATTGCTGTTCAACGCGTACATAGGATACAACGCGTACCAGCGCACATTGAATGCAATGGCCAATGTGTGCGCACTGATCGTTCCATTGCTGTCCAACGCGTATTGCCAATACAACGCGTACCAGCGCACATTGAATGCAATGGCCAATGTGTGCGCACTGATCGGTCCATTGCTGTCCAACGCGTATTGCCAATACAACGCGTACCAGCGCACATTGAATGCAATGGCCAATGTGTGCACACTGATCGGTCCATTGCTGTCCAACGCGTATTACCAATACAACGCGTACCAGCGCACATTGAATGCAATGGCCAATGTGTGCGCACTGATCGGTCCATTGCTGTCCAACGCGTATTGCCAATACAACGCGTACCAGCGTACATTGAATGCAATGGCCAATGTGTGCGCACTGATCGGTCCATTGCTGTCCAACGCGTATTGCCAATACAACGCGTACCAGCGCACATTGAATGCAATGGCCAATGTGTGCGCACTGATCGGTCCATTGCTGTCCAACGCATCCCTGTACAAGTCACTGGCATATGTCACCATGCCTGTCACAGGTGAACATATGCCAGCCACATATACTTCCCAGGGAGTGAGGGGCACACCTACAACACCACAGCCTGTCCAAACTGTATCCTGGGGCATGTAAGGCTGCATTACCTATTCCGTGTATGGGGGTGAACATGTTGTTCTGTGGGTGTCACTTGGGGGCAGCCACCCCCAGGCTGTGCACGTGTTTATGGGGACAGAATCCTTGGTGTTTCGTGTACATGACCACTGTGATGTGCAACTGTTCATATCTGAGCATGTGGCATGGTCACAGTTCACGGTGGTGTATGTGTATGTCATGTCACATACCCCCTGAGTCCCATGTGGGACGTTATGTTCAACCCAGGGTGACCCATTGGCACAATGGTGATGGTCCTCCACAGTCTGTGTGCATGTTGTGATTACAATGTCTCTGATTTCATGTGCACAATGGGAGGCAGTCTCCACATCCACGTTGTTTGTGCATGGACTTTGATGTTGTGCGTGTGTGTGTCACAGACGTCCATGTCTGTCCTGCCGAGGCAACAGGGACCACTACCTGTGGGGCTCATGGTTGTTTTGCTGTGGTGTATACATGATACACCATGTCATGCCAGTGTCCATGTGGCAATACAGGGTCCCTGGGAATCTACCTGTCGTTGAGCTGTGATGCCTGGGGCACATCAGTCCTCACATGTCACTGTGGCGTGTGTTTGTTATTTGGCAGCAGGAGATGGGAACTGGGACACGGCCTGATGGTATCCAATGGCACGACCTGGGACTTATTGATGCCACTTGTTGGACTGTGATGTTAGATATTGGCCATGTATGTGCCATACATATCCGTACGGAACTGCACACATCATGTACTTGTGCCTCATTATGATGTATCATGTGATGTTGAGTGTGTTCAATGCCACATATGTGGGGTGACTGACAATCTTGCTTTCTTCACCTATGCACTGCAGGGCACCAGCTGTCCATAGACCATTCCCTGACCTGGCAACGATGGTGGAACGTGACAGCATCCGACGGTACCGCTTCACCAGGCAGCTGATTGAGGATTTGGCAGTGCGCTTGGCACCACATTTGCAACCTGGCCGTCCGTACCCTACAGCGCTGACCCCCAAGGTGAAGGTGATGGCAGCCCTACACTTCTTTGCCACCGGTACCTTTCAACACACTCTGGCGACTGCTGGTGGGATGTCACAGACCATGTTCAGCCGTGTGCTCCGGGATGTTTTGGAGGCTATGTTGATATACCTGAACCAGTACATATATTTCCCTAGACTCCAACGACTCACTGGCGTGAAGAGTGTCTTCTATGCCCTGGGGAGGATGCCGCATGTCATTGGCTCCATTGATGGGACACATGTGGCTTTGGTACCACCACAGGCCCAAGAGCAGGCCTACCGTAACCGCAAACACTACCACTCGGTCAATGCACTGGTGGTCTGTCTTGCAGATATGAGCATCACACACGTGTGTGCCAGTTTCCATGGTTCTGCACACGATGCCTACGTGATGAGGAGTAGTCGCATCCCGAGGATGATGGCACAGATGCGGAACCAGCGTGCCTGGCTTGTAGGTGTGTACTGACTTTGTACCATTGTGTGTGTTCTGCTATGTAGTGTTCCACCCTCTTTTCCAACTCTGCTAATGTGCAATTGTCTGTATGTAGGTGACTCCCGATACCCCAACATGCCGTGGTTGCTGACGCCCCTCAGGAACCCTGTGACACCAGCCCAGATGCGCTACAATGAGGCACATGGTCGGACCAGGAGAGTGATTGAACGGACATTTGGTCTCCTGAAGAGCCGCTTCCGCTGCCTCGACAAGACAGGAGGGTCCCTCCCATATGCCCCAGCAAAGGTGTGCAAGATTATCATCGTCTGATGCATGCTCCACAACCTGGCAGTGCGGAAGGAGTTGCCTCTCATCCTGGATGACGATGACCAACGTCCGCCACCTGTGGAGGATCCTGGCCTGGACCACGATGCCAGTGATGATGATGATGATGTTGAGGGTGATGTCCGCACACAGCTCATCACCAACTTCTTCAGCTGAATGTGAGTATCCAGAGATGGCATGTCAATGATGTGAGTTTGCATGATATGTGTTGGTGGTGCTCTGGTGCTGTTTGAGCGTGTCCATGGGCTACATGTCTGTATGCGTGTAGCGATGTGTCCTTGCAGGTATTCTGTACTCCCCAACAGTGTTGACATGCTAACTTGGTTCTGGGTGGGTATCTTGTAACATGTATTGTGCATGAGTATTGCAGTTCTGTCCTGTTCTTCAGTACTTTTGACTGTGTGTCATTTCTGTCCTTCACAGGGTACTTTCAGAGTCGTTTGGTCAACTGTGATCCCCAACACCGTGATTCGATTTCCCGGGTGGTAGCTGTTGTGTCCCTACAGGTGATGTGCACCACACCCATGGACTTCCTTCCTTCTACACTTGTTGACTGTGTGCCCGCTGCCAGGTGGGATTACCTTGCATCTGTGGTGGTTACAACATGTTGCAAATGTGTAATAAACCTGTGCTTCACTTTGTGATGTGCGTTGTCTGTGGTCACACATCTGACTGACATTTGCTTACTGCACCAGTGGGCTAGTTAACACAGACTGTGAATAGGTGTTGGGTCTGTGCAATGCAACGTATTTCCTGGCAACATCAGTGTAGGTGATGAGTCAGATGTCCATGGTGTGTATGTGTTGTGTAGCCCTGGTGGTGTGCCTCCCCCATATGTGTGAAGTCGCCATGACTCACATGCCGGTGTTGTACTTGCTGTTAGCATGCACGGTGTCATTTCCCCGATCATCATCGCAACTTCTGAGACAACATAGGAATCACAACAGAGGCAAGTATGGTGTATAAGTGAGTTTATTGACATACATGTGTGAGTATAGTGCACAGGTTGTTGGGTGCTGTACATTGTGATTGTGATCCAAAGTTCCTAGATAATTTGGAAGTCCTGGTAGCAGAAATGTCCAGAGTAAAGTCCACAGTAATCAGAGACATTGGTCCAACTTGAGCTCCCCATGTCATGTGGGAGAGTTGTGTTGCAGTCAACAGGGTGAACAGTTTGCGCACAAAGGTTATTCTCCAGAACAGGTTTTGGCTTCCTGGGGGTTGCACATGGCCATCGGCCTCTCACTTGCCCCTCCTCGGACGGCCCCTCTTCTTTCGGGGGGACCCTCAAGTGCAGGCTGCTGCGGTGCAGGGGACTCTCCGCCAGAGTCATCCTGCCTCCCTGTGGCAGTTGCAGTTGTTTCAGCAGCAGATGTTGTGGGCACACAGGGAGGTGTTGACTGGTTGCTGCTCATCTGGCGGAGGCATTGTAATATGTCCCTATGCACCGCCGTCATCTCTTGCAGTGTGTCCCACTTGGACTCCACGCGGGACATGTGTGAGTCCAAGCGGGCATGATGGGCAGCCTGCTGCTGTTTAATGTCCCTGAGGAGCCCCACTACCTGGCTGAACTCTCCGGTGCTGGACTGGTACGCATCGGCTATGCGTGCCAGTTGTGGGTCATCAAGCAGTCCAGACCCCTCTGTGAGCAGCGACCTATGTCTCCCACCCCTCCCACCACCCCTGGCGACACGTGCAGTACCTGAGGTGGCAGGCACAGGTGACCCTGGGCCACCTTGTGGGTTGTTGGTGGTGGTGGTGTCCATGACCCCACGTTGGTCCAGGGTCCCTGTGCTGGTGGTGGTGCTGCTCCTTGGTCTGTCCATGTTGGCAGGGGTGGTATGTGTGTTGACAGTCGTTGGAGGGGTGGGTGCAGGGGGTGCAGCTGGTGGTCCTGCTGGTGCTGCATGATGACTTGCTCCGGAGGTGCCAGGTAAGTCTTCTTCATCCGAGGAGGGCAGAGGCTGTTCCACACCAGTGAGCTCCGTATCCTCTTGAGCCTGGGACGAGGACTCCTCAGCATCTGCTGCTGTGTCCCCATCATCACCTGTTTTTGGGAGACACACACAATGTATGTTATGTTTCTGCAGGCATCAATGGTTGACACACCTGACAGTTGAGACTGTGCCTCTGGATGCGGGCCTGTACATTGCATTGTCCTAAGTTGTCACAGTCAGGGGTTGATATTGGTGTAGCACATTGTCCTGCATTATTTGGGCATTTCTATGTGAATGTTGGGGTGTGTACATGGTCTGCATTGGTTGTATTTGGTTGTCATCCGCTCCTCCTTCCCACCCAGCCAGATATTCCACCATGGAAGGTGCTTCCATTGCAGGGAGTGCAAGTTGTCTTTCAGGATGTCAGTCAGTGGTGTCCTGCTGTTGGTTGGTGCACAGTTGCCAGCAGGGCCTTGTGCTCCCCACAGCAGTAGCCAGTGTCAGCCATCTTGTCAGTTGTTTTCCACTCCCTGTGATGTGCGCATGGTTCAGGGTGGTGTTGATGGGACAGTTGTGGGGGTGACCAATATCTGTGGCTACCACTCCCATCATGCTATTGCCTCCACCCCACTTCCCAGCATGCCCATACTTACTTGCTTTTGGGTGGACTTCAGTGTGTGTGAGTGTGAGAGCAATGGCAAGATGGCTGACAGTGGTGTCCTGCTGTTGGTTGTTGCACAGTTGCCAGCAGGGCCTTGTGCTCCCCACAGCAGTGCCCAGTGTCAGCCATCTTGTCAGTTGTTTTCCACTCCCTGTGATGTGCGCATGGTTCAGGGTTGTGTTGATGGGACAGTTGTGGGGGTGACCAATATCTGTGGCTACCACTCCCATCATGCTATTGCCTGCACCCCACTTCCCAGCATGCCCTTACTTACTTGCTTTTGGGTGGACTTCAGTGTGTGTGAGTGTGAGAGCAATGGCAAGATGGCTGACAGTGGTGTCCTGCTGTTGGTTGTTGCACAGTTGCCAGCAGGGCATTGTGCTCCCCACAGCAGTGCCCAGTGTCAGCCATCTTGTCAGTTGTTTTCCACTCCCTGTGATGTGCGCATGGTTCAGGGTGGTGTTGATGGGACAGTTGTGGGGGTGACCAATATCTGTGGCTACCACTCCCATCATGCTATTGCCTCCACCCCACTTCCCAGCATGCCCATACTTACTTGCTTTTGGGTGGACTTCAGTGTGTGTGAGTGTGAGAGCAATGGCAAGATGGCTGACAGTGGTGTCCTGCTGTTGGTTGTTGCACAGTTGCCAGCAGGGCCTTGTGCTCCCCACAGCAGTGCCCAGTGTCAGCCATCTTGTCAGTTGTTTTCCACTCCCTGTGATGTGCGCATGGTTCAGGGTGGTTTTGATGGGACAGTTGTGGGGGTGACCAATATCTGTGGCTACCACTCCCATCATGCTATTGCCTCCACCCCACTTCCCAGCATGCCCATACTTACTTGATTTTGGGTGGACTTCAGTGTGTGTGAGTGTGAGAGCAATGGCAAGATGGCTGACAGTGGTGTCCTGCTGTTGGTTGTTGCACAGTTGCCAGCAGGGCCTTGTGCTCCCCACAGCAGTGCCCAGTGTCAGCCATCTTGTCAGTTGTTTTCCACTCCCTGTGATGTGCGCATGGTTCAGGGTGGTGTTGATGGGACAGTTGTGGGGGTGACCAATATCTGTGGCTACGACTCCCATCATACTATTGCCTCCACCCCACTTCCCAGCATGCCCATACTTACTTGCTTTTGGGTGGACTTCAGTGTGTGTGTGTGTGTGTGAGAGCAATGGCAAGATGGCTGACAGTGGTGTCCTGCTGTTGGTTGTTGCACAGTTGCCAGCAGGGCCTTGTGCTCCCCACAGCAGTAGCCAGTGTCAGCCATCTTGTGAGTCCTTTCCACTCCCTGTGATGTGAGCATGGTTGAGTGTGGTGTTGATGGGCCAATTGTGAGGGTGAGCAATATCTGTGCCTACAACTCCCATCATGCTATTGCCTCCACCCCCTTCCCAGCATGCCCATACTTCCTTCCTTTTGACTCTGCTTCCCTGTGGGGTGGGCTGCCTGTGCTGACAGGATGGCTGGGAGTGTTGTCCGGGCAGTTGTTTGGCTATATGTCCCAGGAGTGTCCCTGTGCTTCACACAGCATGACCCAGGGTGGTGGTTCTTTGTGGGACCTTGAGTTAGGATGTGAGGCATTACATTCCGCCAGGTGGGTTCTGTGGAGTATGTGTTGAGGGAGGTGCTTGTGACTATGGTCAGTGCTGTGAGTCCTCCTTCCCACCCAGCCAGATATCCCACCATGGACCGTGCTTCCATTGCAGGGAGTGCAAGTTGTCTTTCAGGATGTCAGTCAGTGGTGTCCTGCTGTTGGTTGTTGCACAGTTGCCAGCAGGGCCTTGTGCTCCCCACAGCAGTAGCCAGTGTCAGCCATCTTGTGAGTCCTTTTCCACTCCCTGTGATGTGAGCATGGTTGAGAGTGGTGTTGATGGGCCAATTGTGAGGGTGAGCAATATCTGTGCCTACCACTCCCATCATGCTATTGCCTCCACCCCACTTCCCAGCATGCCCATACTTACTTGCTTTTGGGTGGACTTCAGTGTGTGTGAGTGTGAGAGCAATGGCAAGATGGCTGACAGTGGTGTCCTGCTGTTGGTTGTTGCACAGTTGCCAGCAGGGCCTTGTGCTCCCCACAGCAGTGCCCAGTGTCAGCCATCTTGTCAGTTGTTTTCCACTCCCTGTGATGTGCGCATGGTTCAGGGTGGTGTTGATGGGACAGTTGTGGGGGTGAGCAATATCTGTGCCTACAACTCCCATCATGCTATTGGCTACACTGACTTGCCCAGCATACACATATTTCCTTTCTTTCAGTGGGCTTCACTGTGTGCTGGTGTTGTAGTGGTGGCTACTTGTCTGGATGTGTTTGTCAGTTATATTTGTGCCACTGCCTAGCTGTAGTTGTAGTTGTGTTTGTACATTTGATGACACAGTTAAATGTCACTTTGTGATGGCATGTGTTGTGTTTCTCTGAGTGACATCCACATTTTGGGATGATTCTGTTCTGGTTGCTGTGTATTTGCTAAGAGTGCATGGTTTGACTCTCCCTTGACAGTGATGTGTGTGTGTAGTCGCAGAATATTGTGTACATTTGTTGTGTACTCACCAGGCTCTGGGATGTTTTCTAGTCCATAGACGCTCACTGGTGGTAGGATGGCCCGCACCTTCTCCTCCCAGGGCCTGAGGTATACTGGCTTGGCAGGAGGGCCACTGCCGGTGTGTTGGCTCAAGATGTAGTCCTTCTTCAGCAGCTCCTTCACCCTCCTGCGCACGTCATACCACCTGTTCTGGATGTCTGTCTTTGTGCGCAAACATGGTGATTGTGCGTTCACCCTGTCGACGATCCTCTCCCACATCTTTGTTTTCTGTGACATGGGTGTCTGTTGGACCAGTGTACCAAAGAGCTGTGGCTCTACCCTGAGGATCTCATCTACCAGGACTTCCAATTCACTATCTAGGTACTTGTGATTCTTCTTTGGGGGCATGGTGATGGGTGGTGATGGTGAGTGATGTGTGTGTTGGTGTGCAGGTGAAGGTGTGTGAGTGTGTGTTTTGCTAGGTGTATGTGAGGTTTCTATTTGTTGTGGTGCTGATGGTGTGTGGCTTGTGTGATGGATGAGCTGTGGGTGTGTGGTTGCTGTCTGTTGAGTGCTGGCAGGTAATTTGAATTTGCAAAGGATCATGGTAGGGATTTGTGTCCTTTATATGGGTGGAGTTGTGGGTGTGTCTTTGTTCCCTGCCCCTCCCCCAGTATTTATTGGCTTTGTAATTGCTTGTTTGGCCTTTTTTTGTGTATTTTCCCTTTGTACTTTTCGTGCATGTAGGAGACGTTCTTGTGACCGAGTCGGACCCTGCAGTTGTCTCGTACGGGCTTGTCCGTTTCGTTCACGCTGTGTTTGTGCTGTTTTCTATGCTGCGTACGCGTCGGTCGCGGTGTTTTGGGTTGCTTCGGCTCGCAGTTTTGTATGCGTGTCGGTCGTACGGCTTGTCCTCCGTGCGACTCGGTCGTGTTTTCCATGCCTTGCATCGTACTTGGCGGGTGGGAGTCCGCGGGTACGTCTCGTTCGGTATTGTTCCGGGTGCGAGTCGGTCGGTTCGAATCGCGTGTTTTTCCGGCCGGATTGCTGTTTTCCGCGCGGCTCGGTCCTTCGGCTTGTGTTCCGTACGAGTCGGTCGAGTTTTGCTCGCTTCTCATCGTACTTGGCGGGTCGGGCTGCACCGGTACGTGTCGGTCGGAATGTATTCCGGCTCCGAGTCGGTCGGTACGTTTTCCGGCCGGAATCGGAATCGGCCCCTTATTTGGGGGTTAAAATTACAGCTGCAGTAGACAAAATTTCTGAGCTGAATATCGCACCATTAATAGAAAAGGCTAATAAAAAATTGGCGAGGCTAGACCACCTGCACCTTTCTCTATATGGGCCAAGTAATGTGATCAAAATGTCGGTCCTCCACAAATTTTTATACATTTTTAGAACTAGCCCTCTAGTATTCTCCTCATCTTGTTTAGCAAGGATAGAGAGGATATGTTATAGATTTCTGTGGGGTATCGCAAACCAAGGAGAGCGGCTAAATGGATGACCCTCCCAAGACAGAGGGGGGGATGGGCTGTGCCCAGCTTTCTCCTTTACTACTGGGCATCTATTTTACAACATATCGGTATTCTGTTAGTGGGGGACAAGGCTGAAATTCCGGTGGAGGCCAGACCGACCATATATGAACTAGGGTTGGGGAACGAAGTCAAGGGCTGTCTGGTCAGGATATTGGAACCCAGTTATTATAAAAAGACCAAATGAAAAATATTAAAAGCTATTGTAAAATATATAAGGTATTGAGACAGGTGCGGCGGAAACTGAAGATTCCAAATCTGAACGTGTATACCCCACTCTTTGCTCCAGACACTCTCCCTCCGATTTTCCAGGACCAAGTCACCTTTAGATTGGGGAGAAATGGAATTAATCTTCTAAGCAATTTTTATAGGGAAGGTCAATTTTTTTCATTTACGAAGCTGCAGGATGACTTCGGGGTGGGTAAGAGAGATTTTTTAAAGTATTTGCAGATACGAAGTTTTTTAGGGGCAAATGTGAACAGGCCGGCTCTGAATTTAGAAAAGATTTCTTTGGTGGAGATAATACGGAGGAAATCCCGGATTTGGAAGATTTATCATAATCTGCTTCAAGCTTCCACAGATGATATTGAAGCTCAGAACATAAAATAGGAGAATAGGCTTGGAGAAGCAGCAATTAATATTGAGGACTCATTGGAACTGGCGAACCAGATGCTGCTAACTGGGAGTCTTAGGAGCCAACACTTTATGTCTGTTTTTGACCTTTACTATACCCCAGCAAAGCTAGCGAAATGGGGGGGAACGAGGGGAGGGAAATGCAACAGATGTGGCTTACAGGCGGCCGATACCATCCACATGTTTTTCTCTTGCCCTAGAATGGATGTCTTCTTGAAGGATATCGAGGCCTTCTTATTTACAATTTTAGGGGTCTCTGTGTCAATCACACCTGTACTTTTAATCTTGGGATTATTGAATAACACAGAGACAAATGAGGGGACGAGATCAGAGATAGGGTTTTTGTTCATTGCAATGGCCATTGCCCGCTGGTGTATCACCTCCCAATGGATAAGCAGTGACCCCCCAACTTTCTCTAGCTGGCGCGCAAGGATGCTGGCTATTTGCATTATAGAATCCTCGGTATACAAGTCAAGAGGACGAAGGAAAAGAGAGTTGGGGCAGAGAATCTGGGCTCCTATCGCAGGATTGGTGAATCATTATAGTTTGTTGCGGGGATTCTGCACCTACACAGAACTATGCACAGGAAAACAGGACCTCGGTGTATAGGGGTGTACCAACCTACCACCTGAGTGCCCAAAATCCCAAAACCGACTAGCTATAGTGTCTCATTCGTTCTCCTCCAAAATCGCGAAGCCACAAATGATTAGACAACCCAAAACACAACACTCCCGACTCTCTCAGGAATCACAGTGGCAAGACATACCCTTTCGCTCGCTCACTCGTACTTGTCCAGAGATAAGAATTGGCAGAGTCACTAGAATAGTTCAAAATGTTTATTTTAACTATTGTGCTCTATAATACAGTATACGAGCCACTGCCAGCAGCAAAATGCATAAACTCAGAACAATTAGCATTGTTACAATTCCATAGAGTACAAAGGGGGATGTCATTATATAAAGACAGTGGAAAATGGACTATAAGGCCTAACCACCCTACCCTTGACTGGAAGAAGTTTATTATAAAAAAGAAGATCTCTGGGCTTTGTCAGCAGACCCCATATCTTAAAGCCTAGATGTAAGGTTTACATCATAGGCACAGCATAGCTCTTCTCCATGGAAAGGGCTCTCTCCAAGTGTGTGTTAAAACAACATGCATCCCCGTAATATCAAAGCACGAGTCTCCAGCAGTGCAGCTGTGTTTAGCATGTTATGTCTAGGTGCTAGGGACTGACTAGAACAGAATAACCAGGGGCATTGTTTATCGACCTTGCACATCGTGTTCAGACTAAACTCCAGGAACTTAGCAGAGGAGGTGAAAAGCAGACAGTTCTCAGGTGAAAGGCATAAATAGAGTCTTGCAAAATAAAGTCATGTAGTAACGTGCACAAAAGCAGCATCATGGCAGCAAAGCTCATGCTAACTTAGCAATGTCAAGAATGACCTTAATGGCCATATAACAAGTTGTCCACACCGAACTCGGTACAGGTAGTCTTTATAGAATCTTCAGGGGAATGGTAGTAAGGGATCAGCAGGCAAAGACAGGTAGGGACAACGTAACTCTGTTCTGAACCTGCAATGTTCACCTGCTGATTATGTTAATTATGGAATTAGTGAATCTTATATCAGATTATTCTATTTATTGCACTGGCACTTTCTTTATTATGTAATTAACAATGGATGGAATGATATGAACTGTTTTTCCTTGTATATACTGTATGAATTGAATGGTTTTAACTTGCAGGCTTAATTTATATCTCTTCCTCCTTTATCTATTCATGTTATTTAGTGTGCAATCTAGTATGTGAAGAAATGCCATGACATGTATTATTAAATTTTTGTAAGTGGAAAAAAATCAATAAAAATATATAATTTTAAATAATCAAAGTGTGCACCATGCTTAAATAATGGACCCTCAGACTTGGGGCAGGCCAAATTTTCAATTTGGTGCACCTATTTATGTAAGGGCACTGAGGGGTATACACCACACTGAAGTTCAGTGCATACCCTTCGGTGCCCTTGCCTACCTATGTAAGGGCAACAAGGGGTATGCACTGCACTGTAGTGCACTGCATGCAACTCAGTGACCTTACATAAGTATGTGTGGTGCATACCCCTTGGTGCCCTTACATACCTATGTAAGGGCACCAAGGAGTATACAGTGAGCTGTAGTGCAGCACATACCCCTCAGTACCCTTACATAAGTATGAGGGCACCGAGGGGTATACAGTGCACTGTAGTGCAGCGCATACCCCTCGTCACCCTTACATAAGTATGTAGGGCACCATGGGGTATGCACTGCACCACAGTGCACTGCTCACCCGGTGCCCTTGCATTGACATTTAAGGGCACTGAGGGATATGCAGGGGAGTGGATACCCATTGGTGCCCTTACATACCTATGCAAGGGCAACAAGGGGTATGCACTGCACTGGAGTGCACTGCATACCCCTTGGTGCCCTTACATACCTATTTAAGTTCATCGAGGGGTATGCACTGCACATTGCGGTGGCCACTCTGCCCCTTAATGAAATTGCACAGAATTCTTAGAATTTTAATGTAATTTCATGGAATTTTACTCTGTCAATTCCCCCTACCCTACCTCGGACCCAACTCTTCAGTACACCTCTGGATCTGTGAATTCTCGGATGTACTGCTGTGCTGCACTTCAAGAAGGACTGCTACTCTGCTGCCCTGCTGTCCTGCTGCCATGTTGCCCTGCTGTCCTGCTGCTCTGTGCCCTGCTGCCTGAGTAAGAAGGACTGGACCTGCATCTTGATCCCAGGACCACCAGACTGACTTCAGGGGCCAGTTGGCTGGCCTTCTGATTAGACAGAAAGGTCTCCCGCCATCTTGAATACAGCCCCTGGACTCTACTTGCTGTGAGTCTTGCCCTCCAACTGGTGCCACCCCAGTCCTGAACCCTTGAAAGTGGGCCTGAAGGTGCTCTGACAGCCCCCCTGTGGTCATGTGGGCAGAACTGATGCAATTACTTGCAGCTCTGCTTCGAAACTGCCATTGCACAACACATCCTAGATGCAGGACTTTGCATCGCAGCCCGCGGTCTTCTAGGCTGTGCGATGCATCCCCATGCACGCCTTTGCTTTGCAAGCCTCTCAATGACAGCATCCTCGTCGTTGACGCAGGACTCCACATCACAGTCCCACAGCTTCTTCAGGATTGCCAATGCACAATGCATCCTTAACACAGGATCTTGCAAAGCTCGGCAAACAGAAATTAAGATACTTTGCTCAGCGGGACTAACTTGGCCCCTGTATCCAGCTCGCACTCCATCACAGTTAGCCTTAACTTGTGACTTTGTTCTGATCCTACATGTCCAGATAACCACAGTTGGCTCTTTGTGAGACTAGGCACTATTTTCACTTAAAACTTTAAAACTGCATATCTCCAGTTATGCTGATTGAATGTTTGTTGTTTTATTGTCAAGTAATTTATAAAATTTTACTCTATTTTTCTAAATTGGTGTTGGATTTTTATCGTGTTGTTTGTTCACTCTATTACTGTTTGAAGTGCTCCGTAAATTCTTTACACATTGCCTCAAAGTTAGGCCTGACTGCTCTGTGCCAAGCTGCTAGAGGGTAAAGCACAGGTTAATTTGGGGTTGGCTTGTGACTTCCCCCTAACAGAAATTGTGCCTGCTGATTGAGTAGGGTTTCACCTCCCTCAACCAGTAACCCAATTTCAAGCCATCGCTTTCATAATTACAATGTGTGCCAAGCAAACTAAAAAAGTATCCACAAACAGAGAGAATACAGAATTCTGTTGAACTTTGTCTCTAACTGCAGAATGCTCACATTTATAATATCTAATCTATATTGTTTAAAATACAATTTCGTAAACATTCATTTCAGTGTATAATGGGAGTACGAATCCTCCTGTGACGTTTTAGCTGACACTGCCAAAGGGCAGGGACATTTGTTCGTGAAATTTCCCTAAATCCCTTATACCATTGCTCCACTAAAAATCATGTGTTAATGTGTCATTGTTCCAAAATTCACATGTTCTACAGGGACTGGAATATACACAATGTGTGCCTAGTTTCAAAACACGAGTGACCTGCTGGCACAAAATCTGCTCTCTCTTGCTATTACAGCTACACAGCACATTGTGTTACAAGTCATTAGCAAAATGTTTGAGCAACAACAGAGATATAAATATCCTTTCTTTACCTACTGCTTCACAATACTTGGGAGCCAGTGAAACACCGCCTCCGATCTCTATTCCCACACCATATGTCACCATTACAGTGACGAATGATCTTGAAAACATTTGTCTCACTTTACCACCCCACGCGATTTGCACTAATGAGCCTGTCACTGTGTACTTTAATGTCATTACAACTTTACCCCATGCAAGCAGTCGTTTAGTTGATTACTACTTCTACAATAATTGCAAATCGTGCTTAACAACGGTTCTTTACAATTTTCCAGGCATCAATTATGAACAAAGTTTAGATCATGCGCACTTGAACATGGAAGATCATTTCACTGCATTTCAGGCCAACAAGAACATGAAAAGCCTATTACCATTAAATGCACGTCCTTCAAGGAGACATATCTGAGTAATAATAGATAGCTCATGAGCGAACCTGCTGCCTTCTATGATATTATCCCTTGCCTTGATTCCTTTAGTTAGAGCAGGACAAATGTATTTCCTGGCTCCAGAAAGTCTTTTGTTCTTGCCCAGGGTGGGGTATTCGGTAATTTTGTCCAGGTGTATAAGTCACCAGGATTGGACTGGCCTGTAGGGCCACCAGGCAGTTCCCAAGGGCTGGTCTGACAGGTCAGTGTGTGGTTGTGTTTTTTTTGTAGCTGTTTGTGGGCTTGTTTTATGGTCTGCTGGGCCGGATTAACTGTTGATTTCCTGATATTAAAAAAGTTTCCAACTGCAAGCTGAAATCCATGCAGTCTTCCATAATTTGTAAAACACGTGTAAATATGTCCTTACAACGTTAGGCATTTTGTTTATTTTGGTATCTGGCCTATTTTCTTTTGTAGTCCAACCTTGTTAGTGACTATTACAAATTAAATTCACGCAGACCCTTTTCAGAGCCTCCAGGCTAGTATGCATGGATCAGACATAACAAGTTCAGCACGACCATCCTAACCCCATCTTTATTCAGAGGCAGAACTATTGTATCATCGTTCATGCAACATGCAAGTTCTCCTCTAGTGTACTTTATTGATATACTTGCGACCGCTAAAGTACTTTTCAGGATATTGACATTTCCTATACTACAAAAGTAAACATTTACTGTTTGAGGGGGATGCTATTGCTTTCTTAAGTCTTCTCAACCAAAATTCGTAGAATTTGTGAATAAATCAGTGCTGCATCCCATTATGTGCTCATTTGACATTAATTCTAATTGTGTTACTCAAAGTACATTAAAATAAATTGTGCAATTTGGGCCAGATTTACTAAGCCGTTGCATTGCCCTTGTGTCACACAGGGCAATGTAAGGCAACACAAGGGTATAAGTGAGATTTACCAAGCCAAGCAAAACCACCTTACAAGGCTCTGAGTGGCTTAATAAATCCAGAGCAACTCAAGGTGGTGCAAATTGCTGCCTTGCGTTGCAGTTAGGCAGGCATTCCATGAGTGGAGCATGCATTCCCATGCTCAACCCATGGACTTTGATACAATCCCAGATTTACTATAGGCAGTAAACCTGGAGTGCAGCAAAATGGTATACCTTCCCAACAGAGGTATAACGAGGAGAAATATCTTTATTTATCCCCGTTATTTTCTCTTTCTACATGTGCGGCATTCTGTAGCACACATTGGAGGAGTAAAATACCTCTAAGCATTGTTTTTCTGCAGGAAGGTATACCTTCTTGCACAAAAACAACCCCACCTATAAAGTAGGCACCCTTGCACCATGGCACAAGGATATCTGCATTGGTGCTAGGCAGCACTCAGTGTGCCAGCACAAGGAGAGAGCAGGAATGTGTCATATTTTAGTAGATATGGCACATTCCTGCTCTCTCCCTCTCATGCAGCACAGCAACTTGTCTTTCTGCGTTGTGTTGCGTGACATTTTGATAAATATGCCTTTTGGTCTCCACAGGGAAATCTGTCATGAGCATTTTTTTTTAATGTGTTTTTAAATGTATTTTTATTTTTAGTTTTTATATAGCTGCACAAACCAACAGAGGATTACAATCACACACTTCATATATCACTGTCAAGATATAGTTGCCAATAGTACACAGTATTATATTGAGATGCTTAACACACTTTGTAGGACACACGAGTACACCATATGTGAAAAATAGAGCACAACAAACCTCGCAGGTCACCCTTTTATCGGTTAACCCAGACTGGGAGTCTGGCCCTGTGTAGCACCAAGGTCTCCCTCTAGGAACCCCAACTCATAATAGGCTTGCATACACTTTGGTAACCAAGTTAGAAAAGGAACTATAGGTGCTCTGCACTGCGTATGAGGAAAGTAGAAAAACACAAATATCTTAAATGGTGCTCAAAGGAAAAAAGGGTCGGTTACCAAAACAACCCTAATATGTCCCTCAGAGGAGGGGTACAAACTGTATCAACAAACTAATCTGAGCACTCAAGTTGTAAGAAAGAGTCAATGTTGAGTCCAACAATAAGTGATGTAAAGTCCACTTTAATCCAATTCAACTGTTCAAGCCAAAGGAGGTGTAGTCCATAAATCTTCACAAAAAGGCTAGTTGAATTTCACACAACAAATGAAAATTCCAATCAATAGTAGAAATGTACAATCAGCAATACAACAGTTCAGCCAATAGCATTGTTCAGCCAACACGTGTTTCGTCGATAGTCATGTGATACCTCTACTTCTTCCGGGCTGATATGTTGATAGAAATCCACTCAATCAAAAAATTATATCTGAACAACCGGCTCAGTGGTGCCGGGATCATAAGCCATTGTATCAATGTATCAGTGTATCGGGAAAGTAACATGTCAAGGAGAGTGCTCCTCGTGTACGCACAGCGCGGAATTCGAGGTATCACATGCCTATCGAAGAAACACGTGTTGGCTGAACCGTGCTATTGGCTGAACCATTGTATTGCTGGTTGTACAATTCTACTATTGATTGGAATTTTCATTGGCTCTGTGAAACTCAACTAGCCTTTTTGTGAAGATTTATGGACTACACCTCCTTTGGCTCGAACAGATCAATTGGATTAAAGTGAACTTCACATCACTTATTGTTGGACTCAACATTGACTCTTTCTTACAACTTGAGTGCTCGGATTAGTTTGTTGATCTAATTCATAACAGGCCCGCCACCATCCCCAGATCTTGTAAAACTTGCAGGGACAACCTCTACTATCGTATGTCACTTTATCTGTCGCCATGTAAAGGTCTATCCCTTGCTTCCATTCTTGCATAGAGGGTACCTCTGATGCACCCTAGTACTTGGCGACATCTCTCTTGGCCACCACCAAAGCCAATAAACTGAAAGGCAACTGAAAACTTTGTACATCCATGTCACTGGGGATCCCCAACAAAACAAACCTTAGTTCAAGCAGGAGAGAAACTCCCAAAATGGTGGAGAGTTCTTGGAGGTCACTGTCCAGTATGATTGTATACGGGGACAGTACCAAACCATGTGAATAAAAGTACCCATAACGTCATCATAGTGCAAGCAGTTTGGGTAGACGCCCTCCCAAATGTTTGTAGCTTGTGACGATCATAATAGACCCTGTGGAGTATTTTGAACTGTATCAGACATTGGTGTGTCTTGATATCTCGCGCAGTCGCAACCGAGCTCCTGTAGAGCACCGCCACCCACTTCCTAAAGTGGGGGCAAAAGCCAAATTTCAATAATGTCTGCTCAAGGAAGAGAAAATGGACATCATCAAACCCTTTCTCAGCGTTCAGGGAGAAAAAGACATGTGGTGTGGAGCACGCTTGTACCTTGTTTAGCAAATTCAGCGTGTGTCTCAAGTTAAGGCAGGTTGACCAGTCGGGCATCAATTCTGACTTGTCCCATTGTATCGTATTGATTACCTGTAGTAGTCGAGTGGCCTGGACTGTGGCCAGTAGGTTAGTCTCAATATTAATTATGGAGATCGGGTGGGAGAAATCACATTTTTCCCTGGGTTCTCCTTCCTTGAGAAGAACCACAATAGTGGCTCTCCACAGATCTAGGGGAAGCTCTCCCTAGTCACGGGCTTCTATATACAAATTCAGCAGGCGGGGCCTAAGTATATTCACATACCTTTTATAAAATTCTGCAGGGATCCCAATGGGCCCTGGGGTTTTCCCCGATCTCAGTATGGATATAGTGGCTTGTACTCCACCCTGCATTAACTCTTCTTTCAAGGAGTCACAGACTTCCGCATCCATCACCATAGTGCGAATCGCGGCCAAATATTGTGCAACAGCATCCGATCTAGCCTTATAGAACTCTTCCTAGTAGTGGGTGCATTAACCAACAATGAGGGTGTCACAAGTTACCCCAGTGGAGCTGAGTATTGTCTGTCTGTACCCAATGAGCTTCCTGTTCCCTTCTGCTTAGCCACATCAGGAGCCTACCTGACTTGTCTCCCATTTCGTAAAGATGGTGCAATGTGGCCAACATCCCTTTCCTGGCCCCATCTTGTGTTAAGTCCATATAAAGAGCCGCAATCCGTCTGAAAACCAGGGTGTCAATTTCCATAGCGCGGGCCCTTCAAGCAGCAGGATTTGAGTTTCTAATCCCTCAAGCTCTGTCGCCTCACTGCTTTTTTGTGTGCAATTAGGTCAGGAGCCCTATCTCGGAGCACTGTATTAAACAGTTCCCACTGCGTAATCTTGATCCCACAGACCCCTTGTTTTCTGTAAAATAGAGCTTGGTGTCAACTCTGACACCCCACTCTACTGCTCTGTCCTTCAGGTCCCATGCATTCAGCCTCCACCCTGTTGACCGTATGCCTCGGAAGTGTCCAACCTGGATTGGTAAGGGTGAGTCGTCAGACCTCTTGCAAATATTCAGCTTGCTGTATGTCCACAAGTTCTCCCAGGGGTACAAAATTTTTCCCTCGAATGCACCTTGTGGGCCTCTGAGAAATAAGAGTACTACAGTATTCACATCTCACCAGAGATCAGTCAGTCCCAGCCCATTCACAAACTGCACTAGTGCAGTGGTCGGGGTGGATCGGCCCATATCTCCAATCTGTCAAGGGAAGGGGCCATGACATAGTTGAAATCCCCACCTACAATATCTACCATGTAGGTAAAATTTTAAAGAATATCCATTATCCTGGCCATTGTGGATGCCTGTAGTCTTGGATGCGATACAAAAGGGGATGATGGACGGAACGTTTGAGCCAATCAAACACTCACCCCCAGTCAACTGATCTGGGTTTGATCCATCATCATTCTTTAGCTCTCTCCACCACCCCAGTTCAGACATGGCCATATGCAAATCAGTCTGACCCTGTGCCTCATGGGAACAGTCCAGCCCGAACTGGAAGACATGGCTTGGCAGTTCGGGCTGGACTGTTCCCATGAGGCACAGGGTCAGACTGATTTGCATATGGCCATGTCTGAACTGGGGTGGTGGAGTGAGCTAAAGAATGATGATGGATTAAACCCAGATCAGTTGACTGAGGGTGAGTGTTTGATTGGCTCAAACGTCCGTCCATCATCCCCTTTGTATCGCTTTGTTCGCCTTAAGTTGGCGGGGGTATGCCCAGACGTGGGTCCCTTGCTCACTTTGCCACTGGATTCAAGCAAGCCTGGCTGATGACGGCTGGAATGCCAGAAACCGGTCCTAGGATGCTTGTTTCCGGTCCAGGGAAGACATGGCTTGGCAGTTCGGGCTGGACTGTTCCCATGAGGCACAGGGTCAGACTGATTTGCATATGGCCATGTCTGAACTGGGGTGGTGAAGTGAGCTAAAGAATGATGATGGATTAAACCCAGATCAGTTGACTGGGGGTGAGTGTTTGATTGGCTCAAGCGTTCCGTCCATCATCCCCTTTTGTATCGCTTTGTTCGCCTTAAGTTGGCGGGGGTATGCCCAGACGTGGGTCCCTTGCTCACTTTGCCACTGGATTCAAGCAAGCCTGGCTGATGACGGCTGGAATGCCAGAAACCGGTCCTAGGATGCTTGTTTCCGGTCCAGGGAAGACATGGCTTGGCAGTTCGGGCTGGACTGTTCCCATGAGGCACAGGGTCAGACTGATTTGCATATGGCCATGTCTGAACTGGGGTGGTGGAGTGAGCTAAAGAATGATGATGGATTAAACCCAGATCAGTTGACTGGGGGTGAGTGTTTGATTGGCTCAAACGTTCCGTCCATCATCCCCTTTTGTATCGCTGTAGTCTTGGATGGGCATACACACTCAACAGGGTCTTCTCAGTCGGTCCCCTGAAGCCCTGCACTTCCATGCATCTAACGTTGGAATCAACCCATGTCTGAGTTATCCGAAAGGTAAGGTTCTTTTTCACTAAGATGGCCACCCATCTGGCCCCCCTGGAAAATCCTGCATGCGTGAGGATAGTATGGGCCCCCTGCAATGTGACACTTGTAGATGGGTTTCCTGTAGGAAAATTATATCGGGTTGTCACCGCTTGATATATTGCACCACCAAACCCTGTTTGATTTGGCTACCCACACCATTGACGTTCCAGGTCAGCAATGTGATTGGTGGGTCCTCTAATGAGGCATGTTATGCCATTGGAGAGTAGTCAGTGAATGTATCCCAGTGTGCCCGTGTGTGCATCCAGTGAAGCAAGATCGTGACCCAATACCCACGTAGGCAACCAATCAAATAACACAAAACCTTAGCAAGTCTCCCCAACCAACCCCCAACCTCAACTCCCAGTAGTCCCCCAGCACGTGACCATAACCTCCAGCCCAAAAACGCATGAAGAGAGTAGGCAAGTTCTCTAGACCTCCACCCAACCATTATTCACAACTTCCAAATATTGAAAACAATAATAGTGAACTTGGAACAAAAAGGAAAAGGAAGAAGAGAAAAGAAAAGAAAAACAAAAAGAGTAGAAAACAAGCACTCTGTCGGAAGCCTCTGAGAACCTTGGAGGGAAGAGATAGAGGTTCCAAACATCCCCATTAGCTGCGATATTAACTGACTACCACCATTCAGTTGCCACGCCCATCTTATTCCACTCTGTCAATTCTCCCAGGGTGAGGGGGGGATCGCTGTCTGCCTGTCCCTGTTCCAAGAGTGCAATCTCTTTGGCCAGTGGATGCAAGTCATCTGTGTCTGAGGAGAGGTCTCTATCTATGGCATCTGGAGCCTTGCCACTTTTTTCATGTGCAGATTTTGAACTTTTGTGGAGCAGGGGTGCATCACCTTCAGTGTCTGAGGATATCCCCGGCCTTTGCTCCTACCTGCGTTCCGTCATCGAGGTCTCCTTGCGCCAAGGCCCATCAGCCCGGCTCCGCCTCCTTCTCCCATACTGGCACGTCTTTGATCACGATCCTTCCGAATAAGGACCACCCCCACGATATTGTTCTCCCCCTGTTTTTTGCTCAGGAGGGTTTTCTTCCAGCCAGCTCCAAGCCTCCTCCGGGGAGTGAAAGAAAAATGTCTTGAATATAACCTTGAGCTTCTTGGGAAACAACAGCATCTAATTCAGTTGGAGGGCACTCAGTTTAATCTTGACAGAGTCTAAGGTGTGCCGTTTATTCTGCACCTCTCTGGAAAAATACGAGAACACCCTGATTTTAAAGTATTCATATCAGACCTCTGTTAGGCGACTTACCTCCCACAATATCACGTGTTATCCAAGAAGTTCAGAACGCGGGCTATCACCGGATGCAGGGAGGCGCCCGTAGGAGGTTTAGCAGTAAATACCCTGTGAGCGCGCTCTATGATAAAGCAGGAGTAGAAGTGTTCTGATGGAAGGGAGGCCAGTAGCCATTTGGCCAGAAAGATCCTCATATTTGGACCCTCGAGCCCCTCCAGAAAACCCACAAAGCGTAGGTTATTCCTTTTAGTGCAATTTCCTGCATCTTCCACCCTCCAGTGTAGGTCTTTTGCCACTGCGCCAATCTAAGATACTTCCTTCCATAGTCCGTGGGTTACATCCTCCACCATCAAGATTCTTCCCTGTGCGGTGGCGACCCTCTCTGATATGTTCCGTAAATTCTGTCGTAGGAGGGATACTTCCTACTGGACCTCTCTGATCCTTCCCTCCAGGTCTTCTGGAGAGGACTGAATTGCTACTAACAGGGCTGTGTTATCCGACATGGGTGGGGCGATTGGTTCCGCCTCTGACCAGGGTGCCACCACCTTCGTAAAGTGGTATTTTTCACCCCGTCTGCAGGGGCTTGGGATCTTTGTCCTTGGCCATGGTACTTCCCACGTTAGTCATCGGTCATGTGGAATCCAACAAGGGCCAGGGCTCATTGGCAGTAGTCCACTGTGTCATTCATTGGAGAGCAAGGGACATGCATCCCCGAACATCACTCCCCTCGAGGGTCACCAGGCAAGAGCATCTGTGGGAAGCAAAAGGATGGATTGTGGAAGGCCGCACCCACCTAAAATAAAGGAGCGTCCAGGGCCCGCTTGTGCTCCAGCGGCAACACTGCACGTGCAGCCCCAGATGAGCTGAGGATCCTGGAGGCTGACGCATCACCTCAATCCACTTGCGGAGAAAGCAGTTGGGCAAGCAAGTGATGGATTCCAGACAAGCAAGGGGTTTAGTTCCAGCAGAGCGGCAATGGCACTTTTATTATGTGTTGGCCCTGAAAGTGACTAGCGTAGGCCAGGAGAACCCAGTGGGGCCAATGTGGTAGGGCGACACTGAGGGCTCCAGCCAGAAACCCCTGGAGTGATTTTCATTAATCAACAGTGGAGCATAAGCATTGGAGGAGCCAGTGGTGGACAGCACTCAATTGCACTCACAGGTGGCCCCCAGTGTGCAGTGCAGCACAAGCAGCCCTGGGTAGCAAAGGTGCAGCAGTATTGTATCCCCCCTCAGTCACCAGTGGTGTTCACTGTCGATGCTGTGTCCCTTGTCTGTTTATCACCTTCCGGTGCCCCAAAAATCAACAGCGACCAGGTAAGTATTTCTGGCACCAGAAAGGAGGGATCACAGGAAGTAAAGACTCTCGTGCACAGAGTTCGCTCAAGCAGTGAAGAAGGGGCATAGAAGAAAGAAGGCAAGGTCACACCACTAGGCCCCTCAGGGGCAGTATTCCCAGCGCCGGTGTCAGGCCACAATAATGACCACCAGGCAGCGCCTGCAGCAGCTCAGAGAGGTGTCTCTCATCTTTGTGGTTCCCTTTGTCAGGCCCAGTTCTGGGTGCAGTCAGCTGGGGCAGGAAAAGCCCTCCGTCCATGGAAGCGTAGGCTGGGAGGGAGTGCAATGGCCTGCTCCACTCCCTTATTGTTGCACTCTATATGGAGCCAAGCCGTGAAGCCTCCCCTCCTGGGCACTGCAGTCCAAGTTCCTCCACTCAGCCCCAGTCTGAGCCGCAGTCAGAGGCGGTAGGTAGGGTCCCCCGCCTGTGGCCGCAGAGGCTGAATGATGCACTGCCACACCGATACCTCTGTCGATCTGTGCCCAGTGTCGGCAAGGCCCTGTGCACGGCCAGGAGCAAGGCAGTGACTGTGTCTCCCCCGGGAACCAGGATCAAGCAGCCTGCTGCATCTCCAGCCCTTCCAGCGAGGGAGGGAGGAGAAGCATGCCTGGGCTCACCGGTCTCTTCCTCTGCGACAGGTGCCTCACAGGCTGGGATCAGTGCCGGCTGCAGGCCTCTGCAATACAGTCATGTCCTCATCAGCGTCAGTTCCTCAAAATGGGGCAGAGATCGCTTACCCTGATACTGCAAAGGGCAGCATTGTGATGGGCGAGGTCGATGGTAAGCAGCGAGAAGGATAAATGATGGATTAAGGAGATTACTATGCAGAGTTTCACTAAAGTGCGACCGCCATCTTGTTCTCACAAGCCATGACCCTATCATGTGTACCTTTGATCCTTGTCATATTCAGATGATCAAATCTGTTCTTACTAATCCTGCATTCCTCCACTCACATATTTATTAATACATATCTTGACAAGCATTGGCAGTGCCTATAAGGATAGCTTTTATATAAAATGATGGGTTTAGGACTTCAATAAATGATTGTACATATACTCTGTCACTCATCTTAGCGCTCATGCTTCCACTCATCGGTCCACTGACTAATCCTTACATTCATCTACTTACAAAACAACAATAAACTCACACACAAACTCAACAACATATGAAGATAGAAGGATAAACTTAGACAAAGAAAACATTCTGCTGCCAAAACATGGCAGGCATGTGGTTGTTTTTCTAACTTAGATAAAATGATTTATTTTTATGTGCCATCATGGAAAGCATTATGGGGCATATTAGCAAGACCGGCGATAAAATTATCGCTGTTTTAGCGGCAGGAAACTGCCGCTAAAGCGGCGATAATGGGTTTGCTAATATGCGTTATAGGAATTCAATAGAAGCCCAGGTTAGATGTGCAGGACATCTAACCTGGGCTTCTATTGGAATTCTATAACACATATTAGCAAGCCCATTATCGCCGTTTTAGCGGCAGTTTCCTGCCACTAAAACGGCGATAATTTTATCGCCGGTCTTGCTAATATGCCCCCTATATCTCTAATATGTGTTAAAAGGCATCCCAGCATATAACAGGTCAGGTTTCACCATCCATATTAGGAGTCAAATAGTCTTTAATAGCAGACAACATTTTGGCCCTATTATTGTCATTAAGAACAATATGAACATTCATATGCCATCTAGATCTAGAAACATAAGAGTTATCTACTCGTAAACATATAGATGTAATAGGATAGTCTGAAATGTCAATATTTCTAAGTACAGGATGAGAGTTAGAATGCACTAAATCCCTTTATGGTAATAAATGATTCATTTGTGAGCATGAATTATGAGGATTAGAAAAAAGAAAAATCTTTGTGAGTTGGAAAGCATAAATGTCAATAAGTTTTGTATTTTTTAACAGGTTAGGAGGTCGAAATTTAATAAAATATGTTCTATCCAGAAGAGGCAAAAACAACAGTTGATGGACAGAATGCAGAACAATGTCATACATTCACCCCAGTACAGAGATCTGGGCCTAAATCCATCGTTTTTTTGCTCACCATGCCATTCCAGTTTGAACCCAGCCATATGCAAATCAGTCTTGACCCTGTGCCTCATGGGAACAGTCCAGCCCGAACTGCCAAGCCAGGTCCTCCCTGGACTGGAAACACGCATCCTAGGACCGGTTTCGGGGTTTCACCCCTCTTCAGCCAGGATAGCTTGATTCCAGTGGCATGGAGAGCACGGGACCCACGTCTGGGCATACCCGTCCCACTCGGGGTGACAAATGCAAAAACAACAGTTGATGGACAGAATGCAGAACAATGTCATACATTCACCCCAGTACAGAGATCTGGGCCAAAATCCATAGTTTTTTTGCTCACCATGCCGTTCCAGTTTGAACCCAGCCATATGCAAATCAGTCTTGACCCTGTGCCTCATGGGAACAGTCCAGCCCAAACTACCAAGCCAGGTCCTCCCTGGACTGGAAACAAGCATCCTAAGGCCGGTTTCGGGGTTTCACCCCTCTTCAGCCAGGATAGCTTAATTCCAGTAGCATGGAGAGCACGGGACCCACGTCTGGGCATACCCGTACCACTCAGGGTGACAAATGCAAAAACAACAGTTGATGGACACAATGCAGAACAATGTCATACATTCACCCCAGTACAGAGATCTGGGCCTAAATCTATCCTTTTTTAGCTCACCATGCCATTCCAGTTTGAACCCAGCCATATGCAAATCAGTCTTGACCCTGTGCCTCATGGGAACAGTCCAGCCCGAACTGCCAAGCCAGGTCCTCCCTGGACTAGAAACAAGCATCCTAGGACCGGTTTCGGGGTTTCACCCCTCTTCAGCCAGGATAGCTTGATTCCAGTGGCATGGAGATCAATGGATTTAACCCAGATCTTTTGACTGGGGGAGAATGTTTGCATTGTCATCATTCCCTCCATCATTTGCTTGCTGTAACACTTTTCGACCTAAGTGGGATGGGTATGCCCAGACGTGGGTCCCTTGCTCACTGCGCCACTGGATTCAAGCTAGCCTGGCTGAAGAAGGGTGACATGCCCTGAAACCGGTCCCAGGATGCTTGTTTCCGGTCCAGGGAGGACCTGGCCTGGCAGTTCGGTCTGGACTGTTCCCATGGGGCACAGGGTCAAGACTGATTTGCATATGGCTGGGTCCAAACTGGGGTGGCGTAGTGGGCAAAGAACGATGGATTTAACCCAGATCTTTTGACTGGGGGAGAATGTTTCCATTGTCAGCATGCCGTCCATCATTTGTTTGCTGTAACACTTTTCGCCCTAAGTGGGATGGGTATGCCCAGTCGTGGGTCCCTTGCTCACTGCGCCACTAGATTCAAGCAAGCCTGGCTGAAGAAGGGTGACATGCCCTGAAACCGGTCCCAGGATGCTTGTTTCTGGTCCAGGGAGGACCTGGCCTGGCAGTTCGGTCTGGACTGTTCCCATGGGGTACAGGGTCAAGACTGATTTGCATATGGCTGGGTCCAAACTGGGGTGGCATAGTGGGCAAAAGAACGATGGATTTAACCCAGATCTTTTGACTGGGGGAGAATGTTTGCATTGTCAGCATTCCGTCCATCATTTGTTTGCCGTAACACTATCCAGAAGACGGTCACATATTAAGCTTAAATCACCACCAAAATAAGGGGCACATTACCCAGTTTAACAATTACTGAGGTAATAATATTTTAAAAAGCGGGTCCTCATCCATTGGACCATAGATATTAATTAAATCCATATAAAAAATTTCAATCTGCAATTGGAGTGTTTTAGAAAATGATATTGCCACACCATTTTTCTTACATATGGCCAGAGGAGGAAGAATGTGTCTGACCCATTTTTTCTGCATATAATATAAAATTCTGTTATCGACATGAGTTTCTTGGATTAAACAAATATACACCTTATGCATAGACAAATAAGCTAAGATTTTCATATGTTTAACTCAAGGAATTAAAACTTTAACATTTAATGAAACAACTTTAATCCTATTAGATTTATTCATAACTCAAAGCAGCAAGAAGGAGAATGAAAACAGTTATAAACAATAGAACAGCATATTGTCAATGAGTTCAAAATGTTGAAGTAGTTCAGGAAATGAAAACAAAGAGAGAACATTAAACAGACAAAAGACTACATGAAAGAGACAACAAACAAAATGAATAGTAAATTTGAGTCTCATACATAGACACATATACAAGAAGATAACTGATCGTATTAAAAATGGCCTAATATATGAATAAAATAGGTCTATTTGTTACATCAGGTGGAATTGACTTGTATGTACATGGAGAGAGGAAACTGGTGGCCGAAAAAAGCTTGAAGGGCTTCAGGACAACGAAACGACTTAGAGATGTTATCTTTCAGGATATGCATGGTCGAAGGATCAACCAATCCTTACTTAAAACCAGAACTTCTCAATCTTAGACATAGTGCAGTACATTCCTTACCTATGGATACTAGCAAAATCTTGATCAATAAAGATTTTATTTCCATTGACCAATAGATAGGGAATTTCCCTTGCTTCTTTTATTATCAGTTCTAAGTGAAGATGACGGAGCACCTTAAATATATGACTTGTCTTGGTTTAGTTGCCCAGGGCCATGGTCAGATGGTATACAGTGTGCTTTATCAATCTCAAATTTCTTCACAAATTTTAGATGTCACAAGCTAGGCAGTAAGTTCTCCAGATATCATCTATAATAATTGCCCTGGTAAATTAAATATTCTCAAGTTGTATTATCTGTTTTGGTTTTCTAGGTCTAATCGAAGCTTAGTCATTGGAAGAATTGTTGCTGCAATGTAAATTAATTGGTCTATCTGAGTTTTATTGTCTTTAATTTTAATTTCATTGTCCAAAACTTTCATTGATAGACCAACTATGTCTTTACAAATATTTTTTATTTCTGTGACAATATTATTAGTGTTAGATCTGGCAGTTTGTAATTCTTCTAGAATTGTGCTAAGTGATGGTTCAGAGGCATAAACTAAGTTAGACAAACTGCTTGCTTATGGGTATTTGTGTGAAAAGATATATTTTTGCCTTCCACAATAATAAAAAATGAGATTTGAAATATCAAAAGGTGGAAAAAGCACTATAGAATTGATTGTATATGCTAAACCAAATAGATTCAGAAGTACATCAGCTAAATCCAACAGTGGGAGTGTTCAAGGCCATAGCTGCGCCCTATCCTCCAAAAGCTCCACCTCTCCCTACAGAAATCCTGGGTGCTGCACACAGGAAGCTCCGCATCCACCACCACACCTCCCTCGACATATCAGCAACAAAATGTGAGGAGGTGAATATACCACATGTGACATAAGAGTCTGAAAGTAAGGATTATGTCGGTAATTTAAATAAATTAGCCCTGCAATTGGCAAAAGGATTAATAAAACTTGACAGGCTCACTGAGCACTGAATTGCAGGTGTCTATCCACTAGTCATTCTAAGTAGCAAACATATTTGTAGAAAGAAATAGGCATTGTTTTTTTAATGGTCAGTTCCAGCATTTGTCACCACATGCTAGTGTGGCTGTCTTTAGCTTCCTCATTATACCAGCAAAGCCTACTTTTTTATTATATAAATTAATATCTGGCAGCAATTTGAAGCTCTAAATGCGCGGGCCCTTTGCAAATAGCACCGTTCCTTGTGAGTGCTGTGTGAAGGGCCAATTGCACAGCGAATTGTAGTGCCAGTTAACCAAGACATACCAATAATGTAATAGGAACTTTTCAAGTTTTACCCTACATAAGACTAAGATGCAGCTATGAATAAGAAACAAAAAGATCCACCCTCAGGCTGATGTATAACCGTGTCCTCCCAGACTATGCGTGTTTCCTACAGTGGTGGAAAGCACGCAGCTTTGTTAAAATACCCCTCACACACCAAAAGGGCCCTTGGTGTCATGCTTCATCATAGGGGTCTTCCCGCCCGCTGCGGGACGGGGCGTGCTACGACCTACGACTACGCGGGAGCACTGTTCTTGAAAAACTATGTGTAGTGCAGGAAAATGAGTAGAAGGGTCAGGAGTGATTCTAAATTAAAAAATACCTGGCTTAATGGACTAAAAACTTTAATATTCCTTGGAGCTGGTATTGTTAAAAGTGGGGAATAGTTTGGAGGTACAATGCTATGATGAGCAGTTCCTCCTATGTCGTCAACATGTTTCGAAGCCCTCCCCTGGCTTCTTCGTCAGATCCCTTCTACACTAACAATATAATACAAAGAAATGTCAAAAAAGTATCAAAAAATAGTTTATGTACATGTAGTTAATGCTACGCGGTGAGCATGCCAAATAAACATGCACAGTATACAATACTCCAATAGGTATACTACTTTATGTAAACCTGGAAGAGAAAAACACAGCATTTAAAAGCATGATATATACATCATCCATCATGATAGGTGGTGACCTGTAGGGAAGGTGATATATAGTGACAAACCAAATTAAAGAAACAAAATTACCCCACAGCAATCATAAACAAAGCTATGAAGAGGGCTCGAAACAACAACAGGGATGCCCTACTGGAGGACAAACCACCCAAAGAACAAGAAGAGAGACCGATTTGTGTCACCACGTTTAATACCTACTCCAACCAGGTATCAAAAATCGTAAATAAACACTGGAGACTCCCAAAACCTATGTTTGCACATAAGAGGGGAAGGAAGCTGAAGGACATGCTTGTCCACACGAGACCACGAACAGGACTACCAAGGAATACTGAGAGTCTACTTCTACCACCAGTGCAGGGCCACTACCCCTGTGGCAACTGCAGCACATGCCACCTCACAAGGAAGAGTAAACACATCAAATTCAGGAATGGCACCGAATGGGAACAGAGGAGGTTCACCAACTGTAACAGCAACAACGTAGTATACATGGTCACCTACCCATGTGGTCTGGAGTACATAGGCATGACGACAAGACCAGTCAAGATTCGCATTGGGGAACACAGGAGAAACGTACGTTGCAGGAGGAGCACAACCAAGATGGCGACCCACTACCTGACTACCCAGCACACTGTGGATGATTTACAATGGACCGTCATTGAGCAATTGAATGGCGAGAATGGCCTATTTGAAAAAGAACAACGGTGGGTGTTCCGTTTGGGGACAGACATCAAGGGTTTGAACGATGAAATACCATGGGGTCAATTTACTTGAACCCATCTCCTCTTTTTTTGAAACCCTTGTCTGTCAGCCCTACAGGTTACTGTTGAGCAATGGGGCCCTTGGCTACCATTTTTGTCCCGACTTGCACCAGCATTTTCCTTGCCGCAATCGGTGCCCGCCTTCCCATCATAAACAGTTTGGCTAATTTATTTTGAGGACCGCTCCATGTGTTGGTCTATACTTTCCTTCTACTGATTCAGTATTTATCTATCATGGGACGCTGATCATTCTTTCCCCTATTACTATTTTTGAAATAAAGGGACACATGGGTTTTGTTTTCCACGCAGCCCTGACGGATTTCAGTGTCATTTACCATGGGACACTCCTCTCCCCTATGACTATTCTGGAAACGAAAGGGACACATGGATTTGGTTTCCACGCAGCCCTGACGACTTTCAACATGACTTAATGTTAGCACAATGACTTTTACGGACAGTGTTTATTTTAAGCCCTGCCCTACCGTCATTTGAGCTATGTCTGGTGTGGCCCACTCGGTAAATAGATATAATTCTACATCCTTTTTATGTGTTTTTTTATGTGTACCCCCGAAGCCACTTAATACGAAGTGCGGCTCCGCTTTGCCTTCTCTGAGAAACCGGAAGTAGATTTATTTCCTTCGCTTCCTCCAATGGAGTTAGCAGTCCAGTCTTCCACGGGGAGGCTATACAACGGAAGACACATGCTTCCCAGCCGCGTAGCCAGACAAATGAACTCCGACAGGAAGTAGTTCGCCTGAACTACGCCCGGGGTTTTGTTAGTAGTCTAGCAGTGTATCCCAATCAAGTAGCATTTTGGCGGCAATCATACCAATTAACTGCACTACTTAAGGACAGTCCCCCCGCTGGCTCATCGTTCTACGGAGCCGCGGGCAGGCTGGATAGAGGAGAGGCAGTGACCTTGGAGTTGTGAGTACGGCATAGCCGCTGGGCACCTGTAGGACTATATATGACCATGACACAATCAGCAGAATATGATAACTAGCAGCGTTATCTGCTATTTTTTCATTTACAGTGTGTGACTATAGGCACCCTTCCCACCCGTCTTAAGGCACATGGGGTAATTACTCCTCTAAGAACAAGAACGTGCATTACCTCGGAATTAGTGTTTTTCTCTCTCTCATGGGACAAATAGCTAATCTGTATTATGTGTATTACCGAAGGCCATACTTATCATTTTGGACTCGCAACTTCCGGTCCTTTTTTCATAGAGTGTGTGTTTTATGTTCATTGTGTGTTTGTCCTTGTATTGTCTATTTCTTCTATCAGCAGGACACGGCACCGGCTTAGCATCATTGATAAGGATAAGGAAAATATATCACTATATATCACCTTCCCTACAGGTCACCACCTATCATGATGGATGATGTATATATCATGCTTTTAAATGCTGTGTTTTTCTCTTCCAGGTTTACATAAAGTAGTATACCTATTGGGGTATTGTATACTGTGCATGTTTATTTGGCATGCTCACCACGTAGCATTAACTACATGTACATACACTATTTTTTGATACTTTTTGACATCTCTTTGTATTATATTGTTAGTGTAGAAGGGATCTTTTTGGTCCTGACGAAGAAGCCAGGGAGGGCTTCGAAACATGTTGACGATATAGGAGGAACTGCTCATCATAGCATTGTACCTCCAAACTATTCCCCACTTTTAACAATACCAGCTCCAAGGAATATTAAAGTTTTTAGTCCATAGAGCCAGGTATTTTTAAATTTAGAATCACTCCTGACCCTTCTACTCACTTTCCTACACTACACACAGTTTTTCAAGAACAGTGCTCCCGCGTAGTCGTAGGTCGTATCACGCCCCGTCCCGCAGCGGGGCGGGAAGACCCCTATGATGAAACATGACACCAAGGGCCCTTTTAGTGTGTGAGGGGTATTTTAACAAAGCTGTGTGCTTTCCACCAGTGTAGGAAACACACGTAGTCTGGGAGGACACAGTTATAGATCAGCCTGAGGGTGGAACTTTTTGTTTCTTATACATTGACTAGAGGAGGATGTATCCACCTCCATTGCTCTTCTGAGCATTACCTCTTCACTCCCCCTTTTTTTTTGTTTTTTGATTGTTGAGATGTAGCTATGTCTGGTCTATAGAAGGATTCACCACTGACCTTTCAGACAGCTTGAGAGGGTTTAGAAGGCCACAAGGGAGAAGGGAGAAGGGAGAAGGGAGAGGGAATGGTATACTTCTACTTCAGATTTTGGATGCAATCTCTTCTTCATTGTGTTCAGGACTTTAGTGAATTCAACAGCCTGAAATGAAACTGTGGAGGGATAAGGTTCCCATCACTAGATGCAACATTATTTTAGTCCCCGTTACTGTACTTGAAGTGCCAGAATGTTCACCATTTGTGTTAGATGGACTGTCTTGTTGAAATAAGATGAACATACCTGGATAAACATTTATTATCTAAAGGTAAATGTTGGAAATCTTTTGTGTGGTTTTCCCCGTTTTTTCTTTATTTAACTGGGCTCTTTGTTATTGGCCATAGGACCCTGTGCATTTTAATCCTGCTAACCAGTGGTGAAGTGCTTGTGCTCTCCGTTTTAAACATGGTGGTATTGGCATACACTTAATTGACATATTTAATTTACTTATAACTTCTTATTATATGGTACTACATGTACATAGGGCCTGTTAATTAAATACCACAAGTAGGCAGTAGCAGTCATTTGCCACCCACTAAATTAGCATTGTCAAACATGTCTCAAGCCCTGCCCTTGTCACCTGTGTGTGCAGTTTAAAATTACCATTTCGACCTGGCAAAACAAACCTTTTACCAGGCATAAACCTTTCTTTTCGGTACTTATAAATAACCTTTAAGGTAAACCCTAAAGGCTGATGTGGCAAGGTGCATGGTATTTAAAAAGCAGGGCATGTATATTTAAAGTTAATAATGTCCTGGCTGTGAAAAACTTACAAAGTCATTTTTCACTGTTGCAAGGCTGTCCTTTCCATAGACAAACACTGATTTTGAACCCAAGACCCCAGAAGAGTCTCCAAGGGTCATTTGGCTGACCTCCTGTTTGAGCTACAGGGACACAACAATCTTCCTGTGGCCTTTCCTGCAACTTTCAAGCTGACCAGTTCCAACTGTACTTGCCCTAGATCTTGATGATGGCCTCTGCAGGAGTGAGTCTCGATCTCCACGTTTTCTCTAAGGTCCCGGGTCCTTGGCTTGAGTCAAAGTGTACTCCTTCTAAAGTTTTCTGTAACATGGATCTTCGAAATGGATAGGGGAATGGGATCAACCTGCTAAACTGATCAGATAAAGGTGCATCACTGCTTGGCCAAAGATAAAGGTTTCTCTCACTACGTTCTTATCCACAGCAGCAAATCCAATCCAGCGGGAGTTCACGGAGAAGGTGTCGTGCCTCACTGGCCTTACCAGCTACAGCCTGCAACCTTGCATCCTTGTCCCTCTGGAAGAATCCAAGCTCTAAAAAAGTGGCTAAGTCCAAAAGTAGAAATCCACACCAGGAAAAGGTGAACAAAAGTATCCGGCCAGCAAGGGACCGTCTTTGGTCATCAAATTCAAATTTCTCCCACTCTGAGCTTTCCTGTCAAAAGTCAACAGCTTCACCCTGAACTCTGACCAGTTATCCGCCGACCTAGAGCACTCTTGGGACACACCCTGATGCCTTGCCCCATTGAGGATATTTGAATTCCATCCCAGAGTCTAAGTCAGAAGGTAAAACTTTACACTGAAATGTACGTTGGCCTTAACATCTGACTTTGACTCAGACTAGTGCAACCAAACGGCCTCAATTGATGCCTAATGCTTTATGATGCTTTTTTTTCACCTTAAACATAAAAAATTAATCATATCAGTGATACTTATTGGATTTTTGTCATTTTAGTGTCATTCTTTTTTATACAAATGTGCTCTATTTTTGTAAAGTAGTTTAGGATTTGTTTTATGTTTTTGCTTTATTTCTGTTTGAGTACTGCATAAATGCTTTACACGTTGCTTCCAAGTTAAGCCTGACTGCTCTGTGTCAAGCTACTAGAGGGTTAAGCCCAGGTTTATTTAGAGATTTTTGTAGTTCACCCTGACAAGGACTGTGATTATTTACTGTGATTGCTATTTCACCCCTCTCAACTAATACTCCAATTTCTTATATTAAATAAAGATAGTTCAGGGTTGCCGTGGGCTTACTGAAGTCCCAAAATCATAACGTGCCATATAAGTTGTAAGTCAAGAAATTGATGGAGAAAGAACAAAAAGGCAACTGGGAAAATGTATGCCATTGGTGTAGGTGATATTTAACTTACCTAGTTGATCTGAGCAATGTTTGACTTTTTTAGAATCATGTTATATTAGGGTTTGTTTTTGGGAATATGCCTTACCTTAAGATACTGTTGCTAGTCGATTAGACATGCAAATGATGTGGATGGCAATGCAGCCATTTTGTTAAAGTGCTGCTAGTACTGGCTTCTCAAGATACCTCTGACTGTTTAATGTTTTAGAACTGCCAATTTTGCCAGGTGGCACTCCATCATGTCAGGCGCTGCTCAGGATATTTGTAGCACAGGAGTTCATATCATGACCAACTTGTTGGCTCCATGAGAAACCCCACCAAGACTCTTGAGATTTCCATGGTATCACTAGAGGCCTTGTAACATCCTGTAAAGATATCTGCACGTTATAAGGGGGCATAACAATATTATAGAGCATGATTCATGAACCTAATAACCTTACCAGCAGCCCCTGATATGAAGAACAACATTCTGGGGCAGTATTATAGAACTGCCCCGGAGGCGCAACGGGTGTTTGCACCCGCTTTGCATGCCCCCGGGGCACTTTGGTATTACAGATGCAGACGTTTGTGTGTCCCTTTCTGTAATGCCTTCTGTAATGCCTTAGTGCTGGTGCACATAAAGCACCAGCACTATCTGCAGAGGGCATTCCCTCATTTGCGTGGCCCCATGCAAATTAAGGAATCCGTTTGCCCACACCGTATTACAGTCGCGGACGCAGAGACAATTAAGCTATGAGGAGGCGTACTGACAGTGTGCCACCAAAAATGTGGTGCAGTGTCAGTGCGCCCCTTAAAAGCTGCCCTCTGGTGGGTGGAAAGGGGATCCCATGGACCCCCCCAGGCATTCCCTTGCTGGCGGGTGCAGTCACTCACTGCACCCACCTGCAAGGGGATCTCTAATCCCCCTTCAAAGTGCAGGCAGGTGCTGCCTACACTGTGAAAAAATGGAGCAGCTTCAAAGCAGCCGCTCAGTTTTTCACAGAAGTGCGCTGCCCCCAGGGCAGTGCAAGTTCACAATGGCCCTGAGGGCACCGTAGTCACCATAATGTGGTTAATTTTCATTGTTTGCGCGGGGCGCACCGTATAAACGGTGCGCCTGGTGCAAACAATGAAAATGCGTCATTTGAATAATACGAGCCCTGATATTATTCACACACTTTACAGCATCTTAGGGACACTATCTTACCATGCTGTACTGCACCCTAGGGACACAAAATAGGCAGACTGCACTGTCCCCTAGGGTCACTAACCCACTACACCGCCCCACATTCTGGGGGCACTAGGCAAACACACCACTCTGTGTCATTGTAGTGCTATACATTATATCACACTACATTGTTAAGACACTATGTCAATGAATATAGGGCATACACAAATCTTGAATGCAAATTGTGGACCCATAACCATTAATTGTCACTACTACAGTATATAGTAATTAGCAGTACACATTGTGCGCATTAATAATCCCAAGTTGCGTACAGAATAAGGAATTAGACACACTTTCCACATGATTTCCCCCATTCTATGTGTACGCAGAGCAGAATTGCAGGTGTGCATTATATCCCATATTACCTGCTATAAATGACAATGATGTGCTGCTACATCACTGTGCTGCCAGGTTCTAGATCAAACCTGCACCACTTTCTAGGATAACAAAGTCCACAAAACCCTTTCACTGCATCCCTGGGTAGATAGAACATACCACAGTGCAGATATCCTGGCGATAATAATAAGGCACACTTCACTGCACTGCACCCTAGATGCACTGACATAATCTAAAGCAGTGTATCATGGGGAAAACAACCCATCAACTTGCTCTTGGGCACTAACTAAAAATCATGCACTTCATTCTAGGGGAACCACTCTGACACATCCCTGCATTTTAGGAAAACTACCCCAATGAAGTTTACAGCAAATTATTTTCTGTAGAAGCATGCAAAGAGTGTGAATCTTTAAGATAGGAATAAAAGCACAAAGGAAACCTATGTCCAATGAAAATCAGCAGAATAGATCACCACACTGTATAAGGGTTTTGTGTTCTACATAGCTTCCTGGAGTTTTAGGTGCCTTAGGTCATTACAAACTGCTAGGTAAGCTGCACAGATCTTTTTGCAGATTTTGCCTAGCTGCTCTCCATGATTTCTTTCTCCTTCCAATCATAGGGGGAGATTCAAAAGGTAAATGTACACTTTTGTGTACGTTTACTACTTTTCGATATTCACAAAGGTAAACTTAGACCAAAAGTCATACTTTACTACTTTTCGGTATTCACAAAGATAAACTTAGAGAAAAAGTCTAACTTTAACAGTAGTAACTTACCTTTGTAAATACCGAAAATTAGTTAAGTTAAACTTTTGGTCTAAGTTTACCTTTGTGAATACCGAAAAGTAGTAATGTTAGACTTTTGGTCTAATTTTATTTCTGTGAACATGAAAAAGTGATAAAGTTAGATTTTGGTCTAACTTTACCATTGTGAATCGTGCCCATGGTATGATGCTATACAAAAGGGGATGATGGACGGAACGTTTGAGCCAATCAAACACTCACCCCCAGTCAACTGATCTGGGTTTAATCCATCATCATTCTTTAGCTCACTCCACCACCCCAGTTCAGACATGGCCATATGCAAATCAGTCTGACCCTGTGCCTCATGGGAACAGTCCAGCCCGAACTGCCAAGCCATGTCTTCCCTGGACCGGAAACAAGCATCCTAGGACCGGTTTCTGGCATTCCAGCCGTCATCAGCCAGGCTTGCTTGAATCCAGTGGCAAAGTGAGCAAGGGACCCACGTCTGGGCATACCCCGCCAACTTAGGGCGAACAAAGCGATACAAAAGGGGATGATGGACGGAGCGTTTGAGCCAATCATACACTCACCCCCAGTCAACTGATCTGGGTTTAATCCATCATCATTCTTTAGCTCACTCCACCACCCCAGTTCAGACATGGCCATATGCAAATCAGTCTGACCCTGTGCCTCATGGGAACAGTCCAGCCCGAACTGCCAAGCCATGTCTTCCCTGGACTGGAAACAAGCATCCTAGGACCGGTTTCTGGCATTCCAGCCGTCATCAGCCAGGCTTGCTTGAATCCAGTGGCAAAGTGAGCAAGGGACCCACGTCTGGGCATACCCCCGCCAACTTAGGGCGAACAAAGCGATACAAAAGGGGATGATGGACGGAACGTTTGAGCCAATCAAACACTCACCCCCAGTCAACTGATCTGGGTTTAATCCATCATCATTCTTTAGCTCACTCCACCACCCCAGTTCAGACATGGCCATATGCAAATCAGTCTGACCCTGTGCCTCATGGGAACAGTCCAGCCCGAACTGCCAAGCCATGTCTTCCCTGGACCGGAAACAAGCATCCTAGGACCGGTTTCTGGCATTCCAGCCGTCATCAGCCAGGCTTGCTTGAATCCAGTGGCAAAGTGAGCAAGGGACCCACGTCTGGGCATACCCCCGCCAACTTAGGGCGAACAAAGCGATACAAAAGGGGATGATGGACGGAACGTTTGAGCCAATCAAACACTCACCCCCAGTCAACTGATCTGGGTTTAATCCATCATCATTCTTTAGCTCACTCCACCACCCCAGTTCAGACATGGCCATATGCAAATCAGTCTGACCCTGTGCCTCATGGGAACAGTCCAGCCCGAACTGCCAAGCCATGTCTTCCCTGGACCGGAAACAAGCATCCTAGGACCGGTTTCTGGCATTCCAGCCGTCATCAGCCAGGCTTGCTTGAATCCAGTGGCAAAGTGAGCAAGGGACCCACGTCTGGGCATACCCCCGCCAACTTAGGGCGAACAAAGCGATACAGTAGTAACTTACCTTTGTAAATACCGAAAATTAGTTAAGTTAAACTTTTGGTCTAAGTTTACCTTTGTGAATACCAAAAAGTAGTAATGTTAGACTTTTGGTCTAATTTTATTTCTGTGAACATGAAAAAGTGATAAAGTTAGATTTTGGTCTAACTTTACCATTGTGAATCGTGCCCATGGTATGATGCTTAGCGGGGCTGGACTAGTATATCACCTGCTCTCGCCGCACTATCTAAGCCTTGTCTGCTGATATTAGGTATGGGCTTAAGCGAGACTGAAAGGGTGAGACATATTTTAAGGGGCTACGTAAATCGGTGGCACAATAAGTGCTGCAGGTCGACTAGTAGAATGTATTTTGCTGGCCCTGGGCATATGGTATACCACCTTCCTAGGGACTTATATGTAAAATAACACGTCAACCGGGTGTTAGCCAATTTTACCATGTTTAAGGGAGTGAGCAAAGCACTTTAGCACTGGTTAGCAGTGGTAAAGTGCACAGAGTTCCAAGGCCAACAGAAACGCATTCAGCAAAACAGGAGGGAAGAAGGCATAATGTTTGGGGGCAGACCAACCTAAGGCTGACTATTCTAAGAGTGCTCATGTGCTTATGCATTATGATGTGTTATAGACAAAATTAAACTAAATAAAGAATACATAATTAATTCGAAGAATATATTAGTATTTCTTTGTCTGTAAGCTTAGTATACTGAAATATGCGTGTTTTAATGATGCAGAGCTGAAACAAATGTGAACACATACACACTGAAAAAACAAACAATAATTGACAATAAAAGAATGGAAAAATGAATATGAGTATGTTCATGAAACAAAATATAAGAATAAAAAGGAAATAGATGAAGCACCAGGCATCAGTTAACCAATCAGAAAAGGGCCTCAGGGTCCTTTCACTAAATCAATATAAAAATCAAAAATGGTAGAAGAGGATGAGTGCTGGGTGAATAGCTAATGATAGAAAACACAAATAGTGCAGAGGAAAGCTGCTCCATGAAGAAGGTCAGATCAGTGGGTCAAGGAGGGCTAATGGGAGGTAGCTTAAGAGAGATTAGCAGAAGAAGGAGGAGCATTGTCAAAGGAAGAAGAGAATGAAGAAGCAGAAATCAAAAGCAGAATCTGCAGTGGAAGAGAGTAACAAACAAACATGTAATTCTATAGACACCAAACTCGTTCAGTTTGCCTTCTCCCAATTGGAAGTTACAGCTTATTAAATGTAATGAGGTACCTCCAATGTTATCCTATGTGAGAGGTAGGCCTTGCAGTATTGAAAAACAAATTTAAGAGTTTTTCACTACCAGGACATGTAAAACTTAAAAGGACATGTCTAGGTTTTTAAAGACACTGCGTCCTGACCTCTGGACTGTTCAAGGCCTACCCTAAGGGTGACTTAGATGTATTAAAGAGGAAGGTTTGGGCCAGGCAAAAGGTTTATTTTTGCCAGGTTGAAATGACAGGTTAAAATTGCACACACAGGCTGCAATGGCAGGCTTGAAGCATGTTTGCAGGGCTAATTAAGTGGGATGCACAATAAGTGCTACAGGCCCATCAGCAGCATTTAATGTACAGACCCTGGGCACACGTAGTACCACTTTACTAGGGGTCTACGTGTAAGCTAAATGTTCCAATTCAGTATAAGACACGTTTACCATGTTTAGAGGAGAGAGCAAAAGCACATTTAGCACTGGTTAGCTGTGATAAAGTGCACAAAGTCGGAAAAGCCAACAAAATCTGCTCCAGAAAACAGGAGGGCGAAGGCAAAAAGTTTAGGAATGACCCTTCAGAAAGAGACAAGTCCAACACTAGCGAGTTGCAATTATCAAAAATACACCTGAAACTATGATGTCGGTGGGTTCGACACCGACGGCTCGTTGGTGTCGGACCCACCGACATCTGCCCCTTCAGTCCGCTTACCGCATTACGATGCGGTGAGCGAGGCATCTGGCGGAGGGACCATCCGCTGCTCTTCCGATGGGCTCAAGGAGCGTCGGAGGGTCAGTACTCCCTACAATGAGGGCAGCGACTGCTCAGGCACCACCGTAAGGATTATAATCTCCCTTTCTGCCTGCCCTTTCATAGCGGTTCACCCGCCATGAAAAGGCAGGCGGAAAGTGATTTTGGGGCCCTACCAGGACCTCCTTGCCCCCGGGTCCACCTCATGTTGCCTGCCACATGGTGCAGAGATGTTTTTAATGTGTTAATTTTCTATTGGGGCATGTGCTGCAGCCCACAGCACACGCCGAAATAGAAAATATACACACAGCGGGACCGCCGACTTCTAGTCAGGAGGTACTGCTTCCGCTACGGTGCCAACCGGACGAGGGTCCGACCGGCATCATAATCAGGCCCTATGTTTCCTACTAGGTAGTTATTGTTAGGTCTGGCAGAAGTGAGCAGCAGTGATGATGTCTAGCTAAATACATTTTCTATAATAAGCTCAATACCCACGCACAGCATTTACTTATGGCTGGAAGAAAGAACTATTTTGATTCTTATTGTCAGCTTTTTTTACATGAAAACAACATGTCTAATATAGTTACATTCGGTCTTGCAGATAGATCTAGCTTGAGGCTGTGCAGTAAATTTAAAAACATTGATTACAGGTTTTTTTTTAACAAATCCTTTGATTCGTAGTGCCATCTTTTAGGAAGAAAACTTGCATTAAATATTATAAAATGGATAGAAAACTTGATAGCACTCCTTTTTCTTTGAAACAAGAATTATTTATTACCAATATTTTTTTTTGTGTTCAAATGATAATTCAGTGTCAGGTGACTACACACTGCACTAAATACAGTGTTTCTTTATTTCACAAAAATCGTTTACTTTAACTTTTTGTTATTTATAAATCTTATTATCAATTATCAAATTGTATTATACCTTGAAACCTGTGACCAGCACAGGAGTGCTTTTGTAGTGTGCTTCTAGGTTTCTGGACGAAACGAATAACAGTTAGAAATTGCATAGGGTCAATTCACAAAGGTAAATATGGCCATATATGTAAATTTGCGACCAAGTCTACCTAAGGTATGCCTGCCAGGAATTCACAAAGGGTTCCTTGCAGATATATCCACTTTTACAGGGACAGAGATCTCCGCTCTGAGTGCAGAGTTTTCCACACCTTTAAATCCCACTTGAAGGGAGTGCTTGAGGATGTTAGTGGACATTCCAATGCATGGTTAGACTTGTAGGTTTGTGAACAGCCACTAACAAGTATGTCTGTGGGTATTCATAGACTACTAACATTCTGATTTTCATTCTAGAAAGTTTTGCAGATTTATGTCAGCTACATATGAGTGTGTACATGCTTTCTTTTGTGGGATGGAAATGGATCACCCCCATATTTTGTGTAGAGGAAAATATTTCTCCTTGGGGAAATATTATTCCTGTGGAGAAAAAAAAAGAACAAAATGTGCGTGTGCACAGGAAAATCCATTCTCCCTTGTGGAGTTCTTCACCCACAGAGTACACAGTGCAGAAGGATTGCATCCTGTTGGTAGCAAATGTATCAGCTTGACTTACCCTGTCCGAGCAAATGGCTCGCACCGGAAGCTGTATAGTCCCTGTATGGACTTTGGTGCTCCCCGATTGGACCCGCCTTTGACAGACTCAGTAATGAACTAGGACTGGGACATACCCAAAAAGAAAAACAGACACGGGTCAAAGTTTTCCAGGGTATTATGTAGAAAATTATTAGGCAAAATACATGAAATAGCATTGGTCAGCTACCAATAGCAGCGTCTCCTGGTCAAAGTTCACCCTATCGCAGTGTGGCTTCTTCATCCACCAGCCAGTCCCTGCACAGCACTAAATGACATAAATATTAGGCCTGGGTGGAACTCACAGAGTTTTGCTCTGCAGCATTCTGTGGAGTTACAAAAACACTGCAAGATTCGAGGGAACTCTGCGAATGGGAGGAAAAATACCGGTCCGGCTCTTCGTCTGTTTTTTTCAAGCCAGTAGTGGATTTCACACTGAAAATCAGCACAAACAGCACCACGCAGTGCGCATGGATGTAGCCATTTTGTTTCACATGCTCTTTGCAATCTGTGCATGCTGCTGGGCCTATTTCTGTCTTTCTGTGTGTGTATTTTCTGATTTTGTCTTCTTTTTATACTTTTTCATGACTTTTTGTACTTTTTTTCTGGATTCCCTTTCCTTGTGTTCCTCTTCCTTCAGTTCTTTCTTTCTGCTTTGCTATTGTGTTATCCTACTTCTTTTTTTCACCCGGCCCGTGGCAAAAGCAGGCAGCAGCAGCGGTGCCAGTGTCACTTGCCACTCACACATCCTGTGGGCACCAACGCTATGCAGGGGTGCATCCCCACCCAATTTTTACTGAGGATGAGGTGACTGTGCTAGTATTTTGGGTCCAGCGCCACCTCCCCTCCATGCTGGCAGCTCGCGGCAGTCCTGGGAGTGGGCACGCCCTTCAGGAGCATCTGCTGCTGTGGGGTAGACTGCAGTTGTGCGTATGCCACAGCACAGAGATGCAGTGCACCATACATCAGCTGAAGCACAGCTGGGCAGATATTATTGATGGGGAACCTGACCTGCTCGACCTGCAGGGTGTTGAAGTTGTGGGTCTCAGGAGTAAATAACAATTATATTTTGTCTTCTAAAAATGCTAATTTTATTTCAAATACCATGCTGCTCACACTCAGTTAAATTTACCTTACAAATAATATTTGATACAGCTTCAGTTAGCCAGGTGCTCGGCGCTACCTACTTGGTGCTTGATTGGGCTTGTTATTTAAGAAGTGATGCAGACTCCTCTGTCCTGTCACTAAGACAGTAGTATATCAGGGAGTAAGCATTCTCTGTGCCTTTCTTTATGTTGCTCATACAGTCCCAGTCTCCCAGTGATGTGTAGTATGCATTGAAAAAGGAAACTAAGTTGGCCCATCAAAGGGGGTGGAGAAGTAAAGATCATTTGTTAAATTTATTAGTGGTTCAAAATGTAGTTTAGCAAATTAGCATAGACATTAGGCTATCTGATTTAGAATAGAACAATGCCACTGTGCATGCTTGTCAAAATATTTTGGGGAAATTAAGTGTACCACTAATCTTTTTTTATCTTCTTTATCTCTTACATCAGCACCCAAGGGCAAGAGGGTATCAGAGGAGCAGGGAAAAGGGGCTGCGACCACCACCAGCACCGTGGCAGATGGTTCTTCTGTCCCAAGTAAGTACTGTTATTAGTATTTTTTCCTAACTTTTACTTCTCCCCACTAGTAAAATAGTTTTGCCTTGTGATTTTTTTTATACTGTCTCCTTTTTTCAATGCCTCTGTCTAATGTTTGTAAAATTCTTCTTATCCCTGCATTATCCTTTTATTCTATATTTCTTGTTTCTGTAGCTGACTGCCTCCTGTCTGCAGCTTTCTTCTGCGCTTTTACAAAGCTTTCCCTCTCCCCTTATATGTCTCGTGGTACTGTAATACTAAGAGAACAGATTTTTGGTAGTATGAAGATTATAGGCCCAAGTAATCTATTATTTACCACACATGTTCATTGAGATTTCTTTCTTGCTCATGCTCAAACAGTCAAAACAAGAGAGTGGCCATGGTTATGGACCCCCTCCCCCCAATATTGCGTTATCATTCATTTGTACAGTATTCCAGCAGTTTCCATGACAGCATGGTAAGAAAGTAATGAGATCCCATTGCATTTTCCAACCAAGACCATATGTCCTTCATTGACCATTCCACCCCTTCATTGTGCTTCATTGACTCATTATAGCTCTATCCCTCCATTACCAGAAAAAGGTTTCTGGTTGGCATGACTACCTTGCTTTTCTAACATGTCAACCAGCAAACCACCCAAAATGATAGTTTTGATAGAAGATACTACTAACCGAACTGTAGTGAGATATTGATGATGTACTTTGCTCAAAATATTAATGATGAATTACTTAGGAGGCCCATAGTATTTCACCATCCGTGACCTAAGTACAGCATGGTTCAATTTGGCACTGCAGTGTTGGCAGTTCAATGGGCGTCTGCTTCAGTTAATTAGGCATTACAAAGTTTTCAATGCATTACAAAAACAAGGTGCGTTTCCCAGTGCTCACCCAGTCACTTCCTACGAGTCCTTCACTCCATTATTCTTTCCTAAGTTCTGTCCCAGCCTACCAACAAATTGAAAAATCCATTCTTGGCATGTACCACTTTTTTCTGGCCAAGTGATTTATGTGTATATATTTCATGGCTTCAATGATGGATTTACGTCTGTTCAAATGTTTCCGTTTCATCATTCGTCAACTACAGTGACTGACTAAGCAAAATCTTAGCACTTGATCAGTGTGACCTCACTGTTCTATAGCAATACTTCTACCCAGCTATACCCTCTAGCTTGCCTTGCAGTAGGGTAACTTTCCTTACTTCAAAGTGAAGGTATTTGTTACAAATAATTTGTGGTGGAGGGCGAGACCAGTAAGTAAAGGCGGACTAAGTGCCTTATTTAGAGTTTGACGGATGGGATAATATGTGACGAACATGCAAGATAAAATATATATCCTGTTTCCTTCCCTGTACTGCAGTGCATTGTTTTTTCCATTGTCTACTCACGGCAGTCAGGATATCTGCGTTATGCATGATGTGTGAGACGTAGTATTATTATTATTTATCTGCCTCTTTGGAGTCAGGGTAGAATTGAAAGACAAGAGGAGAACAGCAGGGCCATTGGAATTAAAGTAAGTTAATAAATAGTCCATTGCAGCTGCCCCAAAAACATGCTGTAGACTACAGAGGGTAGCAAAGCAAACCCAATGCTAGCATGCCTCCATTAATGTTGCACATCAAGAATACTATTAGTTGTGCTGCATACAAGCCTTACTCATTAATGAGAGGTAATTTTTCTTTTTACACATAAAGGGCCAGATGTACGAAATACTTATTTTGCATTTCCTAAATGGTGACTCTTTACCTTAAAAATCACTATTTAGGAAATGCAAAATGGTATGTACAAAAATAGAGATTCCCAAATAGTAATTCCTACAGAGTAGAAATCGCTATTAGGAAATCGCTATTTAGGTAATACCAAACCATTTGTTCCTATGAATGGTTTTTACATTTTCTAATTTGCAATTTCCTAACAGGAAATCGCAAATTAGAAGATGCTAAAGCAAGGGTGACATTCAGTCTAAGACCCCCACTTGCTGCACCCCGAAAAAAGTGGTGCACATGTAAAGCGCACATATGCCCTAAGGGCACGTGTGTGCCTAATTGCACTTTAAAAAAAGCATTTTGGAGTGGTTTTTTTAAAGTGCACATGGTTACCATCAACTTTGAGAGTATGGTAATAGCATTTCCCAAATGCCCAATTCACATTTAGGAAATGCTTTGTACATGTGAATAGGAAATCACAAATAGAAAAACCCTATTTGCAAATTCCTATTTGGGTGTCGCAAAATGCAAATTCTATAGACTTTGTATATGCCAAAAGGCTATTTAGCATTTCTTATTTGGCCAAAATAGAGATTCAGCCTGTTAAGAAAGGCTTAATAGCTCTGTACATCTGGCCCAAAGTGTCTTTTTATATTTTACTATGAAGCCTTGAAATTAAAGAAAATCACTTTTATTCTGGGGGTATTCTGGCTTAATTCCTTGCAGCCAGTGCTATTTATTATGTTATGCATGTGTGTGGAAAACTTGGCCCTGTGACTAATGGCATCAACAATTCCAATGACCCTAGGGGACTGGCAATGTTTTCCTACTGTGTCACTATATAAACATGTTTTTACACTGAGCATTACAATTTGTGTTTTTTTCTTTTTTCTTTCTCTCTCTTGACATAGCTAATTCTGCTGGTCCACCATCACAGCAGGAGATAGCCGCCCTGCTGAAGGGCCACTGGATGGAGGCCATCTATGCTGAATATCGCCGGCTGGTGGCTTTGAAGGGGGAGGAGGTGGAGTCACGTGCCACTGCCCCCAGTCCCTCCAGCCAGACACCAGTACCTCCATCCCAACCACACCATAGCCAGTGCCGCCGTCAGCTGGGATCCACACCTGCTACCCCCCCTTCTCATCATCCACAGACCACTTCCTCCGCCGCATTCTACGGAAGTAGGTGCTGCTTCTCCAAGAGGTGGCATGCCTTCATGCCCGGCTACATGCCCTGTACTGTTGATGTGGGTGGAGAGGGCAGGAATTGGGAAGGGCAGTTGAGGCATGGACTTTGGACTAGTTACTTTGGAGATTGGTGTGGAATTTATTTATTTGTTTGGGGAGGGGATGGGTCTGTTTTTTTCGTCATAAAAAAAAATGGACAGTCTGTATCTTCATATGACGGAAATCTGTCTTTTGTCTTTGCACTGCTTTTAGCGCAGCCTGTTTCTTTTAATTGACAAAAAGGTGCCCTGAAACAGTCAAATACTGTATACCGACTGTGCAACCCCTTTCCAGTAAAAATGAAATGCAAAAAATAATACTAGACCCCTACTGCAACTCCAGGCCACCCACCACAACCACAATCAAATTTAAAATTGAATAAAAGTACAAATAAATACTGGTGCATCCCCTCTATCTAACAAACACCATCATTCTACAAACGTGATGTCACAAAAACATAGGGCCTGATTTTGAGTCTGGCAGTCTTCCATCCGCCGGACTCGAAATCAGGCCCTATGTCTTCCGATCGCCAGACTCGCGGTGGCGGTCCACCGTCTGCCGCATTATGACTTTGAAAGTCATTGCGGCAGAGGACCACCGGCTGTGCCAGGGGAGCGCAACTGCACCACAATGTAAGATGCTCAGCAAGATTGGCACAGTCTTGCTGAGCATATTACAAGTTCCGCAATCGCCAGCCATTTCATGGCGGGAGGCCCCCTATGAAAAAGCTGGCGGTGGAGAAACAAAGGGGGCCCTATGGGCCCCAGTTGCGCCCACGCCATGTGGATACTCTCAGGGGGGCACATGTATTCCCCCAAAGTTCCAACACAGCATAGACGTCACTTTGCTGGAACTTATTTCCCGCTCCCATTACAGTGCCTGTTTTACAGGCACCGACTTGGGAAAGGCGAAGAACCGTCTGCCATACATGAGTTCAACTCGTAATACGGCGTGCATTCTTTGCGTGGGTTTGGCGCAGCTGTGCTGGCAGAGAGCCGGTGCAACTGCACCAAACTCATACTCAGCCCCTTAGTCCTTGTAATCCAATAGTATATATATGCAGCAGGAATTGCAGACAAAGAAATTGATCCTTTCACCTTGAAATCGACATGAAAAGTGATGAGGAGATTGACAAACCTCTACAGTACCAAGAAGACTACTTACTTTCACTCACCAGTGAACTCTTGACCTGCAGGAATTGCACCAAGGAATGAATTACCACTGAGCTCAATTAATGAACTTGCACAATATAAATGTTACATCCCTATCTTGATGTAACTGATAATACCTCTCAGTACACTTCACCTTAGCAGACAGTTAAACAATTCAACAAAATCTAACTGAGGTACCTCTCTTCAACCTTGTGCCGTATATATGTAATATCAAAAATCGAAAGATAGTATCAAAAACACAATAGTAATAAAATTTAAAGTCCGTCCACCACATTCCACCACAATGCTCCTACTACAAGTACAAACATGCACTGCCTGAAGGCTCACTTGTCCCTCACTTATCACTTGCACATAAGTACCTATTGTTACTTACGTTGTCCTTCTACAGGTTACAACTACCTCATCCTCAGGGACCAGAATCAGGTCGGGGCAGGGTCGATTTGAATTTCAGTGAGAAACCAGCTGAGCCATGAAGGTACAGTAGTCGATTCTATATCCAAATGGGTTCATTTAATGCTGATCGGATCGAGTCAGAACCATCAGCTCTGATACCAGATCTGTTGGCGCGCAAATCTGTATCACCTTAACTTACCCTGTGTGTGCCAACAGCTCACACCAAGAGTGATTTTTTCCAACCAGATTTTATTGGTGTTTAAAGACAAATACATTACATACATTCAATGTTCATCATCCATGTCCCCTCTTGCATTGTTACCCATTTGTAATAGTGGTATCATCCTCTGGCTTGTTGTTGATTAACAGTCCCATTAAACAAAACATTCCCTCCTCCCCCCTTGAGTTGCGTGTGATAGACAGGCACATCCTGTGTGTGATGATATGTTTGCATGGAACATTCATCCCTCACACCAAGAGTGATGTAGTCCCTTTAGGGATTTTGGTGATCCCTGATTGGACCCATCTCTGCCTTTTGTGATACTCAGTAATGAACTAGTGCTGTGACATTCTCAATAAGAATGAAAGACACTGGTCAAAGTTTCAAGGCATTATGTAGAAAATCATTAGGCAAAATACATGATTAGCACTGGTCAGATTAGCAGCAACAATAGAGATAAAAAGTACCAAGAACTCAGCAAAAGTTCAGAATAGACTTGCTTTCTAAGAATGGGAAAATTGGGGTTCCATCTAAAATACAGGTCCTTTTATAGGACTTTTAGATAAAGGATTACCCACATTACTACACAAATGCATGGTTCCTCAGATATGCAACAATGAGAAACAGGCAACAAGAAACATTTTACTACAGAATACATTTGAAGATTTTCTCATAATACTACTATTAGTTACTACTATTAGTTTAGATTCAGAGGCTCCCAGAGTTGATTCAGGTAACATGAACAGCAGCATTGCATACAGAGTGGTCTGAGACAGCTAGGTTGTTATTGGTTAGGTACATCTTAATCCCAAAGACTGGGAAAGTGCACAATTCTCAGAGCAAAGGCAACAACAACAACAAACTTTTTTTTTGTTGCAATTTTTTTATAGCGTGAACTTTTCCCTAAGATATTGGAGCACTTTACATGAGCACCAATTACATTACACAAGGACACATTCATTTTTGGTAGGCACGGGGAGATTAACTGATGTGCCTAGAATCACAGGATGTTGAGCCACACCGAGACTCAAACCTGGTTCCCCAGCTCCAAAGTCGGCAGCTCTGGCCGTTGCGCCACATCCTTGCTGTGCCATTTCAAAATTAAAGACAATACTCTTTCAGTTATGTTAGTGCAAGCTCGACTTTAAACCCATTGCAAGCTTAAAAAAGATAAAACAATGTTCACAATCCCTAAAATGGAAATCACATGATTTGCCAAGGAATTTGCATCTAAGCCATCGTCAGGAGAAGCTTTCCATTCAAAATCCTTTCGGAGTTTGTGAATTCCATGAAGTAATACAACTAAATTTGGATGTACATTTAAAAAAGCTGAGTTTAGTTTTACCGCTTTTTTGTGACGAGGCCCCAAAGTGTTTACCGGATGTATTAAACCACATCCTATGCTTTTGACTTACAACTGTGTAAAATGAAAAGAGGCATTAATTGTGTGTTCAGTGTTCCTGTTAGTGTGCACAAGCTTTATCGCCCGCGCATATTGTGCTCTTTCACATGTAATGTTGCTACTGCATTTGGACAAAATATCGAATCAGAAATATTATAAAACATAAATATAGTCTCAAGAATGTTGTGATTCAATAATATCATTCTTTTAAATATCGTTGTAAAAATATAGTTTTAGGTGTTGTTTAAAATATTATGTACTTAATACCAATGTAGTTAATATCTTTGTAAATAATATCGTTGTTTAGTGTTGAAAATTGTGCATTTTATTCTATTTTAAATTGTATATGTTGTATTTATTTATAATAATTGTTTTTAATTTGTGAGTAATATGTAGATATAACAATGTTTGTTTTCTTATTGAAGTTGTTTAGATTTTGTTTTTCATATGTAGAAATATTATGTTTAGGAGTGGGATATTGGGTTTTTTAGGAGAGAAGCATGGGAAGTGTTTTAAAATTATAATGTATTAGTGTATATCTTTTATGTTTAACATTTTTTGCTATTCAAAAAACAAAATTAGCAGCAGGGTGTTAGGTTAATAGGGGATAAGGGCGGTGAGATATTTTAATAATAGTTAATAACATTTTGAAATAAAATATTTTATTACAATTGTATATACTTTGAATATTGTAAAGTAAAATTTACATTTTTTATGAATGTTTCTAAAAATATTTTTATTTACATTTCTTTTTATTAAATAGTATTGTTATGTTAATTGAAAAATTATGTACTTTTACATTTGAAATATATGTAGGAAAAATTAGGAAATTCTGCAAAATATTTAAAATTATTAGCAAAATATTTTTGGTTGTGTAGGATTATTTTTAAGAAATCTAAAAAAATTGATTTTTTTTGGAAAAAGTAACATTTATATTTAAAATTTAATTTTTTTTTTTTTTAAAGTTGTGTAATTTAAAAAAAATGACAACATATGCTACTTTGGATATAAAATATGTTTTTTGATTTATATTGACCTTTTTGAATTAGTTTAATAAAATATTTGGCAAAAATATTGCCATGTTTGAAAAATGTATAAAAATTAAAATATGCACATTATTTTGTATCAAATGTATTATTAGAAAAAAATAATTATATTTAAGCATGTTTAATTTTTTTTGGGCTAATTATTTATTTGTGGTAATATTTTAATATATGTTTTTTAAGTGTGTTGTAAAATGTGGTGGGAATGCTAAATATATTTTTAGTAGTTTGCAATATTTGTTTTTACTAACTTTGTGATAGCGTGGGTATTATAATTGTTATTTATTTAGTGTTCTACACCTTCCCCTGTGTTTCTTTGGCGTTCCCACGGGGGGCCTATAAATTAGGCAATGCAATAGGAACGTCAAAGGAAGTTCTAGCACGGCATGGATTGTGAAGACCATGCCGTTCTGGAACTGGGGGTGCATGCACACAGCTGCATTCACATGGAGGCAGGAAGGGGGCCCTGTAGGCCCCCGTTCTTTCCTCAGCACCACTGTTTTTATCCAGGGAAGATCTCCATAAAATCAGTTGCGGTGAGGAAAGTCGTAATATGCTTGGCGGAACCACGGTGGTCCTGCCAAGCATATTGATGCCTCTTGACCTTTGAGCCTCTCCCAGGGAACGGCGGTTCCGTGGCGGAGTCGGTGGTCCAGTGCGGCACAACCGCCAAGGTCAGAATGTGTCAGTCGGAAGACCGCCACCGCCGCCCCACAACTAGTCTGGAGGTCCAAGGACTGCCAAACTCGAAATTAGGCCCTAGGGGGCCCATTACGATACCCGGCGTAAAAGAATCCGCCAGGCATGGAAGCGGCAAAAATCCGCCCGCACACACCGTCTGAACACCGACCACGCCATTACGATTACACAAACCGAAAACCGCCATCGGCGAAAAACCACACAAGATACCGCCCGCCATCGTCCGAGTCGGAGTCAAACCGCCCGCCACGGACGGAAACACGCACGACAACACAAAACCGCCCGCCCTCACGGCCGACACACCGCACGTGAGATTACGATCGCACCGCCATGAGCGCGGGAAAACTACAAATATACCGCCCGCCTGCGCAAACAACGCCGATGAGAATCGACACGGCAGAAGCCATGGCGCCCACGTCCCTGCACAGAAACCATCCGCTGACAAAAACAATCGCACACAACATGGCCAACAAGTCCACACAGCAAGGCACGCACAAATACACAAGCACAGTACACATCCCGAAAACACCCCCTGGACAAACAAAAACTACAAAGGCCAGAACCCCAGACACAACACACCTGAAAACAACAGACCATGAGGACACACCCACATAGGTAAGTACAAAAGCAGCACTCCCACAGACCACAACCCCTTGCAACATTGCAAACTAGAGAGGAGAGGAGAGGACACAGTGACACAGCAAGGACAGCAGCACACCACAGAAACGCACACATCACAACCACCACCACCACCACCACCAAACACCGGCACCACAAACCCCTGCACATTACACAACACACACCGCACCAGCACCACAAACACCATGGCACCACAAAGAATGCCCAAGTTCACGCCCATTGAGCTGACGGTCATGGTCAACGAGATCATCAAGGTGCACCCACAAATCTATGGGAACCTGGTCCAGCACACACCACTAGCCACCAGAAACAGAATGTGGAACCGGATCGTAGACCAGGTCAATGCAGTCGGGACCCTGCCCAGGAACAGAGTCGAAATAAACAAACGGTGGAATGACGTCAAGAGCCTGGTCAAGAAGAAGGAGACCAAGAACAGAGAGCTGGCAGCCGTCACTGGCGGAGGGAATCCCGTGCTCTTCAAGACCTTCAAAGCGTGGGAGGAGAAGGTGCGAGTCATCATACATCCCGAGATCCTCGCCGGATTAGCAGGGGAGTGGAGGCTGGTAAGTACAAACTAATGTATACCAGCACACCGCTATGTACTCACATGCACTACCACCATGCCACAGCTCCCAGGGACAAACACCCCCATATCCAGCACACAATACACAACACATCACACACACATGCAACAGACACCACCACACACAGCCCAAACAGAACAACTGTAAGATGCGTGGGGACATGTGTACACTCAGCCAGCCACGTAACCACCAACAGGTCCCCAAATATGCCAGAAGCGCCACAACGAGCACCCACCACACCCATGTGTCCGCCATAGCTGCACTAACCGACAAGTAACAGGTAAGTGGCAGGAACACAAAGTGCAGTGGGTGGGAGGGTGGACAGCCCAAGTACAAAACACACCAGGCCCCTAGTCCCACAGCACAGCAAGGAGGAGCATCCCCCACAGCCACGTGTCAGCCACCGCAGTGCACAATGACAGCCGAAAGGTAGACATCACGGTCCACAGCAATCGGTGTCAGTGGGTGTCCAGCCACCACCACGACCCACAACACCCCCCACCCCCACAGACCTGCAACATGGAGCACCCCCGCTTAGAACCATGTGGCATCCAGTACAGTGCACGCCCGAACAACCTGCAGGTGGGAAACTGGACAGGGCTGGATTACTGGAGGCATGAGGACCGTAACACGACCAACACATGGGACATGTCACGTAGCAGACGAACACGCAGCACCGCCCACCGTCACGAACAAGTGAACAATGTGCACACGGACATGAACCACAGACTCACACCTCACATGACCCATCACAGACACAGCAACACCCAAGGAGCCACGTCTGCATGCACAAGCCACACTGAATATAGTACCACACGGCAGCCACAGTGCAACTCATCACACACAACCGAAACACCATTGAAGTCCTGTCCATGTAGCCCCTACTGCCTGTCAACCACACACCCCACAACTACGCCTATGTAAGACAAACAACACTAGACGCAACAGAGCGGAACAACATAAATGCACACGAACACCACTGAACCCATCAAACACACAGACACACCATGCACATACAACATACCATCCATCCCATCCGTCAGCCCCAGTCTCATGAAAGGCATGTCATCCGCACAGCTGCCACACATACAGCAGTCACGCTAAGATACATGCCCATGACCAACCATGTGCCAGAAGTCAATGAAGCGCACGACACACTGTGAGCAACAACACACAACATGGGCCACACCCCCCACGAGCACTGCAGTGATGCACATGGCACAGGGCAGCACGCACACCAAGGAGATGGGACAACTGCAATACGTTGGCTGGCACACAACCATCACTCACTCATAACGATGCGTCCAATGCCATGTCCAGTAATCACAACAGACAGCAAATATGCAGGCCATGTCAGGCATGCACACACCTCAGACCATGCACTGTCATGCTGCCACAACACGTCACGTTCGGCACCCATGGCTCACAGCATGTACCCCAAAGCATATTCCCTCCCAAATGCGAATCTGGGGCATGGCCCCCATGTTGCCATATGCGTTCCTAAGCGTTCCATTTGAACCCCAAAAGCATATTCCCTCCCAAATGCGAATCTGGGGCATGGCCCCCATGTTGCCATATGCGTTCCTAAGCGTTCCATTTGAACCCCAAAAGCATATTCCCTCCCAAATGCGAATCTGGGGCATGGCCCCCATGTTGCCATATGCGTTCCTAAGCGTTCCATTTGAACCCCAAAAGCATATTCCCTCCCAAATGCGAATCTGGGGCATGGCCCCCATGTTGCCATATGCGTTCCTAAAGCGTTCCATTTGAACCCCAAAAGCATATTCCCTCCCAAATGCGAATCTGGGGCATGGCCCCCATGTTGCCATATGCGTTCCTAAGCGTTCCATTTGAACCCCAAAAGCATATTCCTTCCCAAATGCGAATCTGGGGCATGGCCCCCATGTTGCCATATGCGTTCCTAAGCGTTCCATTTGAACCCCAAAGCATATTCCCTCCCAAATGCGAATCTGGGGCATGGCCCCCATGTTGCCATATGCGTTCCTAAGCGTTCCATTTGAACCCCAAAAGCATATTCCCTCCCAAATGCGAATCTGGGGCATGGCCCCCATGTTGCCATATGCGTTCCTAAGCGTTCCATTTGAACCCCAAAAGCATATTCCCTCCCAAATGCGAATCTGGGGCATGGCCCCCATGTTGCCATATGCGTTCCTAAAGCGTCCCATTTGAACCCCAAAAGCATATTCCCTCCCAAATGCGAATCTGGGGCATGGCCCCCATGTTGCCATATGCGTTCCTAAGCGTCCCATTTGAACCCCAAAAGCAAAGTACAAACCAGACCCAGGATGGGCCAGGAGCCCGCATACACCAGAGTCACAATAAGTAGGGGCACAGCAACACACCCATCGGCATGGCCAATCCGTCCCATGCCACATGTGCACAGCACACAGTCCCATTGCCAAGCACACACAACTACAAATAGTACAGCCACACACACGCCTCCGGGAAACCCATGTACGAGATTGCACGAACTGTGAATGTCAGACGACAAATACATACTTCGCCAGGTGCAACACAATAACAAATCTCATTCTCTCCACAGGTGACGAACTGCTGGATGCTGGGGATGGAGACAGCAGCCAGCACAGCCAGCCTACAAGCCCCCAACGAGGACACACGGATGTGGAGGATCTGTCCACCTCTTCGGACACGGACCACCAAGCAGGCCCATCTGGTGTGGCAGGGCCCAGCCGCTCCCCAGGACCCCTCCTACCCACCAACCCATCATCCAGGGCTGCTGAACATTCCCAGCCCCCTGCTGCCACTGTCGTTGCGGCCACACCCACGGTCATTGCGGCCACACCCACGGTCATTGCGGCCACTACCACTGCCGCAACCGCCACCATCGCCGCACCGAGCACCACCGCCGCCACCACCACCACGTCTTCGCTGGCACCAGCCCCAGCGCAGGTGGTGGCCCGGCCGACTGGATCCACCCTGGGAGCCACAGCGAGGACCGTGGTGAGCAATGTGGCTAGTGGGCAGGCCGGTGGCAGCAGGACTGGTAGGAGGAGCAGGGTCAGGGAAACGCCAGCCTCCCCTGGGAGCCATGCCCTGCCTCAAATGGCCAGAGTCCTTGGGGCCTATGAAGAGGCCCAAGGACAATGGGCCAGGTCAGCTACAGACACGCGTGAGGTGCTGGGGGTGCTGAGGTCCATGGACGCCCGTATGGGCCAACTCGTAGACCTCATGGGCCAGCTGGTGGTGGCGGTGAGGTCACAGCCAGGGACAGCAGCTCCCCCTCCGCCACCACCTGCCGGGGCGCAGGGTCGAGCAGCAGTGTCCAGTTCCCCTGCGTCCACAGCCAGTGAGCACACCTCAACCACCAGCATGTCGCAAGCAGGCACCCCCCTCGCAAACGTGGAAGGGGCCGTCCAGAGTGGAAACAGATCTCCCGGGAGGACTTCGCACGCTCCAGGCGCAAGTGAGGCAGCCAGCCAGCCTTCCTTGACCACCCACTGCATTGACTTGGACTACGATCCCACTCCACACAGCCATCTGGATGGCATGTGTGTGTTGGACTATGGACATAGAACCAGTGGGTACACCCTGAGCATCACGCAGCCATGACCAACAGCTCATTGTCACTGCACGCACCACTTTTGTCATCACCTTACACACAATCACATGTCACAGTTTGAAATAAATGCACCTCTTACACAAACTGCTGTTTGTGCCCTGTGTTTTATTTGTACGGAATACAACGGCCACCTTGGGCGGAAAGGCACCTGATGCGTGGCATGGCAATGGAACCGGAGGGCCTGTAGGGACCTAGGGGTGGGAGACAGAACAGGAGCACATTCAATGAGTGTGTCACACACCCATCACACAGTACATGTCAACAACTACAAGCAATGTACACACATCGCACAGAGCAATAGGGCACAATGCCACAGCCACCAACAGTGGCATACAACCCTGGCCATGGAGCGTTGACACACAGCACGCAGTGAACAAGCGGCCACCCTGACACAGCACACACACACCTGCACAGATACAGCCACATCAGCCGTCGTACATGGACACTCACCGTCAAGTGAAGTAGTGGGCGATGAGCTGCTGCCGCACATTACCAGCTTCCTCCTCTCCGCTGTCCTCCTCACTCGAGCTGTCCTGGTCTGCGGGCTGGGGCCCTGGTTGATCTCCGTCATCCACGATGAGGGGGATCTGCTTCCGAATGGCCAGATTGTGCAGCATGCAGCACGCCACCACTATCTGGCACACCTTCTGTGGGGAGTACGCCAGCGCACCCCGGTGCGGTCCAGGCACCTGAACCTGGACTTGAGGAGGCCAAAGGTACGCTCGACCACACGTCTGGTCCTCCCATGTGCCTCATTGTAGCGATCGTCTGCTGGGGTGCGAGGATTCCTCAATGGACTGAGCAGCCATGCCCCATTCGGGTACGCAGAGTCACCTGGGTGTGAGGGACACAGAGAACCGTTGCTATTCCAACTGGACAGGGGACAGCATCGCACAACCAGCACGCTACACCACTCCACATACTCACCGACAATACAGCCACGATCCTGTTGCAGATTGGACATCAGTCGTGGCAAGATGCTGTTGCGCATTATGTGTGCGTCATGGGCCGAGCCTGGGAACTTTGCACACACGTGGGTGATCACCATGTCCGCAAGGCACACCACTTGCACATTCAGGGAGTGCGTGTGCTTCCTGTTGCGGTACAGGTGCTCAGTGGCCTGTGGTGGAACAAGGCCAACATGTGTGCAGGCAATGGCTCCAACGACGTGTGGGATTCTGCCAAGGGCATAGAATGCACCCTTCACTGCCGCCAATTCATGAGTCCTGGGGAAGCGGATGTACCTGTTTCGGTACAGCATCATGGCTGCCAGTACATCCCTCAGCACCTTGCTGAACATGGGCTGGGACATCCCTCCTCCACTGCCCACTGTGTGCTGGAATGACCCAGTGGCGAAGAAATGCATGGCGGCCATCACCTTAGCCGTGGGGGTGACAGCTGTCGGATACACCCTGCGGGGACGGAGATGGGGTTCCAACATGGCAGACAGTCGATGCAGGGTTGGCCTGTCCAGCCGAAACTTCCTAATGACCTCTGTATCGTCCATGTCTGCCAGCAATTGGTATGGGCGGTCAATGTTCGGTCTCCGCCTAGGGAAATTGGCAGTGGACACATGTCAAAGCAACACAACACATAGCAATTTCGCATACACATCACTGACATGACTGTGCAAGGCTCATTTCAGTTTCTGTTTCACTGAAATGAGGTCAACGCGACGTGCGCGCTGATCGTCATTTCAGGGAAACCAAAGAAACAGCCTCGGGAGCTGGGGGAGCTTGCACCAGAGGGATTCCCAGTGCCATGTGATCGGACGGCCAGGGGCCGTCCTACGCACATGAGCACTGGTGCGTCGGATGGCCCCCGGCCGTCCGATACACTGAAGGGGTTAAGGAAGGGCGGTGCATGGACCTGCTCATAATGTATGCTGGTGTATTTGGAAATTTCTTGAGGCTGACATATTTTTAATACGTTTTATAGATTTATGGGAACGTTTAGGGGTTTGGAGGATTTTCTGTTATTTGGATTTTTATATGGGCACTTTTATGACTTTGCAATCACCACACTGTGTTGGAGAGGTGTGAAGACAAGGCAGACATTTTTATTATGCCATTTTTGGGAGCCATTTTGAGAGCTCTACCAAGAATCATGCTAAACTTCAAACTGCCCAGTGATTAGTTAAGAAACTGCAGTGCACGGACGTGTGCAGCAGGTGAGCCAAAGGTGCGCCAAAAGCACGCCAAAGGCAAGCCTGTCTGCGCCTGTCATGTGTCCAAATTGGCCCACTTATTCAGCAGCTCAGCTCCGGTCCTTATGCCCAGGGATATCGTCTGTCTGCCAACATAGTCTGTATTTTTCTTCAAATTTGGGGGGGTGCTACCATTGCAGACTGGAACTTGCTCTGTATCTACAGACTTCTCCACCATTAATACTTCTACAGCTTGCTTACTGTATGTTCAGTCTGAACTGCCATTCTTTGGTAAAACATCACTTAGAAGTCTTAAACTTTATAATTGTCAATGTCTCTTTTTGACTAAAACATGGTTGAAAGAATTTTCCACCACCGCTATCACTCAGGTCCTGCCTGACAATTATCGTACTATCAGGCATGACCACTCAGTGAGTCAAGTAGGAGCAATCGCAATTATTTTTTACAATTATTTTCAATGTAGTTATTTTGTGTGGAATGGAACAGCTGCCATTTCAAGATTGTGAGTAAGAGTGAGTGGAAATTACAGAGTTTCACTCTGCAGACTTCTGTGGAGTAGCATGAGCAACCTTACAAAATCAGCGTAACCGGCACAATGCGGTGTGCTAGAGCATGCAGCCATAAAAGTTGATTTTGCTGCCGCTCGAGTAGAAAATCTACTCGAGCAGCAGCAAATCTGCTCAAGAATCAGCCCTTTGACCACAACTGCTTGCGAGCTCCCACAACCGTCTGCATTCGAAAATGGTGCTAGGGGATGCGAAATCTTGCTTGCACTTCTCAAGCCTCATGGGAAAACATTCCACCATTCGGTGATTGGTAGAATTTGGCCAGAAGTCCGCATTACAAGAGTAATACGGAGTCACCAAATTCCATCAATTCCCCCAGGTGGCATGAAATATTCCGCCCACCCATGGTGATCTTCTCACTCGGACTTTCCAATAATTTAACTTTGTCAGGCCCCTTAATTTACCGCCCTCCTGGCCCCAATGGTAGATTGAGCTTGACATTGGCAGGGCCCATTTCGCCTTTAATACTTAAATGTGCCCATTTTACTATTCTGAGAGACCTTAATACTTACTTTGATGAGCTCAATTGTAGTTTGGCCTTCTCTGTTACTGGAGACCTTTTGGCCTTGAGCCTCCCACAACTATTAAAGTTTCAACTTATAGTACTGAGCATATTTAAATCCCCATTGTCTCTAATTTGTCTTCATTGATTGTTGATACTTCTATACCACTCATTTGGTCTGATCACTTTGCCATTCCTTTGAAGGTCCAAATTAGAGTGTATGATGCGCCTACTCCGGTCCCTATAATTTTCGTTAGACAGTATTCTAAATTCATTACTCATTGTTTCTGCTCTCACCTCCAGGAGAATGGCCCTGAGATAGTCGGTACTCTGGGCGATGCCACTAGAGGTGTGGATAGGAAACCTTGTCACTCTCTGGATGCTGTATTACCACTTAAATCCTGGTCTAGACATTTTACTTGGAACCCAGCCCCCTAGTTGAATGACTGTTTGTTAGATTTGAAGAAAAACTGTAAACACTTAGAGCACGTCCGGTGGAAGCATTATTTTCAGGAGGATAAAATCAAGTTCAAAGCTGCTACGAAAGACTAAAATAGGGCTTGTCGGACTGGTTTTGTCACCTATTATGCCGACAATATTGGTAGTGCTCAAAATTCTTCCAGGAGATCTTTCCCATTCTCTAGACTCTTCTAGATCCTGCTAAGGTGGCACTGCCTCCCTCTCACAACTAAATTGCAATAAACTAGCCAATTTGTTTCTTAAAAAGATTTTGGACATCCATACCTTCTTCAATGTTCCAGCACTCTCAGCACGGAGTCAATATCCTATTGTTTACTTAATTCAACCTTAGCCACCTTTCATCATATTGATAAATCTGCCTTTATGGAATTCTTGAATGCCAGTAAATCAGGTTCTCCCATTGACCCTTAACCTCCATGTATCATGAGAATGATGTGCTGGCCTCTCATTTGATTCACCTACTCAATTCCTCGATATCGGAGGCTATGGTTCGTTAAGCCTGGAAACATGCGATGGTCATACCCCTACTGAGAAATGTGAATCTGGATGCTACAAATTAGGCAAATTGCCCATTATCCAGTGCTTAATTTGAGCTAGTGGTTTCCCTCACCCAGCACTGACATTTAATTGGTTTCAAGTGCTCAGCAGCAGCACTTAATTGTCAACACCACACTTAGGACAGTCTGCCACATGGTGGTGCTGCTCATCTGATTTAGAGATGAGCAGAACAATGGTTGTTTATGAATACAATACACATTAAAAAATTACTAATTCCTGCATCCCCAGCCTGGAATAATCTGAACTTTTGCACTTGCAGGTATGAGAGATGGTTAGTAGTTGTTTTGGCAGTGGTGACAGGGCCGGTGGGTGGTGCAAGCTGCAGTGGCCTTCTGGTCAGGTCCCAGGTACTTATTATTTTACAAATTAAGCACTGCCTTTATCTCTCTGGCCCATCTGTGCAAAGATTCTAGAAAAACATATCAATTACCAATTGTCAACATTTGTGGAGAACCATGACCTGCTGCATACCTCGCAGTCGGGCTTCTGTCTGGTTTTCAGTACTGATCCCACACGGTTAGGTGTTACTGAGCATCTCAGGCAGATGCTGGACTGGATATAACTGCTGCGCTCATCTGGATATTTGTATACAGAGTTCTGCATTATCATAGTTTGGCTACTTCCTGCAAGATCTGTCCTTCCAGGTGATATTGAGTCCTCCACTTTTCAGTTGCCTTATGGGATGCCGCAGGGTTTGTCCCTGACCCCTATACTGTTCAACATCTATGTCTGAACTCTGGCTGACATTGTAGAGGCACACAGTTTAATTTTGTTCTCACATGCTGATGACACTCAGATTATTGTTTCTCTCGGTGCAAAGTATGGTATGGTGCCACCTAATCTAAGCCTTTGCCTTGTTGAGTTGAGTCGAGTTGTGCCTGTCTCTGTTCAGTCTCGGTTCGGTGATAGCTGGTCTTTGTGTATTTCCCTCTAGGCAGCCAAACAAAAAGGGAGCGTAGGTCTGACCTGATGAGCCATCTTGGGCGATGGAAGGGAGGAGCTCAGCATTGTCTCATACTTACACCTGAATAGGCTGTGTCTTGTCCACACACAAAGGGCTGCATACCCCTCCTATACTGAGTCTGGAGCCAGGGCAGGAAGGAAGGACCTCTGTGCACTTCAAAGACCCTTCTTTGAAGTCTCCCTCTGATACCATGATTTCAGTATACTTCTGGACCTGTAAAGACACTGCCAGGAAGAAGGTCTGCTGTGCTTCCGAGGGATTGGCACTCTGATGGACTGCTGCATTGCTGAACTCCTGCATTGCTGTGCGGCGCTGCTGCCTGTTGTTCCCCTGCATGGGTGACAAGGGCTGGACCTGCATCACTTGAATGCAGAGTGACTCCAAGGGCTTGCCTCCTGATTTGAAGTCTCAGGCACATAAAAGACTTACATCCATCCTGCTCTAGAATCTATGAGTCTGCCTTACCATGTGGTGCCACACCAGTCCTGGACCCTTGGATGTGTGCCGGACTTAAGTGTTTGCTCTAGTGGAACCGGTGCACCGCCCTTAGGACCAGCGAATCAACTTTGGAACCACCACTGTGGAACCAACCCATTGCTCTCACTGTGTTGAATGGATGGACACATCACCTCTACTGTCCAGGGAACACATACGCATCACTCGGCTGCACCCCGCATCTTCGGTAACGCAACCAGGATCTATGTACTTTTGTTTAGTAGGACTACGTTGGTCCCTGTATTTGACCTGTACTCCATGACTGTCAGCCTGAACTTTTGACTTTGCCCTGGTCCAGCGGGGCCAGATATCCCAAATAAGCACTTATTGCTTCTAAGCGCTATTTAATTATTTTTTTTAAATTCATATCTCAAGTACTATTTATTGGATTTTTATCTTTTTGGTCTTATTTTATTTATTAAATTAAGCTCTAATTTTCTAATCTGGTGTGGAATCTTTTTGTATGGTGTTTTCCCTGTTTTACTGTTTGAAGTGTTGCACAAATACTTTACACATTGCCCCGTAAGTTATGCCTGACTGCTCTGTGCCAAGCTGCGAGAGAGTGAGCACAGGTTAATTTAGGGTGTGTTTGTAACCTACCTTGACTAGGATTGTGATTCCTGCTTGGACAGGGTTTATAACTTGCCAACCAGAAACACAATTTTTGATACACACCAAGGATGCCACGTCAAACAGGTGTCCCTCCAACTGAAAGTGGAGAGAACTACTCAACCTTCTGGGAGTTCTCATCACTAAGGTGGAAAAAACTGGAGAGACCATCAGCATTGGCATGGTCTGTTCCAGTGCGGTGTTCCACTGTAAAGTCCATTCCCTGTAGGCAGATGGACCACCTCAACAGTTTTGAATTCTTACTCCTCATCTGAATTAGTCATCTGAGTGGTGAGTGGTCTGTGGTCTGTCTGAACCTGGAAGTGAGCACCAAACAGGTGTGGTCTCAACTTTTTCAGTGCCCAGACCATTGTAAAGGCTTCCCTTTTGATGTTACTCCACCTCTGTTCCCTGGGGTGTATTCTTCCACTGATGAAGGCTACAGGTTGATCCACACCCTCTTCATTTAGCTGTGAAAGGCTAGACCCTATGAGGCATCTGTTTGCACAACAAATTCTCTAGGGAAGTCATAAGCCTTGAGCACGGGTGCTGTGCGCATGGCCTTCTTCAGGGTGTCAAAAGCGTTCTGGCATGCCTCCATCCAGATCACCTGTCTGGGCTGTTTCTTTTAAGTCAGCTCCATGAAGGGGGCAATAATAGTGTCATCCCCCTTGACAAATATCCTGTAGGCCAATGAGGCCCAGGAATGCCCCCACCGCTGTCTTTGTCTTGGGGGGTTCCAAGGCCAGAGGATTTTGACCCGGAGGGGGCTGCACCTTGCCTCCTCTCACTTGGTGTCCCAAGTAGATCACTTAAATATGCCCTATCAGGCCTGCTCTCTGAAGAGCTGGAAGCATGTCCCTGAGGTGGCACTGGTTCTCCTCCCAACTAGAAGTGAAGACCTCATTGTTGTCTAGGTAAGCAGCACTGAAGTTCTCCAATCCAAGAAGGATCTGGTTGACCAATGTCTGTAAGGTGGCAGGGCCCTTCTTCAACATAAAAGGCATCACACAGAACTGGAAGTGGCCTTCTGGGGTAGAGAACACAGACTTCTCTTTGGACCCCTCAGTCAAGGCAATCTGAGGGGCAGTGTTGGGGGCCAACGCCACTGGGCTTGACCAAAGGCTGCTTGAGGGCTCAATGACCCCTAGTTCCAGCTTTTTGTCGGCTTTCACCTTTATGACATCCCTCACCTTATCATGGGTACACCATGTAGTGAGTCCTGGGGAGAGGAAGAAAAGAGAGACAAACTGCCTAAACAATTTATTTGTGGCAGTCCCTCTGTTGCTCTAGGGTCAGGGTAGGGGAGAGGTTGACACCCTTCACTGACCCATCCTGTTCCCTAGAAGAAAGGAGGACGGGGAGAGGTTAACTTTCCTCCTCCACCCCATCATCTGTGACCAGGAGCATGATTACCATGAACCTCTCAAAATGGGGCTTGAGGCGGTTGACATGCATATCCCTGAAAAGGTTTATGGGAGTCTTGAAATCCACTAGGTAGGTGACCTCACTCTTGCGTTCTTTCACCTCATAGGGCCCGTATCATCGGTCTTGTAGGGCCCTGGGATCCACCAGGTCCATCGCTCTCACCTTTTGGCCAGACTGAAACTCAACTAGAGTGTCTTTCTGGTTATACCACTGTTTCATGACCTCCTGGCTGACTTCTAGATTCTCCTAGGTCTTCTTCCAGAAGCACTTCATTTAGGTGTGGAATGCCAACATGTAGCTTACCACATCCTGGGGGGCTTGCCCACCTTTACCAGACTGAGAGGCCCTCACACAGGGTGCCAGCACAGAAGCTGGAAAGGGCTGAATCCAACCCCCCTTCTGTTGTACCTCCCTGTACCCAAACAACAGGCATGGAAAGAGGACAACCCATTTTCACCTCATGAACTCTGATAGGCCCATGATCATGCCTTTTAGGGTCTTGTTGAACCTCTAAACAAGCCCCTTAGTTTGGGGACGGGAGGGTGTGAATAATGTATAGGTTACCCCACACTTCTTCTGCATGGAATCCCAGGTGAGTTAATATTCCCATCAGGGCACTGGCCACTACGGGTGCAGTCACTGTCCTCAGAGGAATAGCCTCCGGGTACCAAGTGGCATGGTCCACCAAGACCAGGATGAACTTGTTGCCCAGGGTTGTGGTTAGGGTCCAGAGGCCTAAAAATGTCAATGCCCACCGTTTCACAGTGAGTTCCAAAAACAGGAAATGGCTCCAGGGGAGCCTTGCACTTCTCACTGGCCTGGCAGGTAGGGCATGACCTACAGAACGCGTATGAGGCCATTCTCAACTGGGGCCAATAGAAATCAACGACAAGCCTTTCAAAGGTCTTGTCCTGCCCAAGATGACCTGCCAGGGGAAGATCATGAGCCAGCGCCAATGGAAAGGCCCTGTAGCACTGGGGGATCACCAACACATGGGTTGCACCAGGCTCAGTATACAAGAGATCTTTTTTCCCAATATATCAGGTAATCACCAGAGGTGTTGCCAGCTGCATGGGCCTTGGCCTGCAGGCATAGGCCCTCCAGAGTAGGGCACTCCTTCTGCACTCTGCAGAATTCCTCCATAGTGGGACCCTCTTCCTTTTTCCAATTGGTCAGTTCAGGTAGGTTCCCCAGGGTGACAATGTCCTCCCATGTAGGTTCAAGGGAGTCACCCTCAGGCTCAGTCTCCTCCCAAACCGTTAGATTTTCAGAAGTGGGTTTCCTATGCCCCCTGCCCATCCTCGTTTTGGCAGGAAACTAGGCTATATTTCCAGGTCCTCCTGACTACCATCATGGGCGACCATGAACCGTGTGGTCAGGCACACCCACTTAGGCAACACTAACATCTCTAAGTGGGACCTGAGTTCCACCTCTTTGCAGATGGTGTGCTCTAGGTCATTGCCAAGCAGACAATGCACAGGTATGGATGGACTCACAGCTACCCTTAAGGAACCTCAGCCCTCCCACTCAAATGGTGCCACTGGATAATGACACTCATGGTTGCCAACTACAATAACCCGGTAGAATGCATTAAGGACTACCTGCTTTGAGGTCATCAGATGACATTTAACAGTTATCATGCTGGCTCCACTGTCGCTCAGAGCCTCAGACGTCTGTCCAGTGATGATGACCTACTGCATATATTGCTTAGTTTTACTAGGCATATGAGCCCTTGGTACCATTTCTGCACTACCCCCACACTATCTGGGGCAATCTCCTCCCCAAACCCCGGTGTCTGCCCACTTGGGACACTTGGCATCTGCTGTGAAACTGTTGGCACTCAAAGCAATTTGGGGCTGCCTTTCCTGAGCACTTGTTATCAAAGAACCATTTCTTTTTATGCTCAGGTGGGGATGTGAGTCCTGACCCAATGAACTATTTTGTGGACCTTTAGAGAACTCCTTGCTTTTATGTTTGTCTCCCCCTTCCTTATTCTGGTAGGGCGCTTGCCCACCTTTGGGGTGATTCCCTCCAGATACCATCTTATGGACCACGGTGCTGAGCCATCAGTCCTCCTCCTCAGCAAGCTCCCAGGGTCAGTAAACTTACTATCAATCAGAGGTTGGAGCAGATCTGCAGAACAAAGACTAAACATGTCCTCTCCTGCAGTCAAGTTATACAGCCCTGGTAATCCTTTACTTCCCTGCCCTTCACCCAAACACCCAGTGCCTTTGAAAAGGAATCCACACAATCAACCAAGAACCGATGGGCCAGCTTCTGAGTGTCCCTAAACCTTTGCCTATCCTTCTCAGGGGTGAGGCGATATTTCCTAAAAAGGGTTTCCTTCATGAGGGATACCTCATTCTGTCCCCATTCTCTAGGGCCAGTAAGACATCCCTCTCCTTGCTAGGAATATGCTTCCAGAGGCTAGCTCCCCAATCCTCTTCCGGGATCCTATGCATCTGCAAAGCTACATCATAAGCTGAAAACAATTTGTTAATATCATCCTCCACAACAAATTTAGGCACCAGACCTTTAGGAATGTGGACCCTCACGTCTCTGGAGGGCATTGTAGATATGCTGCCACCATCACTATCGGACCCTGCCTGTTTGGCCTTCAAGTCCAGCTCTATCAAGCACTTCTCATAGGCCTACCTCTCCAAAGTAATGCTGTCCTCCACGGCCAGTATCTTTTATTTCCATGGCCAGTTTCTTTTCCTCCATTTTTAACTGAATCACCAGCAGCCTAAACTCCCTTTCAGCCTTCCTGTCACCCAGCTCCTCTGAGAACAGGCCATGAAAAGACACACAGCTCTTCGCTCTGGGAGGGAGTTCTAACTCAGTGGTAAGTCATCTTCTTCAACTGGAGATGCATCTCAGGAATGTCCTCTCCTTGCCATTCCACCTCATCATATCCTTCTGTGGATATAACCAATGACTGGTGGACTTCCGACCAGGCCATCAGCGACTTCTGGAGATCCACTTTCTTGGTGTTGCTCTTGGCTGAAAGTCCCCTCTCTTTGCAGAACTCCTGGAGCTGGACCACAATGTAGGTTTCTGTATTGGACAGCTCAATGTTCATTCTTGAAGGTGTGGTTTCAGGCACCAAACTCAAGTAAAACGAAAGGGAATTTGGAAAAGCAAAAAAAAGAGGCCAATCATAGAGAAATGTAACATTTGGGTTGGTCTTAGACTATTTATCTGTGATTGTCAGTGTAACACAAAATCACTGTATGACACTTCACAATCACAAGTCTGAAATCCTCACCGCTGATCACCAATGTAAGAAATTGGGTTACTGGTGGGGGGGTGAAACTCTGCTCAAGCAGGGACCACAATCCTTGTCAGGATGAGGCACAGTTAAACTCCAAATTAACCTGTGCTCAACCCTCTGGTAGAGCAGTCAGTCATAACTGAGGGCCCGATTGCGATGTCGGACGGACCGGAGTCCGTCCGACATCGCCCTGGAAATAGAACCGAACAGCCTCCTGTCATCGGTTCCAGCCCAGCTATTAGGATGTGATAGATCCCTGTTCAGTCGCAATCCTATACTTTGCTATGGGAGCATGCATTCCAAACAGAATGCATGCTCTCATAGCAAAGAGCAGAGGTGCAGTTCATCCCTGCACCCCATGGCAGGCAGATCAAAGTGCCTGCCACCGGGGGCAAGGATCAGGCTGCCATTCGGCAGCCTTGCACCCATGGGGGCCCTGCTGGGGCCCCCAAAGGCAGTTTCCCAATGCCTTTCTGTGTCAGAAAGGCTGGCACAGAAAGGCAGTGGGAAACTGCCATCGTAATCCCTCGGCCGGAAAGAGGCGGCCGAGGGATTGCTGAAAGACCTTCCAAATGGCAGACGGGCTCTCCGAGCCCAATGTAAGCCATTCGGAACTCCTGTTTGGAATAATTTCCAACCGACTCTATCAAAATGGGTCGGTCGAAAATTATTCCAAACAGGAGATTATGGTGCGGTAAGAATGGCACCGACCGACGGTCGGAGCCATTTCTTAACGCATCTTAATTGGGCCCTTAGAGGTAATGTGTAATGTATTTATGCAGAACTTCAAACAGTAATAAAGTGAAAGCATAATACAAGAAAACTCCCATGCCCATTTAGAAAACTGGAGCAAATTCCAAAAAATAAACCAAAACAAAAACAAAAAACATCCAGTCACTGAAATGGGAGATATGCATTTTTAAAGATTTCAGTAAATATAGCTTCAAAAAGCACAAAGCTTCAGCTGTGTCTAGCTGTGCTACACCTGGACAAAGTCACAAGTTCAAGCTGACTGCGATGGAGCGTGAGCTGATTACAGGGACCCAGCTAGGCCTACTGCACAATAGTACCTTAATTCCAGGTTGTGAATAGTTGTGAAGTTCCACGTTGAGGATGCATTGAGCAGCTGAGGCAATGCGAGGTCCGGGTTGGAGATGCGTCATGCAGGGCTAGTTCAAAGGGGCTGTGAGACTCTGATGCAAGGTTGTGCATCTAACAATTTACTAAGGCAAAGTTGAGTCAATTTTTTCCATGTTTACTAATGTAACGTCTAAAACTACCTCTGACCAGACGGATGTTTGTAAGTCAAGAAAATGCTTTAAGGCACAGTTTGATAAATTTGCCCCAGTTACGGCCACAGAAACTCTAAATTTGCTTATGACAGCTAATTCAGGCTCCCCTTACGACCCTTGCCCAGTTTCTATACTGAAACTAGCATCTGAACCAATTGCATTGGCACTGACCTCCATCATAAATGCTATGTTTTCGGAAGGGTACTTTCCTAAAGTATGGAAAAGTGCATCAATACTGCCTCTGGTCAAGAACCCAAGTCTGGATCCCAAGGATCCTAATAATTTTAGACCTATTTCTAGGCTCCCACTCCCTGCGAAAATTGCAGAGAAAAACATGAACGCACAACTTAGTATGTTCCTGCTAGAAATGCAGGAGCTGGACCCGTCCCTGTACGGCTTCAGAGGAGGGCACAGCACCGAGTCCGCTCTTCTGAAGTCCACAGAAGAGATCAGGACTATACTTGATCGAGGAGGCAAGCTGTGATGATTATGTTAGATCTCTCAGCTGCCTTCGATATCGTCCATCATGTCTTGCTGATGGACCGGCTGCGGGAGGTTGGAATCCAGGGCACCGCCTGGAAACTACTCGAATCCTTCCTCTCTAATAGAACTCAAACGTCACACTAGGCGAATTTTCTGCCAAACCATTCTCTCTCCCATGCGGAGTCCCTCAGGGTTCCTCCATGAGTCCGACACTTTTTAATGTTTATGTTTCATCGCTGGCTCCCCTGATTGAATCTTTTGGCTTTAGTTTGACTTCTTACACAGACGACTCCCAAATTGTGGTATCGCTGATGCCAGGAATGATGCTGGGAACGGCATCATGGCTCCATGAGTGCATGACAGCCGTGGGAATTTGGATGGCTCAAAATTGCCTTAAACTCAACTCAGGAAAAACGGAGGTTGTGTTGTTTGGCAATGACCCCAGCTTTTAGACCCCTGCATGGTGGCCAGACACACTGGGTCCTCTACCCACTCCCAACAAGAAGGTAAAAAATCTGGGAGTTTGGATAGACAATAAACTCAGCTTTAAGGATCATGTGAATGCGGTGGCCTCTTCTACTTCATATATCCTTAGATCTTGTAAAAAAATAATGCCATTCCTGCCCAAAAACAGTATACAAACAGTTATCACTGCCCTAACCATGTCTAGGCTGGATTATTGCAATAGCCTCTTCATCAGCCTTCAGGAAGGGCTTATGAATAAACTACAACTTCTACAGAATGCAGCGGCTAGACTGCTTACCGATATACCAAAATATGGCTCTATCTCGGCTGAGATTAAAAGGCTTCACTGGATGCCTGTAAGGAAACGGGTTCAGTTTAAAGCCCTGTGCGTGGTCTAAAAAGCCCTTCAAGGAGCTGGTCCCGAGTATCTTAAAGAACAATTTCACTGGTATGTACCAAAAAGATCACTGTGTTCAGCAGAGGCAAAACTGGTATCGATGCCCAGGGTACGAAAAGCAAACTGGGGTGGCAGAAGTTTTGTGGCCTGCGCAGCTAAGGCCTGGAATAGTCTCCCGCTGCAGCTTAGATGCATGACTAATTTACTGGCTTTTAGGAAAGCCTTAAAAACATGGCTCTTCTCTGCGTAATTTCTGATCATAGTCACTCTGTCTTTATGCCTCTATAGGACTTCACACAGCGCAGGACACCTTTGGGTAACAGTTGCGCTCTATAAATTTCAATAACATTAACATTAACATTGTTACATGACCTCTTATTGGCGAGGGTACGACCTTCCATTAGAAATTCTCATACACAAGGCTGACCAAGATTCAATCGAGGTATTTTATAACAACTTTGATCCAACGGCTATATATATTGTCATTCAGTTTCGTCATACATGATAAAGCTCTGAATCATGTCTGCCCAACCAAATTTCTCCACAGACCTATAGGAACAATTCTGCAGCACACTCTACCCTATGCTTGTACTGAACAGAACAATTCAGTACTCGCTTCTTCATACTCCAAGGACATGTCTCCTTACTCCTCACAATCATTCATTTTTTCCAACATTGTTGTTGTCTCTATCCATTTTGAATAACAAAATCACACTTCCAACCACCGTTCTGACTTTCAAGCAATGAAGTAATTTAATGCCAACAGATTTTAAACAAGTCCATGTAAACATAACACCGAAGAAAGAAGACCTTTGTCATATGTTGGCTAGCGGCTCAAATTTCTGAACCCTGTCTTGATTCCACTTTCCATATGGTGTATTAGGTGTTACCCAATTTGTATAAAGCTTTATCCAATTTGTGATAACAAAATCAAAGAGAAACGTACAGTATTTTCTATATCACACTATCTTGCATAAAAGTCACACTGAGATAGTTAAACTCACAATTCCAGCCAGCATCCAGACTGTCCTTGACTAAAGTTAAAAGTAACACGCATTTAATCAATAAAGTTCCCATCTTCTATCCTGTTTTCTTTTTAAGCGTACTTTTAAACCGCATAATTAAATTATTAAAACCCTTCCCTCTCTATTAAGTTACAGTGTTTTTTTATCCAAAATATACAAATGCTATTGAGTACTATGAGAAGTATAAGTTATTCAATCAATCAATCAATCAATCATGTCACTTATAAAGCGCACTACATACCCGCTGGGGGAAGAGGGGGGTGGTGCTGCTACTGATCGAAGAGCCAGGTCTTGAGGAGTCTTCTGAAGGCCAGTAGGTCTTGGGTCTGTCGGAGGTTGGTGGGGAGGGTGTTCCAGGTCTTGGTGGCGAGGTGGGAGAAGGATCTGCCGCCGGCGGTCGTTTTCCGGATGCGGGGGACTGTGGCGAGGGCGAGGCTGGTCGAGCGGAGCTGGCGGGTGGGGGTGTAGAAGCTGAGTCGTCTGTTGAGGTAGGCTGGTCTGGAGTTGTGGAGTGCTTTGTGTGCGTGGGTGAGGAGCTTGAAGGTTATCCTCTTGTTGACAGGGAGCCAGTGCAGGTCTCTCAGGTGGGGTGTGATGTGGCTGCGTTGGGGGATGTTGAGGATAAGACGTGCAGAGGCGTTCTGGATGCGTTGCAGCCGTCTCAGGAGCTTAGCCGTCGTTCCTGCGTAGAGGGCGTTTCCGTAGTCCAGCCTGCTGGTGACGAGGGCCTGGGTGACTGTTTTTCTTGTTTCGGTGGGGATCCACTTGAAGATCCTGCGGAGCATTCGGAGGATGTTGAAGCAGGATGAGGAAACGGAGTTGACCTGCTTAGTCATGGAGAGGGTGGGGTCGAGGATGACCCCTAGGTTGCGTACGTGGTCGGTGGGTGGCGGGGCTGTTCCCAGTGATGTTGGCCACCAGGAGTCGTCCCAGGCTGAAGGGTTGGAACCAAGGATGAGGACCTCCGTCTTGTCCGAGTTCAGCTTCAGGCGGCTGGTCCTCATCCATTCGGCGACGGCCTTCATTCCTTCGTGGAGGTGGGCTTTGGCGGTGTGAGGGTCTTTGGTGAGGGAGAGGATCAGCTGGGTGTCGTCGGCGTAGGAGATGATGTTGAGGTTGTGCTGTCAAGCGACGTGGGTGAGGGGTGCCATGTAGATGTTGAACAGCGTTGGGCTGAGGGAGGAGCCTTGGGGTACGCCGCAGATGATCTTGGTGGCCTTGGATCGGAAGGGGCGAGGCGGACGCTTTGTGTTCTGCCGGAAAGGAAGGATGTGGTCCAGTCCAGGGCCTTCTCTTGGATCCCGGCGTCGTGAAGGCGTGTTCGTAGTGTGTGGTGGCAGACCGTGTCGAAGGCGGCTGATAGGTCCAGGAGGATGAGGGCTGCTGTTTCTCCGTTGTCTAGCAGGGTCCTGATGTCATCGGTGGCGGCGATGAGGGCGGTTTCGGTGCTGTGGTTGCTGCGGAAGCCGGACTGGGAAGGGTCCAGGATGTTGTTCTCCTCGAGGTAGCGGGTCAGTTGTTTGTTGACGATTTTCTCGGTGACCTTCGCGGGGAACGGGAGCAGAGAGATGGGTCAGAAGTTCTTGAGGTCCTTGGGGTCTGCCTTGGGTTTCTTGAGTAAGGCGGTGATCTCGGCGTGCTTCCAGCTTTCCGGGAAGGTTGCTGTCTCGAAGGAGATGTTGATTATTTTCCGGAGATGGGGCGCGATGGCTGTACTGGCTTTGTTGAAGATGTGGTGAGGGCACGGGTCTAGCGGTGAACCGGAGTGGATGGTGTTCATGATCTCGCTGGTGTCCTCGTCGTTGATGTTGGTCCAGGAGAGCAGGCGGTTGGTGGTTGTGGGGGCAGTGGTCTCGGTGGTTGCCGGGGCGGTCGTGGTGTTGAAGCTGTCGTGGATGTCGGCGATTTTGCGGTGGAAGGAGGTGGCCAGTGAGTCGCACAGGTCTTGCGACGGCTGGATGTCGTTGGTGTTGGAGCTGGGGTTGGAGAGTTCCTTCACGATGTTGAAGAGCTCTTTGCTGTTGTGTGCGTTGTTGTCTAGGCGGTCTTTGAGTGAGGCCCTTTTGGCGGATCTGATGAGGTGATGGTGATTGCGGGTGGCGCTCTTGTGGGCGGCGTAGCTGTCCGCTGTCCGTTCGTGGAGCCAGATCTTCTCCAGTTTTCGGCATGTTCGTTTGGAGGCCTGGAGGTCTTCGGTGAACCAGGTGGCTTTCTTGCTGGTGTGGCTGTTGGGCGGATTCTTGAGCGGGACGAGGGTGTTGGCGCAGTCGTCGATCCACTGTCTGAGGTTGCGGGCGGCGGTGTCGGGGTCGGAGGGTTCGGCGGGTGGGCTCAGGGCGAGGGTTGTGGTTAGCTGGTCTTCCGTGACTCTGCTCCAGCAGCGGCGAGGCATTTGTTCGGTGCGGTGGTGCGTGGTGGGCTTCCTGTAGGTGAAGTGGATGCAGTGGTGGTCAGTCCAGTGGGGTTCGGAGGTGTGGTTGAAGGAGACGTGTGGGCTTGCGGAAAAGATGGAGTCTAGCGTGTGGCCGGCGGCGTGGGTGGGTGTAGTCACGAGCTGTCTGAGTCTGAGGGTGGCGAGGTTGTTGATCAGGGTGGTGGAGTTGGTGTCCTTGTTGTTCTCGAGGTGGAAGTTCAGGTCCCCGAGGAGGATGTAGTCCGTGGAGGCGATGGCGTGTGTGCTGACGAAGTCAGCGATGGAATCGCTGAACTGTGGTCGGGGTCCGGGGGGTCTGTAGATTTCAATATTCACCTGACTGTGAAGTCTAGTTGACCAGAGAGAAAATGGTTTGCACTTAATGCATTAGTGGCATGGTGAATTTAGAAATTTTATGTTGTGGGATCAATTTAGAAACCCAAAAGCTTTACCTCATTTGATTCTCCCATGGAAAATAATTATGCAAAAAGGCAGACTCCCTGACATCAGTTGACCAGAGTATTAAAATAAGTAACTTGGACCACTCAATAACTGAGTTCTAGAACAGAAGGAAAAGGTAAAGGGTTTTATTACAAAAATCTCAAAACCAAGTGGTACAGAATAAATGTAATGAAGGCTCAAATGCAGAATTGTTACAGAGGATTCAAAAATCAGAAATTCTTCTAAGTCCCAAATGAGCAACAAAATCAGGAAGGACTCAGAAGGCATCCCCATTAGCATATAAGAAAGCTCAAAATTCTTCTGGCTCACTCCAAAAATCAAGGGTTTTTTATGCAGTTTTTGCATGGTAAATTATATAAAACATCAGAGTCATCATGGCATGATCGCATGTATTAACTCTTTAGCAAATCAGAAGAAATTATGTCAACCTCCTTATATGTTAGCACTATCCCATTTTAAGGAAGCATCCTGCATCTTCTATGTCACTGTCATCTGGAGATGTTTTAACAAAATATGAAATATTTATAATTTTCAGTTCACACACTAAGGGGCCGATTCCGATCTCGGTCGGAGGCGCACCCAATACCATTCGGTCGGGAAAAAAGCCATGCGAAAGCCTGTTTCCCGACCGATCCGTACAGTACACCGAACGAGCAAGTACGATGCGCACAACAGCAAAAAATCCGGCCGAGCCGTACTCACCCAAACCAGGTCCTGTTCTCCGACCGAGGCGAATCCGGAAACGCCGAATCGAGTCGCACGGAAGGAAAAATGCAGCCCCGTCCGGCCGGACAAGTACGATGCGCTGTCCGTACGCTCCGAACCCGTCGCTACGCACGGCACGTCAAAGCATCCGGGAGAGGCGCACATAAGCTCCGATTCGCGCCACAACACGATCCACGGCTCCGAGGCGAACACGGCACCGATGAGGACGACGCGAGCGACGAGGACGAGGCGAGCGACGAGGACGAGGCGAAGCGACGAGGACGACGCCAAGCAACGAGAAGGACGAACGACACGAACCAACCATGAATCCCTTCGTCCCGATCATACCAATATTCTACATTTACTACCGGAACAGGCACGGACGCGTACGGCGCAGAAGGTAAGCCAGACACCAACCACAAAACACATACAACACGTACACGACACATCACACACACACACACGGGGATGCTGAATATACTTACACCAGCAACAGCAGCACCATAGGGGCGGGATGCCCATCACCAATGCCACATATGCACACAGGGGCCTGAATGCGCACCACCACCCCTACCCAGGGGGGCTGGATGCCTACCACTACTACCACCCTTAGCCAGGGGGCTGGATGCCTACCACTACTACCACCCTTAGCCAGGGGGGCTGGATGCCTACCACTACTACCACCCTTAGCCAGGGGGGCTGGATGCCTACCACTACTACCACCCTTAGCCAGGGGGGCTGGATGCCTACCACTACTACCACCCTTAGCCAGGGGGGCTGGATGCCTACCACTACTACCACCCTCACCCAGGGGGGCAGGATGCCTGCCACTACTACCACCCTTAGCCAGGGGGGCTGGATGCCTACCACTACTACCACCCTCACCCAGGGGGGCAGGATGCCTGCCACTACTACCACCCTTAGCCAGGGGGCTGGATGCCTACCACTACTACCACCCTTAGCCAGGGGGGCTGGATGCCTACCACTACTACCACCCTTAGCCAGGCGGGGCTGGATGCCTACCACTACTACCACCCTTAGCCAGGGGGGCTGGATGCCTACCACTACTACCACCCTTAGCCAGGGGGCTGGATGCCTACCACTACTACCACCCTCACCCAGGGGGGCTGGATGCCTACCACTACTACCACCCTCACCCAGGGGGGCTGGATGCCTACCACTACTACCACCCTTAGCCAGGGGGGCTGGATGCCTACCACTACTACCACCCTCACCCAGGGGGGCTGGATGCCTACCACCACTACCACCCTCACCCAGGGGGGCAGGATGCCTACCACTACTACCACCCTTAGCCAGGGGGGCTGGATGCCTACCACTACTACCACCCTTAGCCAGGGGGGCTGGATGCCTACCACTACTACCACCCTTAGCCAGGGAGGCTGGATGCCTACCACTACTACCACCCTTAGCCAGGGGGGCTGGATGCCTACCACTACTACCACCCTTAGCCAGGGGGGCTGGATGCCTACCACTACTACCACCCTTAGCCAGAGGGGGCTGGATGCCTACCACTACTACCACCCTTAGCCAGGGGGGCTGGATGCCTACCACTACTACCACCCTTAGCCAGGGGGCTGGATGCCTACCACTACTACCACCCTTAGCCAGGGGGGCTGGATGCCTACCACTACTACCACCCTCACCCAGGGGGGCAGGATGCCTGCCACTACTACCACCCTTAGCCAGGGGGGCTGGATGCCTACCACTACTACCACCCTTAGCCAGGGGGGCTGGATGCCTACCACTACTACCACCCTTAGCCAGGGGGGCTGGATGCCTACCACTACTACCACCCTCACCCAGGGGGGCTGGATGCCTACCACTACTACCACCCTCACCCAGGGGGGCTGGATGCCTACCACTACTACCACCCTTAGCCAGGGGGGCTGGATGCCTACCACTACTACCACCCTCACCCAGGGGGCTGGATGCCTACCACCACTACCACCCTCTCCCAGGGGGGCAGGATGCCTACCACTACTACCACCCTTAGCCAGGGGGGCTGGATGCCTACCACTACTACCACCCTTAGCCAGGGGGGCTGGATGCCTACCACTACTACCACCCTTAGCCAGGGGGGCAGGATGCCTACCACTACTACCACCCTTAGCCAGGGGAGGCTGGATGCCTACCACTACTACCACCCTTAGCCAGGGGGGGCTGGATGCCTACCACTACTACCACCCTTAGCCAGGGGGGGCTGGATGCCTACCACTACTACCACCCTTAGCCAGGGGGGCTGGATGCCTACCACTACTACCACCCTTAGCCAGGGGGGCTGGATGCCTACCACTACTACCACCCTTAGCCAGGGGGGCTGGATGCCTACCACTACTACCACCCTCACCCAGGGGGGCAGGATGCCTGCCACTACTACCACCCTTAGCCAGGGGGGCTGGATGCCTACCACTACTACCACCCTTAGCCAGGGGGCTGGATGCCTACCACTACTACCACCCTTAGCCAGGGGGCTGGATGCCTACCACTACTACCACCCTTAGCCAGGGGGGCTGGATGCCTACCACTACTACCACCCTCACCCAGGGGGGCTGGATGCCTACCACTACTACCACCCTCACCCAGGGGGGCTGGATGCCTACCACTACTACCACCCTTAGCCAGGGGGGCTGGATGCCTACCACTACTACCACCCTCACCCAGGGGGGCTGGATGCCTACCACCACTACCACCCTCACCCAGGGGGGCAGGATGCCTACCACTACTACCACCCTTAGCCAGGGGGGCTGGATGCCTACCACTACTACCACCCTTAGCCAGGGGGCTGGATGCCTACCACTACTACCACCCTTAGCCAGGGGGCTGGATGCCTACCACTACTACCACCCTCACCCAGGGGGGCTGGATGCCTACCACTACTACCACCCTTAGCCAGGGGGGCTGGATGCCTACCACTACTACCACCCTTAGCCAGGGGGGCAGGATGCCTACCACTACTACCACCCTTAGCCAGGGGGGCTGGATGCCTACCACTACTACCACCCTTAGCCAGGGGGGCTGGATGCCTACCACTACTACCACCCTTAGCCAGGGGGGCTGGATGCCTACCACTACTACCACCCCCACTCATAGGATGGACAATGCATGACACAACCAGCACACCACAACCTAGGGAATGCAAGATAAAGACATCCCCCCACCACCATGACAAGCGTGTGTAGGCTGTGTCAAATGCCTACAACACCGAACATGACTTTGAACATACAATGTGACCCCCTAGCACATGTGCCACACATATATGTGTGTGGCACCCACAATGCAAGCAGCCCATGACCATTGTGGCAATGGGGCCTAAACCCCCATCATCACAGTGACCAAAAGGTAAGTGTGGGGTCCATAGCTGAAGCACATTTTGACCATTGTGGCAATGGGGTCTAAACCCCCATCATCACAGTGACCAAAAGGCAAGTGTGGGGTCCATAGCTGAAGCACATTTTGACCATTGTGGCAATGGGGTCTAAACCCCCATCATCACAGTGACCAAAAGGCAAGTGTGGGGTCCATAGCTGAAGCACATTTTGACCTTTGTGGCAATGGGGTCTAAACCCCCATCATCACAGTGACCAAAAGGCAAGTGTGGGGTCCATAGCTGAAGCACATTTTGACCATTGTGGCAATGGGGTCTAAACCCCCATCATCACAGTGACCAAAAGGGAAGTGTGGGGTCCATAGCTGAAGCACATTTTGACCATTGTGGCAATGGGGTCTACACCCCCATCATCACAGTGACCAAAAGGTAAGTGTTGACAAAGAAAGAGCTGCAACTGCCAAACTGCATGGATCATTCCTGGTCACAGAACCAAAAACTCATCTGTGGCAAAGTAGTGTATGTGTCCCATTGCAACATAAATTGGGTGAGCCAAATACTGCAGTGCAAATGAGACATTCCTTTGGCCATGTGCAGACAAACAACACCCATGGGGGCTCACACCGTCAACATTCATCAATGACACAATGACAGAAGTGACCATCAGAATGCAGAACCACATATTTGCACCAATGGGCACACAAATGCAGATATCCTGTGGAGACAGCAGATGTGAGGTGAACAGATACCATACCATGGCAGCAATGGGACACACAAACCATGATCACTGTGCTGACCGATGACCTAGGAGTCCCAGGGACAGCAGGTGAAACACACCAAACAACATACAGCCAATGGCACACCCAAGATATGCCAATGCAGTGGTGCAGATGCACAAACACAAACAGGCAGACCAACACTGTCATCATACACAGCAGGTGAGGGGGGTGCCAGTGTCCCCAGGCAACCACACAACACATGAGGAGAGCTGAATACCAATCATACAGATGTGCATACACTGCCACACTAAGGTAACTCATGGATCCAAATCCCCTATGTGGGCAAGCAGGCATTGTCAGATGAGAGGGAGCACAAAACACACATGTCACACAGGCACGTAGGAACAACAACTGACACAGCAAGACACAGACACACCACAGCACCACCCCCAGGGCCCCCACAATGTGGTGACCCTTGGCTGCATAAAAATCCCACTCTGATGACAAAGCTGAATGTGGTTCACACTGTGAACCACAGTCATGTGTCCTGAGCAACAAACTACCATCACACCGACACAAGCACAAATCAATCAGCATGGCCAGTAAGCCAAGGCCAACATGGAGGCAGGGGTCTAGCTGGGCAACAACTCCCATCTGCACACACTCAAGACCACACCCCTCGACCTCCAACAATGTGCAGCAGTGAAGTACACATGCACTGGTGACATTGCACATGCACCCATGACTATTCCAGGGTGGTGGGTGGGAGCCAAGGTGCAGAAACACATCACACATGGCCACTCAACAAGACTCCTGAATGTCTGACACACTGCACACTACGCTGTACATGGACATGACGGCGATACCACACCAACCAATGGGATCCCAGCCACAGTCACACACCAATGAAGAAGCCAAGGTCACCCACAAAGAACACACATAGACAACAACCAACATCGCAGCCCGGACCCTGAGGAGTGCCAGCAGTCACACACACAACGTGTCACAATAACTTAAAGATAACACGAACTGAAAATCACATGACAGGGGCAAACAACAAGTGCCAAGGGGAAACCTGACTGTGACCCATCTGCGTCTGCACACAAACTCAGCCCTGACAGCAAACACACCTATGGGTGACACCCTGATGACCAGTAATGTGCCATGCACCCACATCACAGAGAACACAGGGAGAAGACTTTGGGGGAACATAGCTCAAGTCAGCAAGCATCACAAACAGGTACAACACTAGGGATCACAGCATGCGCAGATAAATGGAAGTGAACACACAGACATGCACATACAACACACACCTTGGGCGCAGGCAATGTCACACGTGTACACACTGCCATGAGGGGACTCCACTCCTGTGTGAGGAAAGCTGTGCCATATGTTGCCTCAGTAAGGCCCCATCATGTCAGCTGAGCACTTGGTCACACAATCAACAATTAGCACCAAATGAGGGCTCCCGTCACATCAGCCTGGTCATGGATGTGCCAACGGAATCATCAGCACAGATCCAACACACTTGTATAGCAATGTTGCACTGACTACACGGATGAGTCCTTCCCCATTGATGCCCAAACCTGCATGTCCAGTGGAGATGGCAACACGGTCAGGGAAGTAGACAAATCCAACAATGGCAGGCACAACAGATGTGCAGGGGTGGAAGCCACAGATATGAAATTGCTAATGTAAGTAGGAAATCCCATTGCCAAATACTGAACACATGACACCCTCAGATGCTGCTATGGATGACATGGATACACCACATGATAGGACACATTCCCCCTGGACCACATGGGTTCCTGCACAGTAACACTTCATAATCATGAGACCAGATATCACCATCACTGCAGCAAGGGCATGGTTAGCAGCACCAACAACATGTACATCTGAAGCATGAGCACTAGAGAAAAGAAAGTTGCTTTATTCAGCATATGTGTTGAATGAAAACGACGTCCAGAAAAAAAGAGCAAAGGCCAATGGCCAGTCCATTGTCAAAGTTCAAACAGGGTGACACTGGCAGATGTCACCCTACGCATGCCTGCACAAAACCAGGGACAATCCACTAGGAGGGGCAACCGGGGGGCAGGCCAGGCACCGCAGGGACAGGATCAGGGCTCACCAGGGGAGTCAGGGAAGGGGTGGTGGGTGCTGGAGAGCCACTGACAACTGCAGTGGAGGTGTCTGACATGGTGTGTGCCGGCACAACTGGGGGGCATGACTCAGATGTCGTGGGTGCCGGCACAACTGCAGTGGACCCTGCAGATGGAGTGGAGAGGTCCGCCACTCCAGTGCCCAAGTCAGACAGGGCGGTAGTGGACTCCACTGCAGTGCCTACCTCCAGGGGAGGAGAATGGGGAACAGGCAAGGTGGGTTGGACAGAGGGGGAGGACACCCTCACCACATCAGTGGCACAGACAAGCGCAGCGGGGGGTGTGGTGCTGGGAGAGCAAGTGGCAGGGGAAGAAGGCCTGATCCTCTTGGGGATGGTATATCTGTGGGTGGGGGAACCTGGGGCAGGGTGTGGTGGGGGCACCTGTGCAGTGGGGGCCTGAGGGATGGAGGACGGAGACCTTGTGCCTGAGCTGCAGGGCGGTGGCGGGGTCTTGCTCTTAGGACTCCGGGGGACTTGCGGGTGGGGGCCTCAGTCCGTCTGCACCTGGGGGAGGGTGTCCGGGGGCGAGGGGCACTCTGCTCCGTGTGGGTGGGCTTCCTCTTCCCCCGGGATGCTGGAGCAGCTTCATCGGTGGGGAAGAGGCCGAGGTCACAGAGGAAGAGCTGCTGTGACTTTGGGGTTGCAGGTGAGGCAAGGGAGGGTGCTTTGGAGGGAGAGGGAACTGAGGACTGCGCAGTGCATGTGGATGCGTGTGTGTGTTCCAGGGCCCCATCCCCTGTGAGTCTGGCTTCAGTCCCCTGAATGTGCGTGCGTGTGCGTTTTGTCATTGGCGTGTGTGTCAGTGTGCTGGATGTGTGTGTGCTGGTGTGTGCCTGTGCCGGTGTGTGTGTGCTTGGGATGGGTAAGGTGCTGGGGAGTGTGGATGGAGCAGAGGCAGGAGGGGTGAGGGACCGTTTGAGGAGGGACACTGCTGCCGTCAGGGAGGAGTCCATGGACCTATTGCCCCTCTGTAGGTCAGACATGCCCGATGAGATGCCCTCCATGAACGACACCAGCTGAGTCAACAGCGCGGTGTGCGCATGGAGGACACTCAGCATGGCTGTCTGGCCTACATGGAGCTGGCGAAGGAGGTACACAGACTCCTCACTCAGGGCAGCAGGGGACACAGGGGCAGGGGCTGCGGTGCCTGGCCCAAAGGAGACACGCTCCCGGACATGGGAGCCTCCACGGACCTGGGGAATGGGAGCCGATGGGAGGGCGGTGGTGGTGCTGGTGGTGGCGGGACAGCAACACTAGCTGGGGTGTGGTGGCTGCTGACACCCGCCTCCACAAGGGAGTCATCCTCCGAGTTGCTCTGGTCCTCAGCTGAGGTGGATGCTGCTGAGGACTCCTCGGTGTGGCTCCCCTCGCCCTCCGTGCCACTGGGTCCCTCTGACCACTCCTCGGCTGCTGACCCAGTCTGGCTCTCTGGCTCCTCCTGGTCCGTGGAGCTGTCCCCTTCCGTGGCCGTGGATGTATCTGCAAACAATGGGGAAACAGACAGACATCAGTCACCTGCACAAAACGCACACACCACTGTGAGCACAGCACATCACAGAGCAAGCCCTGGCATCATTAGTTGTACATTGCTAAAAGTGCCCTAACTGAACAGGAGAAGCCAATTGTCAGTCTGATGCCAAGCATGGCACTCACATCCCACATGGCCTTGCACCCATCTGTCTGGTGTCTGTTGGATTGCAACACCCCAGTGTGGACACATGCACCAAGTACACAGTAGTTGGACAGTGCAGAGGACACGGTGTGGCATGTGGACATGCACACATCACAGCTCTTGCCACTGAGTCAGTACAGGTTTCCGGATGAAAGGGATGCCCAGAGTCAAATAGGAAATGCATGTGATGCATACCAGCGACAGACACCATGATGCACCCATGTCCTGATAGCCAGCGCCACTATGGTGTGCATGTAGCACATGTCACTCCCCTGCAGGCTCACCAATCAGTAGACACATGCCATGGCGGAGGCATGACTGCAAAGTCATACATCACTGTCTCAGTGATGTATGACTTTGCAGCCAGACAACAACACTCTGCACTGTGTCACAATAGTAGGTCATGGGGAATGCAAGTCCTGGAGCTGCACAAGTGCACATGTACATCCCCCCACAACACATCCTCTTAACCCTCATCTGTCCAGGTCATACCTATTGGACATATGGGAGACCTGTGACACTACCCTCTGAACCTGAGCCCCTCACACTCTGCTGTGAATGGGGAACAGCTGCCTGAACTTCACATTCACATGCCCCAGTCTGCATGGGCAGCTGATCAGACACCTATGTGACACACAAGTATCGTCTCCTATGGTCACATCTCCAGTGGCATGCTGAGCCCCTACCAAGAAACTCCACAGCAGTCCTGGTGACTAATCCACAGCACACTGACACAGAGGCAGACACCTGAGGGGTCAAATCACTTCGCACAATGTGTCAGCTGATACACGGGAGTGGGAGGACAGAGTGTATTGTATGGCCTGGAGTAGGCATGACTGTCCAGCCCCACATGAATGAGGGATGAGCCCTGGACTGTAGGCAGCTGGCTAAGTATGTGTGACACACGTCATATACATACTCCTGGGGCCCAAACATTGTTCCCACCCGCAGCATGGGTGTGTGCCAGATACCCCAGCCAAATGTGGTGGATCAGCTCAGCAATTGGACCACAGATCAAAGTAACACGCTGAATACATGTCAGAATACAGGCATTGTGTAAGCAATGGACCCACCCATGATGCCCACCACAGAGTCAGGGAAACAGATGCTGTCTCCCACCTTGAGTCAAGCAAAGTGCAAGGACACAGTCCTAAGTGACAGAATTCCCTGCATGTAAGGGCCACACCTGGGTATCAGATGAGGAGTGGGCAGTGCACAATAGAGGGACATGGCTCCTGGACAACATGACTGCTGTACTGTGGCAGTTTAACCAGGCCCGAGGAGGGCACATAGCATGTTAGACAGAGTTCACAGTGCAGTCTTTGACTCACCCCCTCCTTGCTGCTCTCTGGCCTTCAGCTGCCCATCCAGGTCTGGAAAGACCACCGCCAGGATCCTGAGCATGTGGGGGTCAGGGTCCGTGTTCCGCCCCTCCTGCGAGGAGGCGACAGCTTCAGCTGGACCCGTGCAATCCTCCGGGTCCAGCCCCGAAGGTCCTGCCACCTCTTTTGGCAGTTGCGGATCCGGCGCTTGTAGACCCCCACGGACCGGACAGCCCGGACGATGTCCTTCCAGATCTCCTGCTTCCGATGGGCAGAAGCCTGTCAGGATGACAAAGTGATAAGGCCATTACTACACATGCAACATATCCGTGCATGACACAGTTGCATATACATGTCGCAATCACAGGGGCACATGGTGTACACAGGCAGTGCACGGCTGCCCATGGACAGTTTTCCAGAAGTCACTACATGGTATCATTGCATGGGGAGTAAAACCCTGTTCAGAAGCACTGTCACTGCACCATACCTGTCCAGTGCAAGTCACTACACACTATGGGGGGTGACAACTACTCAGTGAGCCTGCTAGCCAGTGGTGTGCAGACTCTCAGCCTTGCTAGTCAGACAAAATGCACATTCAGAAAGGCAGTGCACAGGACACTCACCTGCTCCCCTGGTATCCCATACAGCTTGCTGTACTGTGGAAGTAGGCTGTCCAGCAGGGCCTGGTTCTCTTCAAGGCTGAAGGCTGGGGCTCTCTCCACAGTACGTGCCATTGCAGGGTCCAGAGGGGCAGAGACAGCAGCAGTGCAGTGGCAGATGTCGTCTTGGAGCATGTAGTGCAGGCAAGTGGGCTCTCAGGGGAACAGCCAGCAATATATATGTGCTGGAGAGGCAGATACTGTCCCTTGTGTCCAAAGTGATAGGTCCAAGTCGTTTGCATCTTCTGAATCTGGCCAATCCATGGAATAGCAGCACCAAAACACGCCCACAGCATCCTTCAAATCTTCAACTTCATGACATACATGATTTTGCAACATTGTTGTGGGTGACCAACTGATTTTCCAGCAACCGACTCGTTCGAAATTCGAAAACGCGTCCGTTGCCAGGCAAGCCCATTGTCAATGGGTGCGCACCGATCGGTCCATTGCGGTACAACGCGCACAGGGGTACAACGCGTACCCGCACACATTGAAAGCAATGGGCCGGCCGGAGGCACCGATCGGTCCATTGCAGTTCAACGCGCACAGGGGTACAACGCGTACCCGCACACATTGAAAGCAATGGGCCGGCCGGAGGCACCGATCGGTCCATTGCAGTTCAACGCGCACAGGGGTACAACGCGTACCCGCACACATTGAAAGCAATGGGCCGGCCGGAGGCACCGATCGGTCCATTGCAGTTCAACGCGCACAGGGGTACAACGCGTACCCGCACACATTGAAAGCAATGGGCCGGCCGGAGGCACCGATCGGTCCATTGCAGTTCAACGCGCACAGGGGTACAACGCGTACCCGCACACATTGAAAGCAATGGGCCGGCCGGAGGCACCGATCGGTCCATTGCAGTTCAACGCGCACAGGGGTACAACGCGTACCGCGCACATTGAAAGCAATGGGCCGGCCGGAGGCACTGATCGGTCCATTGCAGTTCAACGCGCACAGGGGTACAACGCGTACCCGCACACATTGAAAGCAATGGGCCGGCCGGAGGCACCGATCGGTCCATTGCAGTTCAACGCGCACAGGGGTACAACGCGTACCCCCACACATTGAAGGCAATGGGCCGGCCGGAGGCACCGATCGGTCCATTGCAGTTCAACGCGCACAGGGGTACAACGCGTACCCCCACACATTGAAAGCAATGGGCCGGCCGGAGGCACCGATCGGTCCATTGCAGTACAACGCATCACTGTACATGTGACTGGCATATGTCAGCATGCCTGTCTCAGATGGACATATGCCAGCCACAGATAGCTCCCAGGGAGTGAGGGGCACACCTACATCACGACAGCCTGTCCAAACCTTATCATAAGGAATGTAAGGCTGCATTTCCTATTGTGTGTATGTTGGTGTACATGTTGTCCTGTGGGTGTCACCTGTGGGCATCCACCCCCAGGCTGTGCAGGTGTTCATGGGGACAGGATCCTGGGTGTTACGTGTACGTGACCACTGTGATGTGCAACTGTTCATATCTGTGCATGTGCCATGGTCACATTTCACAGTGGTGTTTGTGTATGTCATGTCACATACCCCGTGAGTCCCATGTGGGACGGTATGTTTGAGCCAGGGTGTCCCAGTGGCACAATAGTGATGGACCTCCACAGTCTTTGTGCATGTAGTGTTTACAATGTCTCTGATTTCATGTGCACAATGGGAGACAGTCTCCACATCCACGTTGTGTGCATGGACTCTGATGTTGTGCGTGTGTGTCACAGACGTCCATGTCTGTCCTGCCGTGGCAAGTGGGGCCACTACCTGTGGGGGTCATGTTTGTTTTGCTGTGGTGTACACATGATACTCCATGTGATGCCAGTGTCCATGTAGCATTACAGGGTCCCTGGGAATGTACCTGTCGTTGAGCTGTGGTGCCTGGGGCACATCTGTCCTCACATGTCACTGTGGGGGGTGAATGTGACACGGCAGCAGGAGATGGGAACTGTGACACGGCATCATGATATCCAATGGGCCAACCTGGGACAAATTGATGCCACCTGTAGGACCGTGTTGACAGATGTTGGCCATGTATGTACCATACATGTCCTTCCGGTACTGCACACTTCATGTAGTTGTGCCTCATAATGATGTATGTTGGGATCTTGAGTGTGTTCAATGCCGCATATGTGGGGTGACTGACAATCTTGCTTACTTCTCCTCTGCACTGCAGGGCTCCTGCTGTCCATCGGCCATTCCCAGAACTGGCAACGATGGTGGAACGGGACAGCATCCGACGGTACCGCTTCACCAGGCAGCTGATTGAGGATTTGGCAGTGCAGTTGTCCCCACATTTGCAGCCTGGCCGGCCGTATCCTACAGCGCTGACCCCCAAGGTGAAGGTGATGGCAGCCCTACACTTCTTTGCCACCGGTACCTTCCAACATACTGTGGTGACTGCTGGTGGGATGTCACAGACCATGTTCAGCCGTGTGCTCCGCGATGTTTTGGCGGCAATGTTGCTCTTTCTGAACCGGTACATCTATTTCCCTAGACTGCGACGACTCACTGACGTGAAGAGTGACTTTTATGCCCTGGGGAGGATGCCGCATGTAATTGGCTCCATTGATGGGACACATGTGGCTTTGGTACCACCACAGGCCCAGGAGCAGGCCTACAGGAACCGCAAGCACTACCAATCGGTCAATGCACTGGTGGTGTGTCTTGCAGACATGACCATCACACACGTGTGTGCCCGTTTCCCTGGTTCAGCACACGATGCCTTTGTGATGAGGAGTAGTCGCATCCCCAGGATGATGGCACAGATGCAGAACCAGCGTGCCTGGCTTGTCGGTGTGTACTGACTTTGTGCCATTGTGTGTGATCTGATCTGTAGTATTCCGCCCACTTTTCCAAGTCAGCTAATGTGCACTTGTCTGGCCGTAGGTGACTCGGGATACCCCAACATGCCGTGGTTGCTGACACCCCTCAGGAACCCTGTGACACCTGCCCAGATGCGCTACAATGAGGCACATGGTCGGACCAGGAGAGTGATTGAGCGGACCTTTGGTCTCCTGAAGAGCCGCTTCCGCTGCCTGGACAAGACCGGAGGGTCCCTCCCATATGCCCCTGCGAAAGTGTGCAAGATTATCATCGTCTGATGCATGCTCCACAACCTGGCAGTGCGGAAGGAGTTGCCTCTCATCCAGGATGACAATGACCAACATCCGCCACCTGTGGAGGATCCTGGCCTGGACCACGATGCCAGTGACGATGATGATGATGATGATGGTGATGTCCGCACACAGCTCATCACCAACTTCTTTAGCTGAATGTGAGTATCCTGAGGTGTCATGTCAATGATGTGAGTTGGCATGATGTGTGGGTAGTGCTCTGGTGCTGTTGGAGTGTGTCCATGGGCTACTTGACTGGATGTGTGTTGCGATGTGTGGTGACAGGTGGGCTGTACTCCCCAACAGTGTTGACATGCTAACTTGGTTCTGGGTGGGTATCTTGTAACATGTATTGTGCATGAGTTTTGCTGTTCTGTCCTGTACTCCATTGCTTTTGACTGTGTGTCATTTCTGTCCTTCACAGGGTACTTTCAGATTCGTTTGGTCAACTGTGTCCACCGACGACGTGATTGCACATCCAGGCTGGTAGCTGTTGTGTCCCTACAGGTGATGTGCGCCACACCCATGGACTTCCTTCCGTCTACAGTTGTTGACTGTGTGCCCGCTGCCAGGTGGGATTACCTTGCATCTGTAGTGGTTACGGCATGTTGCAACTTTGTAATAAACCTGTGCTTCACTTTGTGATGTGCGTTGTCTGTGGTCACACATTTGACTGCCATTTGCTTACTGCACCTGTGGGCTACTTGACTACAACTGGGAATGGGTGTGGTGTCTGTGCATTGCACCGTCTTCCCTGGCAACATCAGTGTAGGCAATGAGTCAGATGGCCTAGGTGTGTATGTGTCGTGTAGCCCTGGTGGTGTGTCTCCCTCATGTGTGTCATTTTGCCTGTACTCACATGCCTGTGTTGTCCTTGCTGTAGGCAGTTCGCATACACTGTGCAATTTTGCAGTTCATCATCCCCATAACAGCACCCACGTTGGAATCACGACAGAGGCAAGTATGGTGTATTAGTGTGTTTATTGTGATACATTTGTGTTAATAGTGCATAGGATGGGTTGTGCTGTACATGAATCTTGCAATCCCAAGTTCCTAGGTGAATTGAAAGTCCGGGTAGACAGGATCCCCAGTATCGGGGCCACAGTTGTCTGACACATTGGTCCAACTTGTACTCCCCATGCAATGTGTGGGAGTAGTGTTGCCGTCAACAGGGTGAACAGTCTGTGCACAAAGGCGAACATCCAGAACAGGTTCAGGCTTCCTGGGAGTTGCGCTTGGCCATCGGCCTCTCACTTTTCCCTCCTCGGACGACCCCTCTTCTTGGGGGGGCCCTCAAGTGCAGGCTGCTGCGGTGCAGGGGACTCTCCGCCAGAGTCCTCCTCCCTCCCTGTGGCAGTTGCAGTTTGTTCGGCACCAGATGTTGTTGGCACACAAGGAGGTGTGGACTGGTTGCTGTTCATCTGGCGGAGGCATTGTAAAATGTCCCTGTGCACCGCCGTCATCTCATGCAGTGCATCCCACTTGGACTCCACGCGGGACATGTGTGAGTCCACACGGGACATGTGTGACTCCACGTGGGACATGTGGGAGTCCAAGCGGGCATGATGGGCAGCCTGCTGCTGTTTAATGTCTCTGAGGAGCCCCACTACCTGGCTGAGCTCTCCGGTGCTGGACTGGTAAGCATCAGCTATGCGTACCAGTTGTGGGTCGTCATGCACACCAGCAACGTCTGCAAGCAGCGACCTCTGTCTCCCACCCCTCCCACCACCCCTGCTGACATGTGCAGTGTGTGCAGTGGCACGCACAGATAACCCTGGTCCACCTTGGGGGTTGGTGGTGGTGTCCATGGCCCCAGGTTGGTCCAGGGTCACTGTGCTGGTGTTGCTCCTTATTCTGTCCATGTCGGCAGGGATGGTATTCGTGGTGACAGTCGTTGTAGGGGTGGGTGCAGCTGGTGGTCCTGCTGGTGCTGCAGCTGGTGGTCCTGCTGGTGCTGCATGTTGACTTGCACCGGATGTGCCAGGTTGTTCTTCATCGTCCGAGGAGGACAGAGGCTGTACGACGCCAGTGAGCTCGGCATCCTCTTGAGCCTGGGACTGGGACTCCTCAGCGTCTGCTGCTGTGTCCCCATCATCACCTGTTTTTGGGAGACACAAACAATGTATGTCATGTTTCTGCAGGCATCAATGGTTGACACACATGACAGTTGTGACTGTGCCTCTGGGTGCGGGCCTGTACATTGCATTGTCCTAAGTCGTCACAGTCAGGGGTTGATATTGGTGTGGCACATTGTCCTGCATTATTTGGGCATTTCTATGTATTTTCTGGGGTGTGAACATGGTCTGCATTGCTTGTGTTTGGTTGACAGCCGGACCTCCTTCCCACCCACCCAGCCAGTCAGTTATCCCACCATGGAACGTGCTTGCGTTGCAGGGAGTGTAAGTTGTCTCTCAGGATGTCAGTCAGTGGTGTCCTGCTGTTTGTTGGTGCACAGTTGGCAGCAGGGCCTTGTGCTCCCCACAGCAGTAGCCAGTGTCAGCCATCTTGTGAGTCCTTCTCCACTCCCTGTGATGTGAGCATGGTTCAGGGTGGTGTTGATGGGACAGTTGTGGGGGTGAGCTATGTCTGTGACTACGACTCCCATCATGCCATTGCCTCCACCCCACTTGCCAGCATTCCCATACTTACTTGCTTTTGTGTGGAGTTCAGTGGGTGTGGGTGTGAGGGCAATGGCAAGATGGCTGACAGTGGTGTCCTGCTGTTGGTTGGTGTGCAGTACCCAGCATGCCCTTGTGCTCCCCACGACACAGCAACAGTGTCAGACATCTTTGATGGGCCTTTCCACTCTCTGTGGGATGTGCATGCGTGAGTGTGAGCTTGCTGGGCAATGTGGTGGGGGATGTAGGGCTGTGACTACGACTCCCATCATGCTATTGCCTCCTCCCCCTTCCCAGCATGCCCATGCTTCCTTCCTTTTGACTCTGCTTCCCTGTGGGTTGGGCTGGCTGTGCTGACAGGATGGCTGGGAGTGTTGTCCTGGCAGTTGTTTGGCTAAGAGTCCCAAGAGTGTCCCTGTGCTTCACACAACATAACCCAGGGTGGTGGTGCTTTGTGGGATCTTGTGTTAGGATGGAGGGCATTGCATTCTACCAGGTGGGTACTGTGGAGTTTGTGTTGGGGGGGTGTGAGGGGAGGTGCTGGTGACTATAGTCAGTGCTGCAAGTCCCCCTTCCCACCCAGCCAGCCAGATATCCCACCATGGAACGTGCTTGCATTGCAGGGAGTGGAAGTTGTCTCTCAGGATGTCAGTCAGTGGTGTCCTGCTGTTTGTTGGTGCACAGTTGGCAGCAGGGCATTGTGCTCCCCACAGCAGTAGCCAGTGTCAGCCATCTTGTGAGTCCTTCTCCACTCCCTGTGATGTGAGCATGGTTCAGGGTGGTGTTGATGGGCCAGTTGTGAGGCTGAGCAATGTCTGTGACTACGACTCCCATCATGCTATTGCCTCCACCCCCTTCCCAGCATGCCCATGCTTCCTTCCTTTTGACTCTGCTTCCCTGTGGGGTGGGCTGGCTGTGCTGACAGGATGGCTGGGAGTGTTGTCCTGGCAGTTGTTTGGCTAAGAGTCCCAAGAGTGTCCCTGTGCTTCACACAACATAACCCAGGGTGGTGGTGCTTTGTGGGATCTTGTGTTAGGATGGTGGGCATTGCATTCTACCAGGTGGGTACTGTGGAGTTTGTGTTGGGGGGGTGTGAGGGGAGGTGCTGGTGACTATAGTCAGTGCTGCAAGTCCCCCTTCCCACCCAGCCAGCCAGATATCCCACCATGGAACGTGCTTGCATTGCAGGGAGTGTAAGTTGTCTCTCAGGATGTCAGTCAGTGGTGTCCTGCTGTTTGTTGGTGCACAGTTGGCAGCAGGGCCTTGTGCTCCCCACAGCAGTAGCCAGTGTCAGCCATCTTGTGAGTCCTTCTCCACTCCCTGTGATGTGAGCATGGTTCAGGGTGGTGTTGATGGGCCAGTTGTGAGGCTGAGCAATGTCTGTGACTACGACTCCCATCATGCTATTGCCTCCACCCCCTTCCCAGCATGCCCATGCTTCCTTCCTTTTGACTCTGCTTCCCTGTGGGGTGGGCTGGCTGTGCTGACAGGATGGCTGGGAGTGTTGTCCTGGCAGTTGTTTGGCTAAGAGTCCCAAGAGTGTCCCTGTGCTTCACACAACATAACCCAGGGTGGTGGTGCTTTGTGGGATCTTGTGTTAGGATGGTGGGCATTGCATTCTACCAGGTGGGTACTGTGGAGTTTGTGTTGGGGGGGTGTGAGGGGAGGTGCTGGTGACTATAGTCAGTGCTGCAAGTCCCCCTTCCCACTCAGCCAGCCAGATATCCCACCATGGAACGTGCTTGCATTGCAGGGAGTGGAAGTTGTCTCTCAGGATGTCAGTCAGTGGTGTCCTGCTGTTTGTTGGTGCACAGTTGGCAGCAGGGCCTTGTGCTCCCCACAGCAGTAGCCAGTGTCAGCCATCTTGTGAGTCCTTCTCCACTCCCTGTGATGTGAGCATGGTTCAGGGTGGTGTTGATGGGCCAGTTGTGAGGCTGAGCAATGTCTGTGACTACGACTCCCATCATGCTATTGCCTCCACCCCCTTCCCAGCATGCCCATGCTTCCTTCCTTTGACTCTGCTTCCCTGTGGGGTGGGCTGGCTGTGCTGACAGGATGGCTGGGAGTGTTGTCCTGGCAGTTGTTTGGCTAAGAGTCCCAAGAGTGTCCCTGTGCTTCACACAACATAACCCAGGGTGGTGGTGCTTTGTGGGATCTTGTGTTAGGATGGAGGGCATTGCATTCTACCAGGTGGGTACTGTGGAGTTTGTGTTGGGGGGGTGTGAGGGGAGGTGCTGGTGACTATAGTCAGTGCTGCAAGTCCCCCTTCCCACCCAGCCAGCCAGATATCCCACCATGGAACGTGCTTGCATTGCAGGGAGTGGAAGTTGTCTCTCAGGATGTCAGTCAGTGGTGTCCTGCTGTTTGTTGGTGCACAGTTGGCAGCAGGGCCTTGTGCTCCCCACAGCAGTAGCCAGTGTCAGCCATCTTGTGAGTCCTTCTCCACTCCCTGTGATGTGAGCATGGTTCAGGGTGGTGTTGATGGGCCAGTTGTGAGGCTGAGCAATGTCTGTGACTACGACTCCCATCATGCTATTGCCTCCACCCCCCTTCCCAGCATGCCCATGCTTCCTTCCTTTTGACTCTGCTTCCCTGTGGGGTGGGCTGGCTGTGCTGACAGGATGGCTGGGAGTGTTGTCCTGGCAGTTGTTTGGCTAAGAGTCCCAAGAGTGTCCCTGTGCTTCACACAACATAACCCAGGGTGGTGGTGCTTTGTGGGATCTTGTGTTAGGATGGTGGGCATTGCATTCTACCAGGTGGGTACTGTGGAGTTTGTGTTGGGGGGTGTGAGGGGAGGTGCTGGTGACTATAGTCAGTGCTGCAAGTCCCCCTTCCCACCCAGCCAGCCAGATATCCCACCATGGAACGTGCTTGCATTGCAGGGAGTGTAAGTTGTCTCTCAGGATGTCAGTCAGTGGTGTCCTGCTGTTTGTTGGTGCACAGTTGGCAGCAGGGCCTTGTGCTCCCCACAGCAGTAGCCAGTGTCAGCCATCTTGTGAGTCCTTCTCCACTCCCTGTGATGTGCGCATGGTTCATGGTGGTGTTGATGGGACAGTTTTGGGGCGGGCAATATGTGTGACTGCGACTCCCATGATGCTATTGGCTACACTGACTTGGCCAGCATACACAGAATTCCTTCCTTTGAGTGGTCTTCACTGTGTTTTGGTGTTGTTGTGGTGGCTACATGTGTGGATGTGTTTGTTAGTTCTATTTGTGCCACTGCCTAGCTGTAGTTGTGGTTGTGTTTGTACATGTGTTGGCACAGTTGGATGTGACTTTTTGATGGCATGTGTTGTGTTTATCTGACTGACATACACATTTTGGGATGATTCTGTTCTAGTTGCTGTGTAATTGCTATGAGTGCATGGTTTGACTCTCCCTTGACAGTGATGTGTGTGTTTTGTGGCAGTTTATTGTGTACATTTGTTGTGTACTCACCAGGCTCTGGGATGTCCTCTAGTCCATATACGCTCACTGGCGGAAGGATGGCCCGCACCTTCTCCTCCCAGGGCCTGAGGTATATTGGCTTGGCAGGAGGGCCACTGCCGGTGTGTTGGCTGTTGATGTAGTCTTTCTTCAGCATGTCCCGTACCCTCCTGCGCACGTCATACCACCTGTTCTGGATGTCCGTCTTTGTGCGCCGACATGGTGATTGGGCGTTCACCCTGTTGATGATCCTCTCCCACATCTTGGTTTTCTGCGACATGGGGGTCTGTTGGACCAGAGTGCCAAACAGCTGTGGCTCCACCCTGAGGATCTCGTCTACCATGACTTCCAATTCACTATCTAGGAACTTGGGATTCTTCTTGGGGGCCTGGTGATGGGTGGTGATGGTGGGTGATGTGTGTGTTGGTGTGCAGGTGAGGGTGTGTGAGTGTGTGTTTTGCTGGGTGTATGTGAGGTAGGTATTTGTTGGTGTGCTGATGGTGTGTGGCTTGTGTGAGGGATGAGCTGTGGGTGTGTGGTTGCTTTCTCTTGGGTGCTGGCAGTGGAATGGCATTTGCAAAGGCTCATGGTAGTGATTTGTGTCCTTTATATAGGTGGAGTTGTGGGTGTGTCCTTGTTCTCTGTCCCCACCCCCCAGTATTTATTGGCTTGGTAATTGCATGTTTGGCCTTTTTTTGGGTGATTTTTCCTTTGTGCTATTTGTGTATGTTGGAAACGTTCTTGTGACCGAGTCGGACCCTGCATTGGTCTCGTACGGTGTTTTCCGTTTCGTTCACGCTGTGTTTGTGCAGTTTTCTATGCTGCGTACGCGTCGGTCGCGGTGTATTGTGTTGCTTCGGCTCGGTTTTGTATGCGTGTCGGTCGTACGGCTTGTCCTCCGTCCGACTCGCTCGTGGTTTCGCGCCTTGCATCGTACTTAGCGGTTTGGAGTTAGCGTGTACGTTTCGGTCGGATTTGTTCCGGGTGCGTGTCGGTCGGTTGGATTCGCGTGTTTTCCGGCCGGATTGCTGTTTTCCGTGCGGCTCGGTCGGTCGACTTGGTTTCGTTACGTGTCGGTCGGATTTTCGCGCCTTGCATCGTACTTGGCGTGTCGGGCGCCACGGGTACGTGTCGGTCGGTATTTTTTCCGGATCCGAGTCGGTCGGTTCTTTTTCCGGCCCGAATCGGAATCGACCCCTAAATAGGACTTGCTTGTCCAGTGGAACAACTGTGTAAAGATCTTGAGTGTGTCAACCTATCTGGAACACTAGAAGTTTCATTATTATGCCTTGCAATCATAACAGTGAGAAAAGCATTACATCAGCTGTCTTTGCTCTTGCAGAGCCTTTGGGGAAAGAAGAAGCACAGAGGAACCTGATGGGGGCATAGGGGCCCGTAAATAGGTGAATATAGAAGTGAATGACAGAAGCAGCATCCATTTTATCCAAAATAAAGTTTTCACCTAAGTGTGACATAACTAATTAATGTTAATACAGACACATCTAACCCTATTATGAAACTTGTTTCAACTGTAATAATATTAATTTATCATTTGTGTATTGGATAGGACACAAAAGATATTAATACTCATTACTATATGTTTCACAGAAATATAGACTTTAAAAATGGTTTTATAGTTTTCCCCGCTGATCATTCTATAATTACTAAAAACCCATTCATAACTTTCTTAATCAGCAAATCATTCAGTCAGCACCACTTTCTGCTTCTTTCTGGAATTTCAACCATCATCTTCAGTTGATTGTGGACACAATCCTTGATCCTTGAAGCTTATTCCTCTTTAAACTACTCTTTTTCTTTCCACATGTTTTAAAGAGACTCCCAGAGCATTTGAGACAAATAATAATTTATTTATCAATGGCATTGGGATTAGTCTTAGACTACTCTCCTACACTATATAAACATTCACCAAACTTGATTAAGCCCTTTCCTATCCCACTAAACCAGGAACTTACAATTTCTATTAAGCCATGCTCCTCAAAAGATTCAACCTCATGTGAGGCTTTGGTAGGAACTTGCAATATAGGAGTTAATAACCCTACTCGTATTGGGTATATAGGTACAACACCTCTTGACCTCTATCAACTTACAAATTCCGCCTTCTTTCGACCACAAGGATATCTAATCTATATCGATTCTGCATGACCATGGCACTAATAGCCACTATCTTTACATTTACCTGGTTCAATGATCCTGCTGTATCTACTGCAAGCTTATCATCTACTAAGGTAGATAGACATCTGCTTTTCATGCATTCATTGTAACACCTACAAAAAGAATTATAGCATCTAATATATTTAAAACAACGTTTCCGAAACTCTATTTCACACTTCTCACACCAACTTCACTATCCACTTCGCTCATATGATAAACTGTAGGGAATACTGAAGCCAAATAACAAGACCCAATCCAGTTATGCAGCAGTTTGAAATCAGAAGTTTTCCGCTAACATAATAGAATCCTCTCAAGATTGGCTCTCCACCTAACAAGTATTTTCTGCAGACTTCATAACACACACTTTCTCCTACATATTCAGCTTTACCACCTTTCAAAGGACTATGCCTTATCTTGCATAACTCCCCCTTTCATTCTTGCTGCATCCTCAACCTAGGATGCAAGTTTGGCAATCAAAATTCTTCCTCTTCTTTTATCTGCTCCATTATAACCGTCTCTTCTTCCCAATTTCTTAAAATCGTTACTCCCCTCTCATTATTTTAACTAATGAAATTATGTTCTTCACTAATCAAAATACATACATGACCCTGTATATTAATTTTAGTTTCATGCTTGTTTTGTGCAACCACCCAAGAAAAACATAGAAATCTCACCATATGCTTGCCAATCGGGATGGCTCCCCAAGTGGAAGACTACGCCACTTAAAGCACAGTGTCTGCTGCAATATACACCAGAACACACGGTACACCCTAATTAGCTGTTTTGTCAGAGGTGCTGAAACAGATCCAAAATGAGTATGCGGGAGCCTTGCACTGGATTTTGGGATAAAGCTGATGGGAAACTTTGCTGCATTGTCCGCAGTAATGCTAAGCAATATAAAGGGAGAAGTAGCAGCTTCGGCTATTAGCAAGCGACTTAACAGGTTCCTCCGAGAGACCAGGAATGCAAATTACCTTAAATTATTGAGGAAATCTATGCTTCAATAAGTAGAGATTTTTTGGGAGCCATACCTAGCAAACCACAGATTAAGGGTAGTTCTGAAAAAGATAAGCAGGCACCCAATTTGTCTAATAAGAAAAGGGATAATAAGAAAAATAAAGAAAAGATAAAAACAGGACTCCACCGAAAAATGCTGTAATCTGTGTAACCGTGATACTATTAAAATGCCTGATAGGTCTCAGGATCCTGATACACGTTCCTCTCATTACTTTCAGGAGTCAGGGGAAAAATGCTTGGAGAGAGGAGGATGGTCTGAGTGCAGATCAGAGGAGTATGTGAAACCGAAGAAGGACTCATAACGCTCTTCTGACTTCATAATAAAAAAGGAAGACAAACCTAAACAGTCCAAGCCTCAATTCAAAAAGAAGAAGATAGTCGATCTCAAAGTGAAGAATGCCACAGATATTGAGGACATTGCTTCTGAAAGAGGAGTGGGCTCTAACCATGCTGGACAGTGAGTAAGAACTCACAATAGTTCACGAAAATCTTATGGAGTGTCTGGCAGTAGTGGAAACAAGTAACTGCATCCAGGTGGAAACACCGGATTAGGAGTGTTCCTAGTCATTTATATGAATTGCAACTCCAAATGGAGGGGGATATACCACCTAACATAAATGTTCTCTTTTGGGAGAACTTGTCATTCAGCTATGACATTCTCTTGGCTGAAAGGAATTGGCCACTGGATTTTGTTATGGATTGCCCAAAGGGGAAAAGGTAATTGTACCTGCCTTTACCCACCATGATCCAGATGCAGTTAAACATTCATACGCCAAGTAGTGGGCCTTAGTGCAGGCTCCGGTATTATATGCAACCATGTGGGTTGGGATGATGGATCCCCTTATCACATCATACCTGTGAGGTCTACCCCACAACCACAAAGACAATACCCTATTAAACATGAGACTAAAAAACATGTTAGAGAAATACTCACACAACTTGAATTCCAAGGTGCAATAGAAAGTTGCACCTCACCAATGAATAATCCTGTTTCCAGTAATGAAACAAGACCATTCATATCTTATAGTGTTAGATTACTGACACTTGAACATCTCTACACGCACATTTACTGTACAAAATGCGCATAGCGTGGCACCAATGAACAATATAGTGTGCAAAAATTATAAAACCACATTATATATTTTGAATGGGTTTTTCTGCCAAAATGTAGATCCTGAAAGCAGCACTCTAGGTTCTAAAAAACAGTTCTGTTGATTGCTCCGGGGGTAGAGAAATAGACCCTGGGGAATAGAACTTTTGATTTTGACGACCAGGCATTGTCATATGTCGATGACATATATTTGATGCATGATGACCTATCAACTCACTTGGCTAGAGTAGTTTGCATAGTTTTGGGATTTGCTCACATGAGCTGCATATTTAATTTCAAGAAATCAAAAATGTCCAATCTCAGTGCCTTGTTTTTGGGATACGAGCTGTTAAGTGAAGGCAGAAGCCTTGCGGCACATAGAGAAGTGTGCATTGTTAAAACCACCAAACACATTGAAAAAATTCCAATCAATATTGGGTTTTCTAAATTTTGGCATAAACTTACATTTCAGATTATGCAGAATGGGTAAAACCGTTCTACGACTTTATTCGTCCAGACTTTTTAAGTTCACATTGGACAGCTGAACACACACAAATTCTAGATTGAGTACAAGTTGACATATTAGCTTCAAAACATTTACACACACATGTTAACACCACAAACCTGGTGATCCGTTTAATTGCGGGTGCGTCAGGGTATACCTATGTCATATTCAATGAAGGAGAAACTGTACTTATTGCATATAAATCACATTTATATATACAAATGCATACATTTGATTTGCACCAACAAGAAAAAATACTTACTGCAGTACAGACTGCTGTTGTGAAAGAAAGAACATTGTCTCAGGGGAAACAAATATTGTTGTGATTCCCATTTGGCCAGAGTTACAAATGTGAAAGCTTTATATCCACAATGGATACAATGGGCCAACTCACTCACAGCAACAGATGTAGATGACATATTTGACTCTACACTACAAACACAGGCATGCAGTATGAACATGAATATCCTCTGCCCAATGAAGTCATGCCTCTAGATCAGTATGATGAAATAATCTATACTGACGGTTCTGTTTAGCCGGCTGTAGGATATAAGCCCCAATACTATCCTGCATGCCCAACAGTAAAAGGAAGAATGCAGGCTGGAGAATTACACCCTCATAAAACCTACTTGCAGTCACTTGGTGATTGCACGGCGTAGTTGGCTGAACTGAAAGCTCTAATTCTGGCACTTGAGAATAGGGGTCCCGGAGTTCCCACACTCATAGTGTGTGATTCATAATATTGTGTCCAGTCTTACAATGAGTACTTACACTACTTGAGCCAGAATGGATTCAGAGTTTCCAAAGTGTACATGATAAAGCACAAACTGCTTTGGGGACAGGTGGCCAAACTAAGAGCACATTTGTCACTGACTCATGTGATGCATACACGGAGTCATCAGTGTGTGGGAATGTACATTGTAGGGAATTCCATGGCTAAAGAAGCTCCAAAAGCAACAGTGCAAACTGCTGCAGTCCCTGCAAACACTTGTTCTTGTATGAGGATAGATGGAGAGATCATGACGGCTCTCAACCCTGCATGTGATGGCACCCTCTTGCTGAGTAAAGTGTGCAACACATTTTGTTTGCTCATATTTCCGGAGTGGGAGATAGAGTAATACCTAATTCAGATAGCAGGTTGGGGTTAATCCTAGCAGCACATGCGGGTCTAGCATCTGCTCACCCGGTGTGGCGGCTACAATTTCATTATTTGAGCAACACTATTGGTGGCCAGGTCTATACGAACAGAACAAGGACTTTGTCCTTAAATGCAGCATCTGCCAGTGGATATAAGTTTCCACTATACCCTGAGAGTACTCAATAATATGCCTAGAAAATCCCTGGGTGGTCAGTCTCCCTATGAGATCCTATTAGGGGTTAAGATGTGGCTGCCAGACATTGACAGTCCCAGTACAGTGACAGCAGAAATGCCTTTTGATATCAGTAAATGTTTGGATGTTTTACAGGAACTGAACAACTTCCTAGATGTTCAGAGCAACGTCCAGCAGAAATGTTCCATCACTGGTGAAGTGAAGGAAGCACTAGTAACTCCTGGTTGGATTCCAAAGTTTGGTGATGTGGTCTAGAAGAAGATTGTGAACAAGAAGGAATTTGGACCACCCTACAGAGCGCCGGTACCTGTCCCGGCAGTTGAAGGTACAAGAACTATATTTTTAGCGACCCTCACTGGTAGCAAACACAAGAGATTTGTGTCTATAGATCTCATCATACCACATCTTGCGGTTGGTTCTACATAGTAGGCCAAAAAGGCTCCTGGATAGTTACCTGTCTCCACTCACTACCCTACAGATGGGCCCGTTGGAAGTTTTGACCGATGATGAAGCTTCTTCTTCACGGCTGGAGACAGATGACACTCAAGTATCACTTCTTCCTGTTATATCAACACATGCCATACAATAATCATGTACGGAAACACAGATTTTAATTTTGCAAACATACAAGGATGGTGTCTACCTCAACATACCTCCATTAGAGTCATCTACCAGTGCTACACAGCTACACAAGCCTCCCAATCTTTTGCAAACAAAAAGACATACCTTATCCCTCCATGGTTATACATTTGAATTATAATTGCATTACTTTCCCTCTTCATCTGGATTGGTTTTTATGACTGTCTTTTTTCTGCTTCCGAATGGACCCTATCTTCCAGAATGCTCTGCGGTCGAACTGGTAAACAGGGTTTTGAAACCCCATTCTTTCCCTGGTGAAGATTTTGTCTGTTCTGGTTCCTGTTGGAATAGTTTGGGATAAGCTATCCTATGATATATTTGGTCCTACTGAAACTTTACAAATACCCTATGTATTTCGTATTCCTTGAACGATATTATCAGTCCTGGTATTTAATAGTGAAGAAATGTATGATGATACATTTAATTGTGATGAAATGTTCTGTTTTCACCATTATGTTCACCATTATTTACATAGATCAAGTACTCCACGTGCAGTATTTAATTACACACAATGGGAACACTGCCCTACACCACCACAGGGTAGCTCAAAAACATTTGCACAGTAGTTTGTATATTTTTCAGGTCACAAAGCAGCTGACCCAGAGTTCTATTATTATAAACTGACACCTTCCCAGGCAAGAAATCTATGCTCACTGAAAACAAATTGAGTTATTCTGCATCTTTCATTTCCCAGTTGTTGATACAAGGGTTTGACTTTTGGAAAGAGAATGTTGATTTCAAATCTATATGGAGAATAGACATTGGCAGGCTCAAGGGAACAAGACTTTATTTCGAGCATGCCATATACCACACCAAATGATTTTCCTGAATACAAATGTGCAGCAGATATCCTATCTTGGCTTGTCGAAGATAAAGGATCTTAATAAACTAAACATTCCCACATTTCCACGATTTGCGAATTGGCAGCTATTCACAAATTACACCTTTGACGACATGCTTAGAAATGGGACATACAATTCTTCATGTTCCAATCAAAAGGGATGGTTAGTGTGGTAGTTAGATACTAACAGATGTCAGGTATGTTTTCACGATAACACAAACGGTTTAGGATAATTAGGCCTGAACCTTTTACGTGCAGACAGAACACGAAGAAGTGGTCATGACATACAGCTTTGGAAAGTTGTGTCTCAACTGGCTAAAACATTCAGGGCCTCATTTATGAGGTTTTGACATAGGGCAGCGCTGCAAGGAATCTTGCTGCGCTACCCTACGTCAAAACAAAAGGGTAGGAATGCGCCGTATCTATGTGATACAGTGCATTTCTGTCCTTTTCCCCAGTGTCGGCGCACAATGGGCTGCCGTGCGCCTACACAGGCACCCTTGCACAACGGTGCAAGGGTGCCTGCATTATGCGGCTGATTGATTTTGTGCAGCAAGGGATACCTTCCTGCACAAAATCAATCAATTCAGGCAATTTCATTTTTAGATCGAGCCTAAACAGCACTTGCGCTGTAGGCAATCTGATATATCAACTTTGTGGGGTTTGACTCCTCCTTTGCATAGGATTGGCTTCTCTGTGTGTCATTTACCAATGCGAGTGTGGTAATGGCTGATGGGTGTTGAATGTCCCACCTTTCCATGCAAGTTAACTCCCATTGAGTATTGCCACAGGGACGAGCATTCTCCTTGAGTGCTTTTATTGTTTGTTTATTTTTCCTTGAATGACCTTTGGCTATAAAACGTGCTCACCAGATGTCACACAAAGCCAGCAAAGCATTACAAAATACAAAATAAAACCCATCTAGTCTATTTTTTTCTTTGATTGCGTGAAAAGTGTTTATTGTATATTTGTTTGTTTTTATGTATTTACTTTCACACCATATATTTGTTCTTATGGAATCTAGAGGTTAGGCATGTATGTTTGTTATTATTATGGTGCTAAAGTTTCTTGGCGAGTGTGTGCACGCTTGTTAGTTTCACACTGTATATTTAACTCCCCACCCTGCCTCCCAGGCCAAAAACGAGCTCAACGCACCCACTGCATTTCTTCATGGCAAAAACAAGTGACAAGGAAATCTCCACCATAACAGCCCTGCCACCTCCACTCCCCCTCCCCAGTAAACACAACACCAGCAGCACACTTCTCTAACACTCAGTCCCCACAGTGCAACACTATAAATGCAGCGTACTTCCCTTTTATACAGCAATTCTATCAATAAGGAGCTAATATTACCCTTCACAATCCCAAAATATCAGCAACTTAAACAACTTAAACAAAATTTCGATAGCCCTTTTTATATAATTGGTATTTATAAAACGTATATTCTTATGTGACCATATTAGCCTAAATAAAGCACATGTAATAATACACAACAGTACTCATTGTATCAACATTAGAAGGATAACAGTCTCATTCAACATGTTGAAATTTGAACTATTAATTTTATCGACCTCATAAGGATAAAAGGCTCAGTTAACATGTCAGGATTTGAACCTGTGACCATAAGGTCAAACACAGACCCACACAGCAGACACATTGGTCCACTAAGCCACCAAACACTGCTGTTATGTATGTGAAAGGATTGTATTACCCTGTACCTTTAACCTCCCCATGCCAGGAACGTGCTCAACGCTCCCGCTGCATCTCTTCATGGCCCAAAGCAAGTCACCAGGAAAACTCCACCATAACAACCCTGCCACCCCCACACCCCTTGATAAACAAAACACCAACAGCACTCTTCTCTAACACTAAGGGGCCGATTCCGATCTCGGTCGGAGGCGCACCCAATACCATTCGGTCGGGAAAAAAGCCATGCGAATGCCTGTTTCCTGACCGATCCGTACAGCAGACCGAACGAGTAAGTACGATGCGCACAACAGCACAGAATCCGGCCGAGTCGTACTCACCCAATCCAGGTCCTGTTCTCCGACCGAGGCGAATCCGGAAACGCTGAATCGAGTCGCACGGAAGGGAAAATGCAGCTCCGTCCGGCCGAACAAGTACGATGCGCTTTCCGTACGCGCCGAACCCGTCGCTACGCACGGCACGTCAAAGCATCCGGGAGAGGCGCACATAAGCTCCGATTCGCGCCACAACACGATCCACGGCTATGAGGCGAACACGCCAGCGACGAGGACGACGCGAAGCGACGAGGACGACGCGAGCAACGAGAAAGACGAACGACACGAACCAACCATGAATCCCTTCGTCCCGATCATACCAATATTCTACATTTACTACCGGAACAGGCACGGACGCGTACGGCGCAGAAGGTAAGTCAGACACCAACCACAAAACACATACAACACGTACACGACACATCACACACACACAGAGGGATGCAGAATTTACTTACACCAGCAACAGCAGCACCATAGGGGCGGGATGCCCATCACCAATGCCACATATGCACACAGGGGCCTGAATGCGCACCACCACCCCTACCCAGGGGGGCCGGATGCCAACCACCACTACCACCCTTAGCCAGGGGGTGCCAGATGCCCACCACCACTACCACCCTTACCCAGGGGGCTGGATGCCTACCACTACTACCACCCTTAGCCAGGGGGTGCCAGATGCCTACCACTACTACCACCCTAAGCCAGGGGGCTGGATGCCTACCACTACTACCACCCTTAGCCATGGGGGTGCCAGATGCTTACCACTACTACCACCCTTACCCAGGGGGGGCTTGATGCCTACCACTACTACCACCCTTACCCAGGGGGGCTGGATGCCTACCACTACTACCACCCTTACCCAGAGGGGGCTGGATGCCTACCACTACTACCACCCTCACCCAGGGGGGGTTGGATGCCTACCACTACTACCACCCTTACCCAGGGGGCTGGATGCCTACCACTACTACCACCCTTACCCAGGGGGCTGGATGCCTACCACTACTACCACCCTTACCCAGGGGGGCTGGATGCCTACCACTACTACCACCCTTAGCCAGGGGGTGCCAGATGCCTACCACTACTACCACCCTTACCCAGGGGGGCTGGATGCCTACCACTACTACCACCCTTACCCAGGGGGCTGGATGCCTACCACTACTACCACCCTTACCCAGGGGGCTGGATGCCTACCACTACTACCACCCTTACCCAGGGGGGCTCGATGCCTACCACTACTACCACCCTTAGCCAGGGGGGTGCCAGATGCCTACCACCACTACCACCCTTAGCCATGGGGGTGCCAGATGCCTACCACTACTACCACCCTTAGCCAGGGGGGGCTGGATGCCTACCACTACTACCACCCTTACCCAGGGGGGTGCCAGATGCCTACCACACTACCACCCTTACCCAGGGGGGGCTGGATGCCTACCACTACTACCACCCTTAGCCATGGGGGTGCCAGATGCCTACCACTACTACCACCCTTACCCAGGGGGGCTGGATGCCTACCACTACTACCACCCTTAGCCAGGGGGGTGCCAGATGCCTACCACCACTACCACCCTCACCCAGGGGGGGCTGGATGCCTACCACTACTACCACCCTAACCAGGGTGGGCTGGATGCCTACCACTACTACCACCCTTAGCCAGGGGGGCTGGATGCCAACCACCACTACCACCCTTAGCCAGGGGGGTGCCAGATGCCCACCACCACTACCACCCTTAGCCATGGGGGTGCCAGATGCCTACTACTACTACCACCCTTAGCCAGGGGGGGCTGGATGCCTACCACTACTACCACCCTTACCCAGGGGGGTGCCAAATGCCTACCACCACTACCACCCTTACCCAGGGGGGGCTGGATGCCTACCACTACTACCACCCTTAGCCATGGGGGTGCCAGATGCCTACCACTACTACCACCCTTAGCCAGGGGGGGCTGGATGCCTACCACTACTACCACCCTTACCCAGGGGGGTGCCAGATGCCTACCACCACTACCACCCTTACCCAGGGGGGGCTGGATGCCTACCACTACTACCACCCTTAGCCATGGGGGTGCCAGATGCCTACCACTACTACCACCCTTAGCCAGGGGGGCTGGATGCCTACCACTACTACCACCCTTACCCAGGGGGGCTGGATGCCTGTCACTACTACCACCTCTACACATTGGGGGCTGGATGCCTTCCACCAACACCACCCCCACTCATAGGATGGACAATGCATGACACAACCAGCACACCACAACCTAGGGAATGCAAGAAAAATACATCCCCCCAACACCATAACAAGCGTGTGTAGACTGTGTCAAATGCCTACAACACTGAACATGACTTGAACATACAATGTGACCCCCTATCACATGTGCCACACATATATGTGTGTGGCCCCCACAATGCAAGCAGGCCATGACCATTGTGGCAATGGGGTCCAAACCCCCATCATCACAGTGACCAAAACGTAAGTGTGGGGTCCATAGCTGAAGCACATTTTGAACATTGTGGCAATGGGGTCTAACGCCCCATCATCACAGTGACCAAAATGTAAGTGTGGGGTCCATAGCTGAAGCACATTTTGAACAGTGTGGCAATGGGGTCCAAACCCCCATCATCACAGTGACCAAAATGTAAGTGTGGGGTCCATAGCTGAAGCACATTTTGAACATTGTGGCAATGGGGTCCAAACCCCCATCATCACAGTGACCAAAATGTAAGTGTGGGGTCCATAGCTGAAGCACATTCTGAACAGTGTGGCAATGGGGTCCAAACCCCCATCATCACAGTGACCAAAATGTAAGTGTGGGGTCCATAGCTGAAGCACATTTTGAACATTGTGGCAATGGGGTCTAACGCCCCATCACCACAGTGACCAAAAGGTAAGTGTGGGGTCCATAGCTGAAGCACATTTTGAACATTGTGGCAATGGGGTCCAAACCCCCATCATCACAGTGACCAAAAGGTAAGTGTTGACAAAGAAAGAGCTGCAACTGCCAAACTGCATGGATGATTCCTGGTCACAGAACATAAAACACATCAGTGGCAAAGTAGTGCATGTGTCCCATTGCAACATAAATTGGGGGAGCCAAATACTGCAGTGCAAATAAGACATACCTTTGGCCATGTGCAGACAAACAACACCCATGGGGGCTGACACTGTCAACATTCATCAATGACACAATGACAGAAGTGACCATCAGAATGCAGACTCACATATTTGCACCAATGGGCACACAAATGCAGATACCCTGTGGAGACTGTAGATGTGAGGTGAACAGATACCATACCATGGCAGCAATGGGACACACAAACCATGATCATTGTGCTGACCGATGACCTAGGAGTCCCAGGGACAGCAGGGGAAAGCCACCAAACTACATACAGCCAATGGCACACCCAAGATATGCCAATGCAGTGGTGCAGATGCACAAACACAAACAGGCAGACCCACACTGCACATCATACACAACAGGTGAGGGGGGTGCCAGTGTCCCCAGGCAACCACACAACACATGAGGAGACCTGAATACCAATCATACAGATGTGCATACAGTGCCACACAAAGGTAACTCATGGATCCAAATCCCCTATGTGGGCAAGCAGGCATTGTCAGATGAGAGGGAGCACAAATCACACATGTCACACAGGCACGTAGGAACAGCAACTGACACAGCAAGACACAGACACACCACAGCACTATCCCCAGGGCCCCCACAATGTGGTGACCCTGGGCTGCATTACAATCCCACTGTGATGACAAAGCTAAATGTCGTTCACACTGTGAACCACAGTCATGTGTCCTGAGCAACAAACTACCATCACACCTACACAAGCACAAATCAATCAGCCCGGCCAGTAAGCCAAGGCCAACATGGAGGCAGGGGCCTAGCCGGGCAACAACTCTCATCTGCACACACTCAACACCACACCCTCGACCTCCAACAATGTGCAGCAGTGAAGCACACATGCACTGGTGACATTGCACATGCACCCATGACTATTCCAGGGTGGTGGGTGGGAACCAAGGTGCAGAAACACATCACACATGGCCACTCAACAAGACTCCTGAATGTCTGACACACTGCACACTACGCTGTCCATGGACATGACGGCAATACCACACCAACCAATGGGATCACAGTCACACACCAATGAAGAAGCCAAGGTCACCCACAAAGATCACACATAGACAACAACCAACATTGCAGCCCGGACCCTGAGGAGTGCCAGCAGTCACACACACAACGTGTCACAATCACTGAAAGATAACACAAACTGGAAATCACATGACAGGGGCAAACAACAAGTGCCAAGGGGAAACCTGACTGTGACCCATCTGCGTCTGCACACAAACTCAGCCCTGACAGCAAACACACCTATGGGTGACACCCTGATGACCAGTAATGTGCCATGCACCCACATCACAGAGAACCCAGGGAGAAGACTTTGGGGGAACATAGCTCAACTCAGCAAGCATCACAAACAGGTACAACACTAGGGATCACAGCATGCACAGCTAAACGGAAGTGAACACACAGACATGCACATACAACACACACCTTGGGCGCAGGCAATGTCACAGGAGTACACACTGCCATGAGGGGACTCCACTCCTGTGTGAGGAAAGCTGTGCCATATGTTGCCTCAGTAGGGCCCCATCATGTCAGCTGAGCACTTGGTCACACAATCAACAATTAGCACCAAATGAGGGCTCCCGTCACATCAGCCTGGTCATGGAAGTGCCAACGAAATCATCAGCACAGATCCAACACACTTGTATAGCAATGTTGCACTGACAACACAGATGAGTCCTTCCCCATTGATGCCCAAACCTGCATGTCCAGTGCAGATGGCCACACGGTCAGGGAAGTAGACAAATTGAACAATGGCAGGCACAACAGATGTGCAGGGGTGGAAGCCACAGA